>CAJGYO010000004.1:20461384-20835610 GCA_904845875.1 Miscanthus lutarioriparius
GCAGTACATTTCCTTACCATCTCCAATTTATTTAGCATTGAATTTATCGTATGCGTGCACCCATATTTGAGACATAAAAAAAAATACAGGAGTATCACATGTGATTTGAAACAACGCTCGCCATTGGTATCTAAATCCTCCCATACCAGAGGCCCAACCATATTATAACAGGTGAGTGTCGTGCTTCTACACGGTAGTTTGCATCCTTCATTATATGTTGTACAGAAACTTTACTATTGACCATTTCCTGAAATTATAGGTTTCAGGATCAGCACTTCCCAATAGATTTGCCTCCTTCATCACCAACGCACCTCCAAGAGGACGAACAGATTGTCATAGAGCACAAGTCACTTGATGAGCTAAATGCAGTTGATCCCTATGAGTTCCCTGTATGTCCTATAAACCATTAAGCGTTGAGTTACTAATCCAGATCGGTGCATGTTACAGTTTATATACTTTTGGCATGTTTCTTTCCACAGCAATCAGACTTTCACTGCACAGTCACAGTTACGGCTGTGCCAAATGACGATTCGTGGTGGTATCTAGGCTGCCGAGGATGCAAAAAATCTAGTTCTGATCAGGTCGGCGGTGCGCCTTGGTGCGGTGGTTGCAAATCCTCAGATTTTATGCCAAGGTAACCCTACTTTCTTACCTCTTCATAGACACTACACCATTGTTTATTCCTAAGGTTGGGTTGCACTCTTAACCAGTCATTTTCATTCCGCGTTTCAGGTACAAATTGGCATTCACTGCTACAGACAACACCGCAGAGGGTTGGTTCTTCTGCTTTGACAATATTGCTCAGCAGATCGTTAAGAAAAGCTGCGAGTCTCTCTTTCACCTTCCTAATAGAATCAGTGGCACACCTCCTGGACTAACAGCTATTGTTGGAAACAAGTATACATTTGCTGTAAGCCTAACGAGCGAATCTTACTATTCAAAAAACACAAGGGAATACCAGGTCAAGTATATTATGGAAGATTTCCAGAAATGTCTGTCGACTCCAAGGTCACTAGCAATTGAAGGAACCAGCAAGACTCCACCAAAAACCTTGATGGTCATGCCAGCTACAACCACTGTGCCCAGTACACCCAAGCCATCTTCCATGATGATAGATGCGCCACCTGCCGAGTCTCCTACTCCAACAAAACCAGTTACTAACATTGTCGGGCCTCATTACTTTTGCTCCATCAGCTTACTGTTTAAATCTGGAATTACCGTTCACAAACACTGACATTTGCTGAATTCCTTACCTGTGCAGCTCTCAGCGGAACTCCAACCTGTCCATACCCCTGCTTCATGTGGTGTTGCTGAGTATGTGTCTGATATCACAGCTTATGTATATACAGTTTGGTAGCTCATCCAGGGTCATGCTAACATTTTGTTCTGATACAATCGTATATGCTTGCTATGTTTCTTAGCCCGGCAAAGTCATCGACGCATGTTGAAAGCAAAGGTGCAAAGAGGAAACTGTTTGACGACCAGTCTACTCATAAGAAGGTCTGTCCTCTTTGTATTCACATATCATTTCTTTTTTCACCCCCTCAAGTTTACAACACAGATGCTAATGCTAGAATTGCATTTTCACACATGACAAATATGAATACAAACTTCCTGTTAACTATGCTCAACAACCTCTGTCGATGACGTTCTTTTCCGATAGGATCAAACGACCTTCGCTCAATCTGCTCATCAGAGTTCTCAGCAACTCAACATCGACGTCCAAATGACCGGACAGGATAAGGATATAGAGGAGCAACATTCTGAGGACCCCCCTAGATAGCCGAGCAAAAAGGTATTCAACGCTAGACTGATGAGTTAGAACATGCAAATAGTCCTTCTGTGCAACTTTTCAGCACTGACAATTATCCTCTTCTTCCAGGCCAAGAACTCAGGATACTAAGCCTCATAGCAAGTCTACTGGACGCAAATCCTCTTCGGGGAGTCAGAAAAATTGAAACAGGTTTTTAAATACATGCTACCATAGTTTTAGACAGACACCTTCGCCGCTCTTGTCATCACCTCAGCCTATTTGCTTTTTTGTGCAGTTTGGGACATCCCTTCGTGCATCGCCTTTTGCGTGGCCACCGCAACGACTACAGCCCATCTAGTCTTTCAGCACGCTGTACATTGGTGTTTACAAGGCCAGTTTGAAACTTCGGTGCCTAGGTTTCTATACCGCCACAAAAGACTATCTTTTGTATGCATAATCTGTCCGCTTTTGCAGTTCATCATCAGCTTTCTTGTATAGTGTAGGATCCCACTGTCTAATCTTATGGAACTACGACTCCTACCTACTTCTACCTTCGCTGCAGCAAACTGCATGCCAAACTATAGACTCTGTCTCTAAACATATGGCGTGCACTCCTGTAATATCTCTAGAACACTACCCGATGCTTCCACCTCAAAACATTGCCGTCTTAATGGCATCCATCCATGTAATATAAGTAGACTTGCTACCTCTGCGTTACGTTTACCGTTAATTGCTATGATTGTACTGCAGTCGAGATAAGCTTCGTTACCTACACGGTTTTATATCCGTTTAATCACCGGCGCGCGCGATGGCGCGCGTGATGCACTAGTGGTGTATTATACCACTTTATGACTGCTTACAACCAAACGTTGCCTTCAGAAGTCGTTAATTAACTAAGAAATCAACTCCTGTAATTTGCAAGTTCAAGATCCTTATCACACACTTGATTTTGTCATACTAAGCATACTAAGCATGATTACAATCTAAGAAGTGAACATGCAACACTTCAGGGCATTGCCTTGAACTACTAAGGAATGAAAACTAAGTGACTTACATCAAGGTGGTTGCCATACATACACATGACTATTACGCGTTGTAAAAGAGAGAGGGATGCTTAGGTGTCTGTCTTGGGTTTAGCTCAAGGATTACTGAGTTCTGGTTCAGCCACAAACTTGGCCTTCGACTCAGGGTAGCCCCTTTGGTCGCTTCCGTTCCTACATGGGTGTAATTTTGCATAAGTTAAACATGGGGCTATGAATTGCAATGCTCATGCATGAACAAGATAGAGCATTAAACATAATTCATAATGTAAGTAGGGACAATAGGTTGACACTTAAGGTTAAAGGCTTAGCTTAATTGGTTGTTGTATTGATTTGCTCGACCATCCTAAATGAGGCATTGGACCTCCCATGACCAAGGGTTAGGCCTGACCGAGATGGCATCAAACCATCTGTACAAGACTTAGGCTCTGGGACTTGGTCAGTATATGGAAGCACTCTGATTTGGAGCGTTTGTGTGGACCATCCACTAACATATGTCGAGTCGTCTGTAGGTATAGGTCAGCGGTGTCTAGAGGTGGTGTCTCGCTGCATGATTTCTTAGACCATTTGAGTGGTGAGTCGGATTATCTACCCGATCAAGATAGAGGTTATGTGTCTCTAGGATGCTCTGGGCTATGATGGTGGACCGCCCAAGAGTATGCTCGAACCATGCGTACATGCAGGATCGAGTCTCTAAGCTTATACATAGAATTTCTAGGGCTAGCGGAATCCGAGTTTAGTCTGTGGACCATCCGTGAGCTCTAGACATAACTCACATGGCTCTAGTGGCTCAACTTTGTGCACATCAAACTTTTGGTAAGTACCATCGGACCAACAGGGGATATAGGATGCCTCAAAGTGTGAGTTTTGACTAGGTGGACCATCCAGGCGTTGAGGCTCACTATCTAGCTTGCCAAGAGCTGATTGGGCCATGCCTTCCAAGGGGGATTGTTCCTAGAGTTTGCTAGGTCCCTAACACATTAAGGAGGTGCAATGGTCAACTTGTGCACTGTGAAGTTCTAGTCATCAATGGCTATCCTACCTTATTCACGAGAATAGATGGCAAACTTAGGTTTGGCTTTACTAGCTTGGTCTAGAGCTTACAAGAGATCTTAGACCTTGAGCATGGTGCCCAAGATATGGAGTAGAGGGCTTGGATGAGCTTCTCCTCTCCCTTCTTGTCTTCATCCCCACCAATCTCGAGGGTAGGAGTGATTCTACCCTAACAATGGGGAGAACCTTGGTGATTTCCCAATTGTAACCTTTGGTGCTCCTTGTTTCTTGGCCTCTTTTTCCTCTTCTTTCATTTCCCTTTCTCCTTCTTGCTCCTCCTTGAGCTCTTGCTTAGAGAGAGGGAGAGAGATGTGTGTGGCAGAAGTACACTGATGTGTTGAGCGAGGACACTTCGGCTGACATGTGGGCCCTAGAGGAGTTAGAGGTGGACAACTCATAAAATTGCATGGACTTCCTCCTTGCTCCTCCTTGAGCTTTTGTTTAGAGAGAGAGAGAGATGTGTGTGTGTGTGTGACAAAAGTACCGATGTGATGAGCAACTTTGACTGACTGATTGTCATTGTGCCGTGACAGATTTTGTAGGTCCAGAGTTGGACCATCTGTCCGCCACAACTTTGACTAACTGACTATGCTAACTTGCAAACATGGCAACTGATGGACCATTCAAACAACTATAATGGGCCATACAACGATTCAAAAAATGTCATGTTTGTTCAACTATACATAACATATATTATGCAAATAGGGGTTTAACATGCCCATGCCTATAATGATTATGTACAGATCAATGAATGTATGCTAGGTCATTACACTAAATAAACAACAAATGACAAGATGATTATGCATAAATCAGTGAATGCATGCTAGGCCGTTACAGTAAGACATTTTCAAGAGACTTTCTTAAATTCACTCTCTGTACCTCTAATATATTTTCTATATCTTGTGCATACTCTAGAGAGCAAGTACTGTTATCTATCTTTAGCTAGCAAACAATCTGAAATAAAGGATAGATATGTACTTAGAGATCTACAAAGAAGATGTTGAAAGGATTTTTTTCACTAAAATCTCTACTATCAATTAGGAACTCTTGGAGTTGCCCTAAATAAACAATAAATGACAAGCCAAAGAAGACCTAAGGCATTTCTCAAGCTAACCTCGGGCTACGCCGCAAAAAAGCTCAACGATACGCCTAACCCACCTGAAAGGTCCTTGTTTGGTTTTGGTAATTGAGTGACAATCTAGGTGGACTAATTGTGTTTATATGAGATACATAGGTAATTAGTCCACATGTACATGTGTGTGAGCAACATATGCCATAGAGGTGAAAATGGCTCGGAGATGTTGCAAAGTTCACACATGTGATGATGAGGGAGCTCATTGCACATGAGACATGACATTTGAGTCATGTGATTAAGATAGAGAAGATCAAGACATGACTTGATTTGATGGACCGAGTTGCAAGCGTGAAGGGCAAGTTGGAGGCTTTGAAGCGATGGACCGCGTGGTGGTAAAGCTTGAGCAAGACTTGGCGCCGATGGACGAAGGCAACGGTGAAAAGCAAGTGAGGTCAAGATCGATGAACCAACAAGATCACGTGATGATATGAAGTGGATCATATCATTGTTGATCGTGTTGGTGCATGTGTTGCATCGACATTGGATGAGATGGAATGGAATGTGCAAGGCAAAGGTATAACCTAGGGCATTTCATTTCACCGATCATAGGTGTGTAGAGAAGTTGATGACCGGGTTTAGGATAGATGGCCGTACTATCAAGAGGGGCAAACTTGTTTGCATATCGGTCATCTAGTACCATTCGAGTGATATAACTTTGCATCGTTGCTAGGATCGAGTGGCGTGGCAAGTTGAGTGGCTAATCCTTTGAAAAATGTTTGTGAAAAGCTAACACAGATACACATGGTGGTGTACACTTGGTGGTGTTGGCACATTTGTAAAGGAGAAGAAGTTAGTGTTGATGATGATCAACTCGGTGAAGAAACGGAGGCGAGAAGGAGGTCACTGTGAGTGACCGGACATTGGCCTCGACAGGACCGGCACGTCCGGTCAGTGGCAGCAGTTGGGCGCGGTCTCGATCAAGTGACCGAACACTGCACGGTAAAAGTGACTAGACGCGCGGGGCCTGCATCCGATCAGTGATGACGTATGCTGACGTAGCGCACTGAGTTGATCCAGAGAGGATCGAACGCAGAGGCGAGTCCGATCACCAGGGACCGGACACGTTCGGTCGCAAAACAGAGGCTCAGTGAGCCCTCTGAAAATGATCGGACTCTGAGGCTCGCGTGTCCAGACTTGGTGCTGAGGTTGCGTCCGATCAGTCACACTGACGTACGCTGATGCAGGCAGGCGCGAGAAGCCAATGAGGACCGGACCCTGAGATGCGTCCGGTCACCTGTGATCGGACGCGTCCGGTCATAAAGCAGAGGCTCAGGGAGCTCTCTGGAAACGACCGGACTCAGGTGTTGCAGCGTCCGGTCATCCTCACTGTGCTGCATCCGGTCGTCGTGTGACCGCTGGCGCACGAAGTTACCGTTGACATCGGGCGGCTCCTGTTGAACGCAGAGTGACACGTGGACGGCGTAGTGCAACCGGACGCTGGCAGGGTGCGTCCGGTCGATATGACCGGCGCGTTCGGTCGTCTCAAAATCTACCCAGTGAAGGGGTAACGGCTATTTTAGCTCGTGGGGCTATAAATAGAAGTGTTGGTCGGCCTTTGACTGAGTGCTGAGCACACTAGAGCCTTGGTGGCTTATGTGGTAGTGCTTGGGAGTCCTCTAACTCACTTGAGCTTGATAGTGTTCATCTGATCGAGTGAGTGAGCGATTCTAGTGCGATTGTATCGTGAGGTTGCATCGAGTGGCACTAGGTGATCAAGTTACAAGCCGGTGGTGCTTGTTACTCTTGGAGGTTGCCACCTCCTAGATGGCTTGGTGGTGGTCTCCGTCGAAGCCCGCAAGAAGCTTGTGCGGTGCTCCGGAGAAGAACTTTGTGAGGAGAATTGTGCTCGTCCCGCGGGAGCCACAAAGAGCAACTCTAGTAGAGAGAGACGCGAAGGGCGACAAGTGGTCCGGTCGGGTCAAATGCTAGAGTTTGTGGTAAGCACTCCACGTGACAGAGTGACTTGCGGGTCACCACTAGCAAGAGGACCGGCGACAACCTTGGAGCTTGTCTCAACGGGGACATAGCGTGTTGGCAAGCACGTGAACCTCGGGAGAAAAATCACCGTGTCAACATTGTTCTTTCCGTTGGTTTGCAATCCCCTTACACAAGCTTGTAATTACTTTCATATACATTGTGCTTGTGTAGTTGCTCTTATGATTAGTTAGTTTGTGTAGCTCACTAGTTACCTTCTTGCTTGTGTAGCATAGAAGTAGCTCCCTTGCGTGGCTAATTTGGTTTGTGTAACCTTGTTAGTCATATTGCTTAGTTTGTGTAGCTAAGTATTTGCGCTCTTTAATTTGGCATTGGTTGTCTTGTTATTGAGCATTACTAGTGATCTTAGGAACTTTGTGCTTTTGCTTACTAGAATTGTGTAGGACTCCTCGGTGTGCAAAATACTAGTGGCATAGGTTTGTGTGACCTTACTCTTAGAATTGGATAGGTGACCTCTAGCTAGCCTGGCACCTTTGTTGTCTAATTATGATCTTTATAAGGTGCTCGTGAACTTCGATAGAGGGGTATAGTCTTAACTAGACCGATTGTTTTAATTCCGCGTTTGTTTTGATTAGCCGGCACAATTAAATTTAGAAAGGACTATTCACCCCCCTCTAGTTCGTCATCTCGATCTTTCACCACCCCGATACTTCTGTTCACTATTTATATATATACACAAAACAAAGTTGTGCATAGTGAAAAAAAGATACACTTCTAAAGGATGCATTTCAACACTGCCATCTTGCTTTGCCATACAACTACTCCCTGTGTCTCGAAAAGGATGCACTTCTAACTAAAAAGCTTAGTCAAACTATTTTCATTTTGAACATTTTAAAAAAATATATAATATTTACTAGATCAATTAAGTGTCATTAAATTCACCATGGATTACGTTTTCATAGTATATCTATTTGAAATCATAATTATTGAATTATTTTCTATAAATTTAGTTAAATTTACAAAAGTTTCACTTCGATTAGATCTAAAAGTGCACCCTTTTTAGGACAGAGTAGGCACTCGGAAGATGGCTGACTCACAAGAACCAAGACATCTCATGCAGTAACATAACAGTAGTTTATATTTCTCTTAAAAATAGACATAATAATATTTAACAATTTACTGGAGCTATGGAGGAACATCAATTTCATCTGATCCAAGGCCCCAACTCAACGGAAAAAGAAAGCAGCTCCGGGTCTTGAGCTCATAGTTAAAATATTCACCAGTACAAAAAGAAATCCATGCAGGATTCAGGTAACAAGAAACAGATATCCATGTTTTAGATGGAGTATAATTTATTTAGGATCATTCCCTCCATCCCATGTCCATGAGTTTGCAAACTTAAACTCACTCTAAAATTGTAGATGAAAAAGACAGACAATTTAAGATGCCACCAATTAACCGGTCAATGCAGCATTGAGCGCACTGTGAACATCGACTCCGATCTGAGCCTCAGCCTTCTCCAGGTCCGTAGAGGCCGAACCAAGCTTGGCAGTGAAGTCTGCGAGACCCTTCTGAACCAATGCTGGGTCGATCTGATCCACAGGGACAGCCTCAACAGCCACAATATCAGCAATGGAGTTTGCATGAACGAAAGCAAACCCACTGCTCACAAAGTACTTGGTCACGTCATTTCCCTCGTGTACTGAGAGAACGCCAGGCTTGAGCTCTGCAATTGTGGCAACATGGCCTGGCAAAACACCCATCTGACCAGTTGTAGCAGGTACAATTACCATGTCAACCTGAAAACAAAATCACATCAACCAAAAGCAACAGAGGATGAAAAAGGTTGTCAGGGAAAACTGCCACATGAACCATATCATAACTACACAAGAAAGCAATAAACGCCAGAAACTAATTCCTTGTCGGACAGATAATGATAGTAAAACATGACGTAAGAGAACATGCCCTGAAACCTATGAACAGTATACATCACAATGTAAAGAGTTACATTTCCATACAGAGGTTTGCATGACAAGTTGACAACAAATAAGCAGTGCAAAATGGTCTTGATGCAAAAACATGACGAGAAGATTCAGTTTAAACAAAAGCATGGATCATACTAAGATCACCCTTCTGTCCAACAGTACCACAGAAAGCACTTTGAACTATGCACAATACAGCATTTTATAAGTATAGAGATGATGGCATACCATGGTAAATACATGAGAACAGATGAAAGGACAAAGCTATATTCACTAGTAAGAAACTAGGTTGCAAAAAATAAGCCATTCTATTCACAACAAGAACAAGCCTCACGAGCAAAAGCAAAAAATGATGAACCAAAAAAGAAGTCAACTGTTTATGCGATTTTTAGGGTGCGATTAAGTAGGAATTTGGATCTTAAAAAATGTGGTTTTTTGTGATCTGGATAACCTAAACCAAAGATATGACATTAACTACTACATGTCAAAGTAATAACCTTGTTAAGGCACAAATGTACATGATAAGAATCTGTCTAAGCATGATAAGAATCTGTCTAAGTTTGGCTCACTTGTCCTTGATTCACCGCATCAACTAATTATGGATAGAAAACGGAGCAACTAACCACACATCCATACATGACAACAATCAGACATAACTCTGTAGACGCCAGTATAGAAAAAGTGCAGAACACATAATAGGATTTCATTTGATGTAGCATGCTAGATAGAATAAAACTTCGATTATATGAACATTAGAAAACACTAAGGAACCTGAAATGTGGATATACACAATCTTCAATCCCATAAAACATAAAGAGCAAAGTGCATAAAAGGAAGCTAAGCAGGCATGTACTCCTATTTTGAGGGCTTAAAGATGTTCAACCAGGATGCTCTGAAATTACAGCAACTCGTGTGCATCCACTAAACTCCAAACAACTGCAAGCGTTATCAGCAGCAATCACTTTGTAATCAGTAAACTTAGACTCTGACACTTCTATACATATATCAGTTAAACTGAATACAACCGAAACCATTTATCTCACATTGGCCTATCCAAGAGAGGCAGTTCAAACTGCCCATGGGCCCCGGCAACCGAAGACCAACACAAACAACAAAATTACAAAACACCTGATTAATTATCCAACATCCTCTAGCAATTAGAAACTCTGTGGGATCACATTGCATCGCAAACATTTGACCTCAACAAAACAAAAACGCAGGCTAACGGCATTCATTGCACCACCTTACATCGAATCCACAACCGCTATCCAAAACACGGACTCCGGACGGAGGTTCACGTCAACCCGTGAGAACCAGATCAAGGCAGGGGCATGCCTCCTCAAAATATCCCCCCTACAGGACCAACCCAATCCCCAAATCGTGCAGACCACAAACCCTAGAAACCACCGTACACACAGATCTGGGACCAGAAATGGCGAAGGGGCGGGGGCGACCGGATGGGTATATATACCTCCTTGTTGGCGATCTCGGACTTGTAGGGGAGGACGAAGTTGACGGTGAGCTTGGTGGGGATGGTGGCCGGCGTGGGCGGGCGCGGCTGCATGAGGGAGAGGGGCGTCGTTGGGGGCTCGATGTTGGGGGCGACCTTTTTCCACGCCTCCACGAACGTGGAGTCCTCGGCGGCCTCCGCGGGCACCTCCGCCGTGGCGAGCGCCCGGCGGGCGATGGGCGCCGCAGCGGTGCGGGAGACGAGACGGCGGGCGGCGTGGCGTAGCATTTTTTTTTTCCCTCCCTCCCTCACTCGTTTTCCTCTCTCGCCTCGCCTCGCCTCGTTGCCCTTCGCGGATTTTGTTTGACGGATGCGGCCGTGCGGAGTAGGGGAGAGCTCAGCTGGGGGGGTTCGGGCGATTTGGAGAGGAGAGTGGGGAGACCTGCGCCTGCGGTTGGGCTGGGCTGTGTTGTGCTGGACCTGAGCGAATTTATATTTGGTCTGGGCTTTTGTTTTTGCTTAACCCTTCCCTCCCCTGTACGGGTCCAGCGGGTGCGGGTAGAGGGCGAATTGCGAATTTTCACCCATGGTTTTTGGGTTTGGGAACCTGTGACTCATCGGATTTGGTTTTGGTTCGAACCATCGATTTTCAATGAAGGTCTAAAATAGATCATTTTTGAATCAAAATTCCTGTCTTGTACTTCCTCCATTCCAGATTATAAGACGTTTTGGTTTTTTCTATAACATTGTTTTTACCATGTATCGTGTATATCTAAGTTTTTTTAGGAGATAGTGTATATCTAAGTACGTAACAAAAATTATGCATCTAGAAAAGCCAACAAAAATTATGCATCTAGAAAAGCCGAAATGTCTTATAATTTGAAACGGATTGAGTATTAATTAATTGTTTATGTAACCTATTAATTTTGTTCTAAGTTGAGTCATGAAATTGTATGTTGTTTGTTGCCTCTTGTTTATATCTATGTAATATACATGTGTTGCCAAAAATTCCTTATTGCTCTTATTGTACTTCGTGGGTGAAAATTCACCGGGTTTAGCGTTTAGGGTTTAGGATTTCGGATTCCGCGGATCCACCGGTTTGGTGGCTGGTGAAGTTTCATTTGAATTGGTGTTCGGGCGGTTTCGGTTTCGGATTCGCCGAGACTCCACTCGACCCGAATTCACTCCATTGCCATCCCTAACGGTAGTTGAACTCACCGAGTGCTCATGGCGCCACACTCGCTAGAATGTAGGCGAGTCACATGTGGATCTCACCATATCAAATCTGAAATGAACAAGGGTCGAGTGCGGAGCCCCTAGGAATCCCGCCAAACGGGCACTCAGAGGGTACTCACTCCAGTTGGGGGCTTGGGGGCCAAGAGCCTCTCTCACGTAGAAGCCACAAAAGGAATACAACTATCCCATCGCCTAGAAAGAAGTGGATGATTTCGATGACTCTTTAAGGACACAGTCTTGAGTCTTTAAATTTGTGTAGTTGTAAGGACACGGTCTTCAAATCTATACATAGTTGTAGGTCTGGTCAAGTGGTGCATGTGCACAGTGTTGGTATGCTATAGTTGTATCTAGATGAGAGGTGTAGAAAAAAAAAAAAAGAGAGGCTAAAGTTGCATGGATACAAAGCATAGGTAAGAAGTTTGCTACGTGGAGTGAAATCAACAAAAGCTAAGGCTTAAATATAGCCATAAAAAACCAGGATTTTTTTCGGTTCAAATAAAGCCATAAACCTAGATTTGTTTTACCTTGTACTCCTTCTATTCCAAATTATACATAATGTATATCTAAGTGCATAGCAAAAGCTATGTATCTAGAAAAGCTAATACATCATGTAATGTGAAATGACGGTAGTATTATTAAAATGTAAAGCAACAATAAAGCCATTTTAAATGGATAACTGGGTTAAACAGTCTTAGAACGCCCACAGGCCCCAGTTGAGAAGACTGCTTGAGGTGCTTAGATGAGGATGAAAGATTATCTCACAGATCTAAAATTATCCCGTTTGATCTCAGAACAAGACGTGAGATATAAGCTCAACTGCGATGCAGTTGCTAATCAGAAGGTAGCCCAACATAAAGCTGTGGCCTCTATAAACTCATTTCTCCGATCTGGCGCGATGGCAACAGAAACTTCAAACACAAAGATTTCATTCCGGAGCTGACCTCTCACAAAAGTGCCACTTGCTGAAAGAAATTGAACAAATATGTGATGTACCAACGCATGAATATTTCCCCGAACAGAACATCCAAATTATAAAATAAATCACACTACGATCAGCCGTTCCCCACAAGATTTCAGTATCAAACTCACTTTCACAGAACACTCCCAAATTTCCAATCATCACAAACTACTTTTACCATCACCTAAATCATTTGTGGCATAAATATCAAAACTATATCGGAGGCATACAAAATGTCAACGTAAATATCTTGCCATGTGCGATATCCGAAAGGGTTGGCCACCCCACCTATAACACCTCTATACAAAGCCACTCTACAGGGCGTCTTCATGGTACCATGGAGGCATGCAATTGCTGCAACTTGACTTTCTGAGTGGCAGCAAATCCTGGAATATTCACATCGTACCATTATAGGCCCCGATTGCCTTTCTATACAGGTGCGGGATGAGGGTAGTGCCGTCAACCTCTCTCGATGCACAATATGACCCCCCTTGTGGTCAAAGCGGGTAGTGAACTACAACGATCAAGAACATGATACGTTGCAATCCTTGTGCTCCTCAGCACTGGCCGTTGGTCAATAGCCATAGCCATCTTGTACAAGCCTGCCCCGATAAATATCCAATACATAGTGTGCCATGATATGCTTGTTCCCATTGCTTGCATCTGATGTCTATGCACCATCGATTCTGAAATAGCGGAGAAGGGCACAACATGTGGGCCAAAAGATGCAACCCACCAAACTTCCAAAATGTGGCTTCACCCTATCACAAGCTTTCATTATCACTGGGGAGGAGGTTGAAGAGACTGTGGTTGGGTGTTATAGTGAGCATATGATTGAGAGTACAAGGGGTTCATCATACTCTGTAAAAAAGTATTACTAGTTATATATATGCAACAAGAGAAGGAAACAATGGATTAAGAATTTAGAAGACAACCACCTGCGACTGTAGGGGGCCAGCGGCAGCCATTCCATAATGAATCTGAGACGACTCATCTTGTGAGGGATCATTATATCCCGCTTGTGTAAACATTCCATGAGATCCATGGGCCATGTGATCCTGGATCAAATCAACAGGTTTAGGAGCATACAAATCCAAGGGACATGCAAAAATGGTTAAGTTACTTGATATAACGGCCATGCACTAATATCAACGCACAGACCTGAGATACAATGTCATTTGTTGTACCAATATGGGAGTAACCAGGATGTGCATTTTGGTTCATGTAACTCCCAGAGTATCCAGATTGGGGCGCTTGAGTAAACTCAACGCCATAACCGCCCTGAGAAGCCTGTCGATGGAAAAAAAATTCTATGAGCCAAACAAAGAACTAAACTTCACAACAACCACATAATTTGCTTGTGTATATGAATCCAGAAAGAGTAAAAAATAACATGTGAAATGTATAGAAACCTGGGTAGAAAATTCTGCAATGTTGTATGGCACATGTGATCCTTGGCTCTTAAAATCGTCTACAAAGAAGTCCTAGCAAACAAGCAAAAGAGTATTGTATCAATAAAGAGTACAAGAAGATAATAATGTCAGGCATCACTTATTGCCAATACCTGAGACATCCCACCAATGGAAAAATCACGGAATGTTTGACTTAGTCCTTGGACAGGCATCTAAGTTGAAAAGAAAAATGTCACTATGTGACTATTGTTATTGCATGTGTATTATACGATAGGAAAGCAAACCTGTGTCATTAATCCAGTTTGGGACAATTGGGCTCCACCAGAAGGCTGACTACTCGGATTCTCCATGCCAGTGTAGTTAAAGTTTGACCCGATGCCCCCCATAGCTTGCATGGAGTTCTGTTGATGAGCAAGGTGGCCACCAATAGGCCCACCAGTATTTGAACGAGGTGCCCCAAAGTTTCTACTTCCAGGTTGATGCACCGGTGGAACAGCTCCAATGGGCCCATGCAAACCCCGGGTCGGAATCGCATATGGTTGAGAATGTGGAGCCCCAGGAAATGGAGGAAAAGGCATACGAGGTACAGCATAACCTGCTGGGTGCACACCAGGCTTATGCACCCCATTTGGAGGACCATAAGGAACAAATGATTGTCCTGCTTTTGAGCAGGGAGTCAGAGGGTGAACCATATCTATCTATGTAAAACAAATACAACATGAACAAGTAAACTGTGCATACCTTTCCCCCTGCCACTTCTCTTATCTGCTGCTTGGCTTGAGGCCCCAGCCCCATGCAAAACACCTTGACCACCGCCCAGGAACAATCTCCGGTCATTATATATCTGCTTACCAAATAGCATTGATTGAGATAGAAAAACAAACATGACATGACACCTTGCAGCAGTCATCTGAGGGCAAAGCATTCACCTTTTTTGGCTTCTGAAATTGCACCATACTCTGCTTTAAGTTGTTCAAAGGCCCTTCTACCAAGCACTCATGCTCCTAAATACACAAGTTATGTATGTAAAATTCAAAACAGAAAAAAGTAATATTGTTCTTCACTGGTCATACTGTTAATAACAAAAGAAATAACAGTAACAACACTCCCAAATCAGCGTTCAAATGTATTACCTTGTAATGTGTCAACAAGCTATTCCAAAGTGGCTGCTTGCTTAATACTTTTGGATTACCAAGAATAACTATGCCATAACGTGCACGAGTTAACGCAACATTTAACCTGCGCGGATCATTGAGAAACCCAATTCCCTGAAAGAGCATAGAAGGCATAAATTTACACAACAGTTTGCTACTTAAGCACAAAGAGGCAAGGGCATGTTTGGCTGCCTGCCAGGATTGTGCAATGCAGTTTGCCCGTGTTTGGTTGCTCGCAAAGGGTCTTATACAGGATTGCACAGTGCTCAAAGCAGGCCCAAAGCAGCATTACCTAATACGCCAGATTTGGTCATATTAGGAAATGCAGATTTGCACAAGCCGACGGGCACACAAATGAAACTCTCACCTACCATAAGGCACACCAGATTTGGAGGTGACTACATGCAACACGATGTAAGCAACCAAACATAATTTTACCAAACAGGGCTTGCCTGTGCAGGAAAACCAAACACCAAGACATTGCATACGTTTATGTCGGTTTGGGTTCTGCTGCATAAGTTCTAATGCAGGCTAAGGCTCATGCAAGCAACCAATCACACGCTAAGCTACAAACATGACAGTACAATGATTGCAAATGAAAATGATGAACGCCGCCGAGATAAAAAATAAATGAACAATGGATACCCCATCCAGGAATATTCCACATCAACATAGCCTTGATAGTTTCATGCATCAACTGCTTATACTACACACACACAAGGAACTCCATGCTAAACAAAACTGACAGCTGCAGATTGACAATGGCCATTCATCATGATTAAATTGGCAAACCACCACATAGTGACATAGTACTTCTACATCATAAACATCAAATGAATAAAACCGCAAAGGAGCATACCTGGTGCTCATTGCTTCTAACACAAGATAGAATAATGTAGTCTTTCTCTCTACCCTGAAATGAGTCTACACTAGCAACCTGCAAGAGGTATAAAACTTAACCAAAGCAACCT
Organism: Miscanthus lutarioriparius; assembly: GCA_904845875.1. Classification (NCBI taxonomy): domain Eukaryota; kingdom Viridiplantae; phylum Streptophyta; class Magnoliopsida; order Poales; family Poaceae; genus Miscanthus; species Miscanthus lutarioriparius. The sequence continues at coordinate 20,477,464 of CAJGYO010000004.1, forward strand.
TCTATAAGACGGATTAAAGCTATGTTTTTACAAGTTTTATGGCTGACCTCGATTTCCTTGTAAAGTTGTTGGCGAAGAGAGCCATTCCTTGACATGTAATTTACGATGTATGCCCTTTGTCCTTCATAAGGTGTGATAACTCCAATCTGTGGTTAAAAATGCATGAGTACAGGCCGTCTCAGGGATTTTGACTTCATATAAACTAAAGAATATCTGGTCATGAGATGATCAGACACAATGAGTAAAAATACCTGGCTTGGTACAACACCACTTCTTAAAAATGTTGTTACAATTTTTTCAACATTTGCAGCTTCAGTTCTATTGAGATACGATGTCCCACTAGCACTGATCTCTTCTTGTCCCATCTGCAGAAATTTGTATAAATATGCAGCACATCCAAATAAGGAAGAGTTTGTGTATGAAACATAATAATATTTCAATAATTATCAAAGAAGCTACCTGCACATAGAAGAACATAGGCCGATTTGGAACAGGCCAAGGAAAATCAATTCCAGACGATTGCCTCTCATTAACAGTCACTCCATTTTGCAGTGTGCCTTCATAGAAGCAGTTGGATGGAAACTCTGAGAGGCAAGGATGCATTCTATACTGGACCTATAAATCAGAGATGATTTGAGTTAGAATTATCGTTCATGGTATGGAGTTATCAGCTCACTTCTAAATGTAATTACTAATCATGGCAATGCCATTGTTTAAAGTTTTGACATAACTTAACAGATTGATAACAGCATGAAAAATCAGATATTAACATCACCATGAATTCATTTATGTGAAGTACAAAAAGCTCAGGGCCATAGATTGTTGACACACAACAACCAAGTAACTCGATGATTCTTTCAGAAAATGTATATTTTTACTTTACCATCAAATATATATTCCATATAAAAAAGGTTAGGTGCTTGCATGCCAAACACAGCGCTATGATAGCATGGATATGTTCCATATAAAAATCTAACACCCCCCTCCGTCCCAGAATATAAACATTTTTTGTTTTATCCTAAGTGAAATTATCCTAAGTTTGACCAAATTCGTAGAGAAGAGTATTAACACCTACCATATCAAAGAAGTAAATTATGAAAATAGTTGCATAATGGATCGAACGATGTTCATTTGATATCATAAATATTATTTTTCTTTTTACAAACTTGACCAAACTTATGACAGAGGGAGTACAAAAACAATAGTTTCCAAAATGTCTAGAGGAATAATTATCTCTACAGAAACATGTAAGTAACTGCTAGAAGCCTAGAACTAATAAAACAATAAGGCAAGAAAAATCATAGCCTTTATACATGTGGTGCCAAAGTTGCAGGATGAAGCAGGGAACGAATAATAACACCAAGGTAGCACTGTTGAGGCATAATACATCAGATGCAAGTATTACCTGTAGCCTGAATGGCTTCACTCCAAGGATAACAAGGCGTTCAAAGAGAGATTGTGCTAACCCTGCACGGGCTGCTTTTTTGCACATGATGACTGGACCCAGTTGGCAATGGTCTCCGACAAGGACAACCTACAATTGCAAGAGTATAAATAAAGGATAATAAAATAAAACAAAAAATAATAATTTTTACCTGCTTGACACCAAGCACCAAAGGAATAAGACATTCAGGTTCTGTTGCCTGTGTGGACTCATCAATAAGAACCTGACAATAAAGTTCACTGTTGCCTCAGGATATATTACACAACAGGAATCATTGTTAACCTGAGACAGCAGGAGGTGATAATAATTACTTGTCGGAAACGGAAGTTTGAAAGACGAGGATCTCCAGCACCAACACAGGTGCAACAAATGACATCGGCACTCTGCAGTATCTCTCTTTCAGTGGCACGCTTTAGTGCCTTGTACTTCTTCTCATCACTGCTGGACAATTCACCTAAAATAGTATAATATGCTTGTAAGAATACTCACTCAATAATCTCTGCACATCACATCCCTCAAAAATGCTTGATTGTGGCACAATGGTATCACAATACTTAAACATGGATTACCTTGTTCATCTTTCAGTTGTTGTAGCTTGTGCAATTCACTCTTTTCAGAGGTATCAAGGTGCCTAACCTGCAAGATTTTACATAAGCATCAGTGACATTCATAGAAAGATTAATTTCCATAAAAGCAACAAGAGGAAGTACCTGATAATGAAGTGTCAGATGCTCAACAGGAGACGAAACAGCTTCTCTAGATTTTGCACACAACCTAACAACCTGTAGCACGTAATCAAAATTAATAACAGAAATCACTAAATAACGAATCAATATCAGAACAACAGCACTAACAGAAGTTGGATACTGAAAAGGTGGGCATGGCGGGTGGAATGGAGAATTCTGTTATTTATCATGCTATGATTATTCACAAATTCTTAGTTGAATATCATTATCACATACTACTGGAGTAATCGTGACAGGTTCACAGTTGAGTACTGCAGTCAACCATACAGACAATACTCGGTTAATCCTCCAAACAGCTTTGGCATACAACTATAAATATAAAACAAGTAGGAGAACTGCAGAAATTTAAATAAGATTTCAATGATACCTTGAGACCGGTTGAGCTTATCTTCTCTGCCAGCTGATCAACAGCAACATTACTTGGGGCACATACAAGAACCTACAAATTTGACAAAATTAGAGGCCAGGCAATTCTCCCTATATATATCACCAAATCAAACAGCATACTTTTAATAATCCTATACCTGTCCTTGACCTTGTTTTGCCATGTGATACACAATTGCAGCAGATGTGACAGTTTTTCCGGTGCCAGGTGGACCTTGAATCAAACTAACTGGCTTCTGCAGGACACTTTTAACTGCTAAAACCTGAACACACACCAAATAATACAGAAGACAACATCAGATTCAAACAGTCAATAATAATATACATACACAGATCATAACAGCAGCAAGCTTGCGAAGCTGCACCCAAAATTAAAAATGTATAATATTCACAGATTGTCCCAGAACAGAAGACAACCATGTTAATCAAAGGCATGAAGTACCATGTCAAAAGAAGACAAGACAAGCAAAAAAAAGATAGGAAACATAGTACAAATAAGAAATATATATATATATATAATGTACCTGGGAAGCATTTAGTTCTGGAAGTCCAGGTGCACCAAAGCGTCTTGGCAGGGTATTACGTATTATTTGATGCTCAACTTCATGTCCCAAAAGGTGATGGTATATGTATCTGTGTGAGAGAACAGACACAGTAAAACTTTGTTAATAGTGATACAACTATAACAAACACTACAGAAGAGCGGAATTATACAAGAATGAATGAACTAAATTAAATCCTATTACAGCTACTAAGAATATTCTGCAGTGTGCACGTAGTTAACCAATGAAACAGTGTATGTATCAGAAACAATCAAATAGTTAATAATATTTGAAGTTGAAGTGCTTTTGGATTTGATGAAGTTATTTTCTATCGAAGAGTCTTGTTCCTCTATCAACTTTATAATGTCAACGACATGTCGTAATCCTATTCACAAGATCACATATTGAACTCACCCACTGACACTTGTCTCATCCACAGCAAAAGTTTTCATCGCTCCTTGCATCCTATCAAAACTGGTACTCTTCCAAACAAAATCCACACTGAATCCAACGTTTAGCTCAGTAGGCACCCCCTGAAATCCAGGGAAAACGTTACAATAGGCTGAGCGAATGCTAAAAAGAAACATGAGAAAAAACATACCGCTTTATACCTGACTAGCACGAAGCTCAAGTGCCACCTCCTCTTGTGCAGTAAGCTTAATCTGAAAGAACAATGTCCTTAGCACAGGCACAAAGATAAAATTGGCCCAATTAAGATTATCAACATGTTTCTAATTACCACATGTCCCACAGATTGCCATGTGGGATGTGAGCTATCACCAGGATATCTCAAGCGTAGCTCATCTCCAGGCACAAGCCTCAACTCATTGTCTTCCTAAAATACATAATTGTTTCCCATGTGTTAGGCAAAAGAGTATCACGAAGCAATACCAAACATAGTCTACAACAGATCACTATATAATGACAGTATTAATTCACTAATCCCATACATTTCAGTTATTGAACAAACCTTAGGAAAGACAAAGTAAGCTACACGCTTCTTGTTCAACCCAATATCCCACCGGACAGTTACATTATCCTTGCTCTGTGACTCTTTCATCATCTGTAACAACATATAAAACAGTAACACAATTCAGTTTTGTGATGGAAAAGATAAGAATCATGATCTCGTAATCAGAACACAGTACCTTGTCATAATCGGCCTCAAGCTTTATCAGCGGCGCAAAAACATTTTGGTACTGGCAAAAAAACGGGGCAGGATATGCGTTAGAATGCTAGGTAAAAATATGTGCTTCGACAGATTGAGAGTAGAAGTAAAGCACCAACAAAAAGTAAGCTCAAGTAATAGAATACAGAACTTTAGAAAGTTTTAACCTGGTAAGCATCTTCATACTTCAAAACAACTGACTGAGGTTCATCATCTACACCGGGCTTTTCAAGATCTTCAAGAGATGCATCAGGATTTGTCTTCCACAGCTCTTCCACTTTGTTAATTTGCTGAGCACTAATTTGGCGAGCTCTTAGCTGCTCCTGCTCTGAAGGTACCTGGAAGAAAGTAAATTGTTCAACCATCAGAAAGTTACTAGCCATGCACAAATGCATGACAGACAGACCTAAGAAATCATCATGAAGAAACACTTGCCTTTACGAGCCACGACAAGAAACATCTGTCATCGATAAGTGGGCACCACTGGCTAAGATCCCAATTCATATCCTTCAGTGCATTAACACTTAAACATGGCTCTCTGCATAATAGAACGACAACATTCTCCGACTTTGCTGAGATAAACCCAAGAAGAAATACATTCCGGCAACCACAGTTGTAGCATTCGAGAATTGTTTCTCCCAAAGGGCTATCCTTGTGAAGGCACACTTCCTTATGCTTTGCCCTAACCTGCAAATGATACATGTATGGTTATGACCCTGCACACAGCATTAATTTCATTTAAATAGGTAAAAGGTAGGTGGATTATTGCGCAGCAAGCATATGCTTAAGAAAGAGTGATCTAGCCTACACTCAAGGAATTCATTTGTATACAAAGCTTATGGTTGACTACAGGTAGCAAGTATATGCTTATAATAGAGTAGGCCAATGGTTCACTGTTAGAGCATTGACATCGTAGATCAAGCTAGAAATTCCGCCTCATTGCCAAACCACTGGAGCTTGATTCACATATACATGTTCGTTTCAGGGAGTAGAATCATATAATCTTTCTAGAACTAGATAAACTGAATAGAATATCATCACTTTTCTCCCACCCCATTCTCTCCATCCTTCATTGGAATCATTTCACTTGCAAATGGACCCATGCCTCAGCTTTTGTATTAAGCATTTTATGCATGTACTTGTACCAATACTTGGTTTGCTTGGACAAGCACCATAGCACAAAGTGGTGGGCATCAATGCCAGAACAATGGTGTACTTGCATGCTGTGGGTGGCCTTAAGGATAGCAAAGTTGCTTATGGAACACCACAGAGCTTCTCAATAAGGAATCAGGGTTGCAATATAATAAGTTGAACAAACATAGGTGTCACCAAAATAGGCTTTCAATGGTAAGGGACAATTTTTTTTTTTTAAGTATAGCCCTGTTGCCGTCAAACCATTATGTCCTACACTCCTACTCTTATACAGTTTGAGATGGTCTTCACTGAAAATATAATTAAACTGCTAGCAAACTATTTAGACGATGGTATCAGCGACATCTTGCAAATGAGACTTAACAATTAAGACCCTAGCTACCAAATAGGAACGAGATGGTCTTAACTTCAAATACAGTTAGCTTCCTAACGAACTGTTTAACAATATTGCCAAGGAACCTTTGCAAATGGGTCTGGACAATTAAGATCCGAGCTACCAAAATAGGAATCACATTCACAAAAATGTAGCAACCACTCCAATAGCACAAAAAATCAAAATTCAATACTACACAGCAAAACCAAACACACACATCTAGCAATCGTCGCATTCCCAACATCTCCAAGAGATACAACAAGTATACTCCACACTTGCTTATTCTAAACCTAATTCAAGAGATAATTAACATGACATTCGCCTCAAAGTTATTTTATCTATATAATTATTTCCACCAGAAAACGTTCAAGTATAAAGGCACATCAATGCAGCGCGGCCACCAGGATTATAACAAATTACAGCAAGTAGATACACCGCCACTATCACATACCATAAAAAATACAAAATCTAACTAATAACTGATCACCTCCTTAGCCACTCCCACATATATAATACAAAAAACATGCTACCACAACGTCTGAACATTAGTTTACTAATAGAGCCATAAAGTACAGCCCAATAAACTAATAAAGCATGATGTCTTCTTTTAACGACCAAAAAAGCCTAAAATTGATGCAAAGCGGTAGAATTTTGTGAGACAGAGCTCTCACTCAGTTCGGTTTTGTAAGACAGAGCTCTCACTCGTTCAATTTCTAAGTAATTATCAACAAATTAAAAGCTCAGTAGTCTTAATCTTAAATTCTAACAAAGCTATGTCTATGTGACAAACCAGGTGGTTGACAATGTGGGAGCCAGAGGTGTTCCCCCGCGAGTTACAGAACCACTTGCGGCAGGAGGGCACGTTGCACCTCGCCACGCACGCAGGATTGTGGATCCCGCAGTACCGGCAGGCGTGTTCCACGAAGTCTCCCTTGCCGTAGTCGTACCCGTCCTCCCCGGCGCCGGCTCCTACAGGCTCCTCGAAGCTGAGTGCGGCAACCCCGGAGGCGAGCCCATCCGCCGCAGCCGACGAGCGCGCCTTGGAGGCGGACCGCGGCGACGGCGAGGAGGAGGAGGCCGGCGGGATGGGGACGTCCTGAGGCGTGAGATCGGGTTCCGGGGAGGCCGCGTCGGACGACGGCGGCGGTGGGGCAGGCCACGACGAGGACGACGCGCCGGCGCCTGGGACGGAGGACGTTAGCGGCGTGGATCGAGGCGGCGGTTGGGAGAGCTCTGGGAAGTCGGGGTAATCGAAGTCGTCCCCCTGCGTGTTGAACTCGAGAAAAGTGTAGGCGTCGCCGGCGGCGGAGGCGTCCGGCTGCGAGGCCGTCTCATATAGGTCAACCGCGGCAGCGGCGGAGGAGGGCGGCGGCGTCGCCATCCCCGCCGGTTAGGGTTAGGGTTTTGTCGCTAGCGGAGGAACGAAGGTAGGGCTTGGGAAGACGGGGCGAATCGGGGAAGGAAGGGGAGAGGACGACTCGGGGAGGATGGTGGTGAAGAGGGTGGGGGTTTGATTTTTTTTTTTGGATTTTTTTTTTTCTTATAACCGTGCGGGGTGGTGTTTGATCTGGGGAGGCTGCTGGGTGCACGAGAGAAGTGGAGAGGGACCGGTACCTACGAGTCTACGCTCCGTCGATCCGACGACTACGTGTTGGTACGCTGCATGACAGCGTGAGCCGGTGAGGGACTTTTTTTCAGGCCATTATACTGTGGCTGGTCGCTCGGCCCACCGGCCTGGTGTGCGCGTGTGGCCCATCTAGATGCGCTGTTCAGCCCAGTAAAAGAAAAGGTGGCGGTGGGTGGGCCCAAGTGGTAAATGCCCTGTTGTTTCCCATCGCTCTGGATTCTGATGCGCTGTTCATCCCAGGAGGAAAATAAAAAGTGGCGGCCGCACACTCATTCATTAAACTACCTCTAACTAGTGTCTTGCAATCCTAGGATGATCAACAACCTATGCAATTCTAGTCTCGAGATAAGCACTAAGCTATATGTCACTATAATTGAAAGTTTTAGCTCAGATTTCTTCTTAGGATGACAAGTCCTAATATCACCACTATATGACTTGAACAACAAAAGTAAATGCACAACAGTAGAGAGAGTGAAAATGCAGGTGATCTAGATATGCAACTAGGTTTTTGTCAGGTGTGTCAATATATCTACCACTAAAGAGTTATGCAAGCTAGGTTCTAAACCTATCACTGGCTTAACAAGCTAAACTAGGAATGTAAAGCACACAATCGAAATACACAAATATAAATTTGGAAGCTTAAATAAGATAGAAATGCAAACTCCTGTTAATGACTCCGATATTTTTACCAAAGTATCGAGAAGCATATGCTTTCCCCTAATCCTCGTTGGTGGCTCTCGCAAGGGCCAAACTCCTGGTCGAGTAACTCCGTGGATAACCTAGAGTCTTCCCCATGAGCAAATGAGTCTCCAAGATGGCCCCTCCCGAGCTGCTATCTATTGTCTTCACCAACAAGTTTCCGGCCAGACCACCGCGGGTCTCTTTTCCTCCGATACATGGTGGCGGATGCACCATAAATGTGGTTCGTATGGGCTCATAAGACTACAAGCCTCCTCTGACATACAACAATAGTGCGCACAAGCAACGAGTAGTGAGAGGTGTGCAAACCTCACTAAACACTAGGCCTAAATCTAGAGTAAACGCATAAGCAGTGGGCTAACTAACCTAAGCACTTCGCAAAAGCACATATGCTCCAGATAGTGAATCCTTAAGCACTTTGGTGGCTAGAACAACTAGAAATGAGCATCAACTCACACTACAATTCCTTGAGCTCTACACACTCTCAAATAGTCAAATGGCCAGTTAGGGTGGTATTCTATCATACTAATGCACCATCTTTTCTTTCCTACGTCCACACAAGAAAACGACTCCCCACTGAGATGTCCCCTTTAAGTCCACCCCAAAAAATGTACCTATAAAAACAACACATTTCAAACAAACCGTCCAGATACACTTTAAGCCTTCTCTCCTTACTTATTACACAATCGAGGGCCTGAATTGAGTGTATCAAATCTCCTCGTTCTCCCCCATACCCACGTCATGCAGCCCCACCGAGTATTACGAACGCCACGCCGAAAAAAAAATCACAGAACTTCCCGTACACGCACGCAGATGGAGTAGTCAGCGCCACAACAGCGACACCAGATTTGCATTAGGCCCTGTTTGTTTCCGCTTCTCTTAGACACGCTTGGATTATAATCTAAGCAAAGGTTTTCTCGTTTCTCGCTTTTCATTTTTTGTAGTTCAAATATCTGAAGCGGCGTACCATATAAACGAGAATCGGTGAAAATAAACAAAACGTTTAACGGGATTCTCGCTTATTTCCACCGCTACGCCGCTTATAAGCGGAAACAAACAGGACCTTAGTAGGGTAGAAACATGCGTGCGGTGTGCGCGCGCGATCGTAGCGGCCGCGGGAGACGACCATCGCGGCAGGAGCGAGACGAAGATCGACAAGCCGGCCGAGCAGGCACACCGCACGCATGCCTCCTCACATGGCGGCGATCTCGCACCGGATCGCAGGGTCGGGCCCCCGCGTCGCCGTTGTGGCGCCGCCTCGCCCGCGGGGGCGCGCCGCCGTGGTCGCGGGAGCTGCCGCGAAGGGCGCACATCGGGAGCGGACGCTGGAGGGCGCGAGCGACGACCTGAGGGCCGCCGCGGCGAAGTGCCTGGACAGGGCTCCCGCGCGGCGTCGGGTGCGGGCCGCCTTCGCGCCCGTGCTCCCCACCCTCGACCACTGCCTCTTCAAGGTTCGATGTGCCGGTCGCTTCTAGCTTGATTTGCTCTCGTGCGCTGTACCGGAGGTTCAGCACTTCAGCTGTCAAAATTACTTATTGGAAAATGGTCGAACGCTTCCAGTACTGTGGCGCTTGCCGCCTCATTTAGGTGCGAGCTGAATTTTCTCAACTGGTAGGATCCGCTGCATGCCCAACAAATTGAGTTCTAGAAATGAGCAGCCCTATTCTTCAGTGTGAAATTTGCAGTACCCTTATGCAATCCGACTCGGATGGATTCTATACAGGCCATGTTTAGATTGCAAATTTTTGCAATCTGGACACTGTAGCACATTTCGTTTGTATTTGATAAACTTTGTCCGATCATGGATTAAATAGGCTCAAAAGATTCGTCTCGTGATTTACAACCAAACTGTGCAATTAGTTACTTTTTTTACCTACATTTAGTATTTCATACATGCGTCCAAAAATTGATGTGACGAAGAGAGTGTGAAAAAACTTAGAACTTTGATGTCATCTGAACAAGGCCACATTATAACTCGTCGTATCGACGAGCCTATCTCTTGTCTTAATCTGGTTTATAGCAATTATATAGTAAATAGGGCACAAAAAGGTGAACTTTTTTGTTTTTGCGAGAGAACAGGACGCATTAGGAGTCCGGACGCCAGCCCATACTAATCAGATAAAACTTTCCAAGTTTTGTCTTCTGAACATGATGAACAAAGTTTTGTCTTCTGAACATGATGAACCATCCGCATCGTCTATTGAGTTCCAATTGCTAATTTGCTATCCTTGTAATACTGGTTCATATGATATCAGTTGGCCCATTTTTCTCATTTTCTGTGTCCTACTTTTCATTTTGCAGGTGGCCCCCAAGGGAATCCAGATGGAAGAGGTACAGGCATGATGGGATTTTTGAATTGACCTTGCATTCCATTTTGTTCAATGTTCAAGTAGTTCTCTCGCTGAAATAAAGTGGCACAGGCAAACTTTCTGTTGGAATGTCCATTAAATGATTCAAGAGCTTCTTTCCTTGCTTTAATGCTTTGGGTATCTCTCCCACAAACGCGCGTGATAGGGCAGGCGACTGGGCGCCGGCCACCAGGCCACGCCGGGCACCGGCCACCAGGCGAGGCCGCCGGCCACCAGGACGCGAGGAGCGGCTGGACGCGACGTACGTGTGCCCGGCGGCCGCGCTGTGCCGGGAGCGCTGGGACCTGCTGCGCGCGACCGAAGACAGGCGCTCCCCGCTCGGGAGGAGGACATGGCGGCCAACGGCGCCGCGGGCGGGGAGTTCTACCCGGGTGCGCCGCTGCCGTTCGGGTTGGCGGAGATCCGTGCGGCCATCCCCAAGCACTCCTTGGTCAGTAAATGTGGTTTGGTATTGAGTCGCTGGTTGGCTTTGAATTCCATTTCCTCAGTTAGGTTTATCATGCATTGCGAGAGTATGTGATTAAGGGTCAACTTATTCTGACCTCAGGTTATCTATTTTAGGGACTTTGCTGCCTTTCTGGTGGACCAAAGTTGCAATCTTTAGGCAAAGTGATCCTGGTGGCGCTGGCAGCCACCATGCATGTGGTGAGGTTCAAGCTTTACTGGTAGAAAATAAACACAAAGAAACAGGCTTAAATCATTCAAAATACTCTTCACTTATTATATGTAGAGATTCAATTGTGGAATGTTTTGCACATAACATGCATCAAGTAGCAACATCCGTGGTTAATTTAACATTATACTTGCAGAGTTACAGTTCTTAAACTGGTGGTCTGTTCCTATTTCTGAAAGGCACTTCTGTTACCATATGCACTTTCTGGATTTGATCCTCAAGTCAAGTGTGCTGAACTAAAACTGTACTATGCATACAGTCCTGTCAATGTCGTGTGTTGGAAGCGCGCCATCTGCCTGGAATTCATTGGGAAGGTTAGCATACCAGATACCAAACAAACCAAAGGCTTCAACTTTCTAAGGAGTTCATCAGCTGTGACCTATGCTGATGAAACTCTACAGTTGCTCGCGTTTTTCAACATATAATGTGATGATCGTTTTAGCTATGCAGGCCGATGTGTTGGAGTACTATGATCAGACCGTCTCTTCTCGTAGCGGATCCTTCTACATCCCTGCAGTTTTCAGGGTACATTTGTGACATGTATATTGGCTTCTCTCAATTGGGTTATTGTTGAAGTGGCATCATCTTCTCACTACGTTCTTGATGGACCTGCTTCAACTTAAGGAGTTTACCATTTCAGGCTAGCTGTGCCAAATGATGCAAAGATCTATTAATTGTTTCAAATTTGTGTGCTCTTGCCTTGTATGTTAAAAGATTTCATTTCCTTGTGCGTTTGTAGGCCAATGATGCAATTGGAGACTGGAAGGAGGAAGGTGCTGCTGCAAGAAGATAAATTACTGATATGTAATTAGGTTCCATTTTTTCCTCTATTAGAGTACAGGTTCTTTTAGTGCAGTAGTGCAACATTTTGAAAAGCTAATAAAATTCATAGATGTCGCTAAGAATGCCTTCGTGCTGTTATTAATTTCACTGATGAGATCAAATCATGCATAACTTGGTACAAAATTATTATGTCCATGATTTGCAGTGTGACCTTTCTGGAAACTGGTCATCTATGTATGTCCTGGTGTTTCTATTCTACATTTATTTTTCATGACCTTTCATTTGGCTTCTTTTAAATTTGCTGTTGAACAATGAATGCATGATTGCATATCATCTTCGATAAGTGCTTTGTGGATAAGTGCTTTGTGGGCATCGTCGGATGGGTCTTAATTTTGTGTTTTAAAATCCCTCATTTTTTGTTGTTTCTTGTGTTTTGAGTATCTTTATTTTTCTATCTAATGTAATGCAGAGATCTCTCCTTTAAGTCTCTTAAGGGTGATCTATCACAAAGTTTTGAGAAACATCTGGTTGTTTTGATGTGCATCTCTGAAATATCGCCGTTGCGTTAACACGGGCACTATACTAGTTACTGTTAGGTTGTCAAACTACAAGGTATTTGGCTCGTTTAGCTCGAGCAAATGCTAGCTTGACTCATTAAAAAAAAAGTAAACGAACCGAGCCGAGCACGCTATCGATCCACGAGTTTTTTCGTCGAGCTCTACTAGGAAGGAGCCCAACCTTCTCAAGGCTGCAGAGCAGGTGCGGACACTGCATAAGCAAATACAACCAAACTGAGCGTACCCGTACACCTAACGTCATGTTTTTAGCACTACTTCAGCAGTACTTTTTAGCGAAAGAATAATGTTTTTAGAAGGGCGGGCCTGATGCAAGCGGTAGAGTCTTACCGCCTGTGACCGGAAGGTCTCGGTTTCGAGTCGCGGTCTCCTCGCATTGCACAGGCGAGGGTAACGCTGGCCACGGACACCCTTCCTCAGACGCCGTACAGAGCGGAAGCTCTCTGCACTAGGTACGCCCTTTTTTTACAAGAAATCAGTGGCAGCAACAGCCAAATTTCAGCGAAACGAACAGGCCTAAGACTTTGTACCAAAAGTGTCCTTGATAGAGATGCAACCAATCAAACCCTACAAGCTCCGCAATGACGGCACAGAGAACTAACACAGCGGGCGTTTTACTCCACTCCCCCAACTCAATTAACAATTCACGTGTTATTAGGAAAGCAAAACGTTACTGCATAAAAAGAGCAAAACGTTACGACGCATGGGGCCTTTTTTACTCCACTGCCCCAACTCAATTAATTATTCACGTGTTATTAAAAATCAAAAGGTTTGAACGATATAAATTTAGGATATCATGGTTTGAACGATAGGATATCATGTGGGGCTATTGCCGTGCTTGCCTTATTTTAGCTTACAAAAATTCCAAATTCTAATACATGTTTGGTACACATAGCAAGCATGACTCAAGGTAACTGCAACAAGATGGAAAATATATAAGTTCAACATGAACCAATAACTAGCTCTAATACCCAACTCGAATGGTAGAAGTTTGCAGTGCCAACCCAACTATACAATGTTGCTAGCTTAGGCCACTGAGGAAATAACACTAGAGAACTCATAAAACGTATCGTTCCAATGCAAATGGTCCATTCACCGGGTAAAGACTATGGTGTGTTCACTGGCTGAGAGGCAATCAACTCTCCTTCCCGAGAGAAGCATCAGTGATAACACGTTCTGATGCTCAGGGTCTCAGAGATCATGAGCAGCAAGTGTCAGAGACTGCAACTAACAACTGCATCCCCCAGCCTGAGCCTGAGACTGGGACGAGTTTGCATTGCCGGACCTCAAGTTCACATCAACCATGTCTTCCTGCTTCGCTGATGAGAGCGTCTCCATTCCAGGAAGTGCAGCAGCAATTTTACGGAACAGCGCCTGCTCACAAGTTTGTGGTGGTCAGTGCAAAACAAACAAGTCTGTTCACATATAAAGTGATAAACACATACAGACAGGCAGAAAAATGAAGGCCTTTCCAAAGAAAAACACACTACTCTGAACTTTTGAGAAAAAAATCGCATGCTCTAGAAGCATGTTATCAATATGAACCCAACTTATGAAATAAGACATCTAAGCAGTTTATATTTCTGAAGCATACCTTAATGTTAAACCCAGCTTTAGCACTGGTTTCAATAAACATGACACCAAGGTCCTTCGCCTTGCCTTCCCCTTCCTCTATCGAGACTTGTCTGTTCCATGAGATGCAACAGAATTTCAGCAAGAATATAAGAGTGACATACTTCTTCAAATTACATAAATACCTCAATGACGACTGATTCTACAAGACAAGTGGTAATTTAGTTAATTTAGCTAAGCTGGAAATAATCACTTAAATACAGAAGACCTAGAAAGTCATAAAAGCAATGGTATACCAATAGATGTCTGATTCCAGTTCTAGTGACAAAAACAAACAAAAAAATAAACGCTCATACACAATGAGTAAAGATATATAGCATATGCTAAGTAAATCTAGGATTAAAGAAAGCAAAGCTTCCAGCTTTTTGCTAAATGCCAACCCAAGATCTATGCTTCAGAAGAATGCTCTAAATGCCTCACTGAGATTGAGCCCTGGACCCAGGTCCCGCTTGATATACTCAGCAACCAGCACATGGGATTCTTCTGAATCACAAAGTTAAGGGTGATATCCACCTCAAATTTCCTAGGAAATTCAATCCAAATAAAAAGGGCGTACCCAGTGCAAAGAGCTCCCGCTCTGTGCGGTGTCTGGGGAAGGGTGCCAGTGGCAAGCCTTACCCTCGCCTATGCAATGCGAGGAGACCGTGACTCGAACCCGGGACCTTCCGGTCACAGGCGGTAAGACTCTACCGCTTGCACCAGGCCCGCCCTTCAGGAAATTCAATCCAAATATTTTGAAGTTATTTTTTGCTTGGTATGAATTCTGTTGTCAGTATCAAACGACAAGGCAAATAAATGGGAGAACTAAACTGCCAATTTTAGAACAATAATAGATGACACAGAAAAACATCTGGAGAATTATATTTGACATCAGAGAGACCAAAGAATTTAAAGCCAAACAAAAGATACATAGAGCAACCAACAAAACTACAGAAATCAGGCAAGTGTAACACCACCAACCTCTTGTCAACAAGGTCAGTTTTGTTCCCAACAAGCACAATGATAACATCACTGCCCCTCTCAGTGCGAACTTCCTCTATCCACTTAGATGTATTTAAGAAGGACTGCCTGCCTACACCATGAAACAAATAAAGGTAAGAACAAACTAGTAAACGTTTATGTCTTAAAAGATAAAAGTTCCTAGTCATTGTTGCTACTGATGTGCACCTCATATCATTTTTTTCTAAAGTGTGTGTGTGTGTGAGAGAGAGAGAGAGAGAGAGATTACTTGCAACATCGAATACAATGACAGCAACTGAAGAGTCTCTGATATAGCTTGGAATTAAACTCCTGAACCTTTCCTGACCAGCTGTATCCCTACAAAGAAAACAAAACATGCATAAGGTCAACAGTCTGTAGATCTCAAGGGGGCATACAGGCTAACAGATACAGTAGTAGTCACCATACCAGAGTTGGAGTCTCACAGTTCTATCTTCAAGGTACATTGTCTTTGACAGGAAATCAATACCAATTGTAGCCTGCATACCAGAGAAAACAACTTTGAGCAAACCTGGATAGACTAACCAGCATTACTGTACAACAAGCCAAAATTACAGGAATTAACTCAACATAGTACTATAGTAGTAATAGTCTGCTGAGTGCTCAAAATAATCACTCCAACAACCAATACAGTACACCATAAAATAAAAGCAAAGAGGCAGTCAAAATCAATTGTGACTTACATTTCTTAAGATTTCCAAATCATAAATAGTGCCTAAAAAAAGTTAGGTTGCCATGCTAGTGCTTACTGTAAAGTGCCAAGCCCATAGATAGGACAGAAGTCCCTTGTCAAAGTAGCATCCTAGTAATACAGAAAAATACTTTGGCTTCCTTACATTTCAAGGGCAAGAATTCGGTGGCAGGCTATTCACATCACAATCTCTGTCCCAATACACAGATTTTGGCTTGGGCATCCCAGAGAACAATGTCAAGGACCTGTGATCCAATCAGGCAATCCTACCAATAATATAGCATCACCACTGGGTCAGGCAAGCCCAGATTATAACGGTGAGCCTCACACGTAAGTGATCCAAACAGGCAATCAATCATACAACCATCTCTTAAGAACAGTGCTAACAGTGCAAAAAAAAATTCGCCTCACATGTAATTGCAACGATAGTAGAGGCACAAATAAGGCAATTCATCCTCCTTGATCATGCGTCATGAGCATTCCATTGTTTGATGAAACAGCATCATCACAGACCCAGATAAAAACAAGGATAGATGCGGAGTTATGTTTTTTACGCCTAACTACCGGAACCACCCCGATCCAATCGGGCGCAGGATAGATCACCCAGCCCCGGATCACATCGACCTCCGATCCTCCTGCGCTGGATCTGGCCCGCCCAATTGGATCCAACCCACTAACCCAGCCCCGACGCGGCGAGATGACACGAATAGCAGGCGAGGGATCGATCGAGATTGGAGCAGGGGAAGGAAGCGTGCGGGCCGCCGTACCTGGTAGGTGTTGTCGAACTTGTCGTACATGAAGCGGGTGATGATGCTGGTCTTGCCGACGGACTGGTCCCCCAGGAAGACGAGCTTGTACTTGGCGAGCGCCGACACCGGTGCCATCTCCGCCGCCTGCTCCTCTTCCTCTTCTCCCTCCCACGGCAGGCGGCGACGAGGTCAGGTGAGATCGGATCCGGCAGCGGGAGAGGGGGATCTCGCTCGCTCGCTAGCTCGTGCGGTCGGCGTGTGTATGACCGCCCCCCTTGTCTCTCTCTCTCTCTCCCCCCGCGACCGCGAGTGTTGCGCTCCCCCTTCCTTCCGCTTGCGCGTCTGGGCGTTGCCTCCGAGATTGGTGCCTGCCGTTTATTACTCCTAGCGCTCGCGGAGAAGACGGCCGGACCGGAGGACAAATGGCACGAAAGTCTTTTGTTTTGCAGCGCAGATAGAAAACGTGCTACAGCACTGAAGGATCCGGTGTCTCGGGCTGGTCACGGCATCAACCATCAGGCACGCAGCACGCAGGTGTGGGCGTGTGCGCTGCAGCTGCAGCAGACCACCAGCCAGTTGATTCGACTTTCACTTGGCTATATAGAACGCAGGAATTATTAGAAATTGTACATAAATTTTTTTTTAAAAAAAAATCATTTCCATAAGAAGAGTATAAGAAATTGTACCTAATATGAGATTTTAGCTGCATCAAACGGTTGAAATTATCAGATGTCATTTGAGATGTGAGCACCTTTTTGAAAAAATAAGGAGGAAGAAGATGAGAATGAGACGTGAGTAAAAGTATGCCACAAAGCATCATCTATGAAATGTATGAGATTTTTTGCTGTCGTAAGTTTACCATAACAAATGAGCTTCATTTGATACACTATGGAATGTACTTTATTGTTTACCAGTTTGGTATAGTAGATGTTAATACTATTTACTAGTAATAATTTGATCAAACTTAAAATGGTTCGACTTATAACAACTAGACATCATTTATATTTTATAATAGAGGAAATAATAATGATAAGATAATACTATTACATCTCATCAAACTTATAGAAGATACATAAAGTCTAATAGAGGTGCAAGTAAAAGGATGCCTACATGTACGTGTGGAAGGCTGGGGTTGTTAGGAGAGGGAACATTATCAAGGCGCCTGAGCTTCTTTAACTAAAATGATAAGACGAATGAAGGGCACTATGCGTTGTCAAGAAATGTACGTATGTCAATTTGGTTAGGGAGGGACTTAATCGAAGTATAGCATACACTTTTCAACCCTGCTATTCATTAAAGGGTGTAGGCATTGTGTAGTTTTAAAAATGATAAGACGGTTCACAATAAAACTTATTTTAGTTGAAGATTAAATAAAGAAGACGAGAGCTCGATCTTAAGACCATTTTAGTTAAAGAAGCTCAGGTGCTTTGATGTGTTCGAACCATTTCCCCTTTAAACCGGGAGTCAAAGTCTAAGCTTGGAAGAACGAAGGGTTGTATAAGTGCAATCAAGCCCTAATCATGGGTTTTGGTGATAATTACCACGTAATTAGAGAACTAATGGGATTTATCAAGTTGACAAGCAGGTAATACACAAAAGAGGATGTTACATGAAATGGTGGAGCCTCCAATTACAAATGATCGCAGCAATGAACTCAATGGCGTCTATTTCTTTTTAAATTTTGAATTTGAGTATAGAAAAAGTCGTACTACAACGGAGGATACATTGCACGAGCTTAAATGTGCAACCAAGTGCGCATATTTCCATCTAATACATCCTCAAACCTTCAGCCAAGGCAGCAAGTACACCATCTTTCAACCTTGTGCTATGTGACAGACGCACCACTACCGTGCATGGAGAGAGGCATTGCCGCAATGCGGCACTGCCGCAGCTAAGCCGCGGCACTGCCACGCCTTAACTATGACCGTTGGGACAGAGGTATTTATACCTCCTCTCCTTCCTTCCAACGGCTCTCTCTCTCGCGCCCTTTCCTCAACCAGACATATTCCAGTTGAAAGGTCCTAATGGCTAGAGAGGGGGTGAATAGCCTAATAAAATTTCTACAACAACACTTAACAAAAGGATTAGACAATTATGAGGCGAAGCGAGTTTTGCGCTAGCCTACCAAAAAGCAAGCCACCTACCACAATTCTAGTTTAGATGAAGTATATCCACACAATAGCTATATCACTACACTAAGTTAGCGTGCTCTCAAAATCTAACTAAAGAGCCACACTAACCAAACTAACAAGCTCTCACAACTAGTTACACTAAAGAGCTTGACAACTAGTTTGCGGTAATGTAAAGAGTAGGCAAGAAGGTTATACCGCCTTGTAGATGTATGAACCAATCAATCACAAGTGTGGATAACAAAGAAGACCAATTACCTCGGAATCAATATGATGAACACAATGATTTTTACCAAGGTTCACTTGCTTGCCGGCAAGCTAGTCCTCGTTGTGACGATTCACTCACTTGGAGGTTCACGCGCTAATTGGCATCACACGTCAAACCCTCAATAGGGTGCCGCACAACCAACACAAGATGAGGATCACACAAGCCACGAGCAATCCACTAGAGTACCTTTTGGCGCTCCGCCGGGGAAAGATCAAGAACCCCTCACAATCACCACGATCGGAGCCGGAGACAATCACCACCCTCCGCTCGATGATCCTCGCTGCTCCAAGTCATCTAGATGACGACAACCACCAAGAGTAACAAGCGAATCCCGCAGCGAAACACGAACACCAAGTGCCTCTAGATGCAAACACTCAAGCAATGCACTTGGATCACTCTCAATCTCACTATGATGATGAATCAATGATGGAGATGAGTGGGAGGGCTTTGGCTAAGCTCATAAGGTTGCTATGTCAATGAAAATGGCCAAGAGAGCGAGCTTGAGCCGACCAAGGGGCTTAAATAGAAGCCCCCATGAAATAGAGCCGTTGTACCCCTTCACTGGGCACAACGCGGGGTGACCGGACGCTCCGGTCCGATCGACCGGACGCTGGCCCTCAGCGTCCGGTCACGTGATTCATGCCACGTGTCCCCTGCTTCAAATACTGTTCGTCAGATTTCATCGGTCGTCTGCTAACCGGACGCGTCAGTTAGAAAGTGACCGAACGCCGGTCGTTTCCAGTAAGGTTCCAAACGCTATTTTTCCCGACCGGACGCGTCCGGTCATGCTTGACCGGACACAGCCAGCGTCCGGTCACACAGTGTGACCTCTGTACGCCCTACGTCAGCGTACGTCAGCACTGACCAGACGCACCCTGCCAGCGTCCAGTCGCTGAGCGACCCAGCGTCCGGTCATGAGACCGAAACGCACGCCCTCTGCTGCCACTAACCGGACACGCCGGTCCAACCGAGACCAGCGTCCGGTCACTTACAGAGACCTCCGTCTTTTCTGTCTAGGGCGTCGGTGGAGTTTCTTACCCTTGCACCCAAACTTGACCACCCTTGATCAAATGTGCCAACCACCAAGTGTATCACCTTGTGCACATGTGTTAGCATATTTTCACAAACATTTTTAAGGGTGTTAGCACTCCACTAGATCATAAATGCATATGCAATGAGTTAGAGTATCTAGTGGCACTTTGATAACCTAAATAGTACGGCTATCAAACCTAAATATGATCACACTCTCTAAGTGTCTCGATCACCAAAATAAAATAGCTTATACAAATTATACCTTTGCCTTGAGCTTTTTGTTTTTCTCTTTCTTCTTTCCAAGTCGAAGCACTTGATCATCACCATGACATCATCTTTATCATGCTATGATCTTCATTTGCTTCACCACTTGGAGTGTGCTACCTATCTCATGATCACTTCATAAACTAGGTTAGCACTTAGGGTTTCATCAATTCACCAAAATCAAACTAGAGCTTTCACCAGTGCGACAGCAGCTCTCTCTTTCTCATCTCCATTGGAGACCCAAAGCTTTCTCTCTTGATTTCCTTTCAAATCCATGTGAGATTAAGCCTCCGGAAGTAATTAGAAAGCGGATTCAACTATTCTTCAACTCCTAGAGCACTTGGTTCATGTTTTAACTGGTGGATTATGTTTGTTACTCTTGGAGCTTGCTCCTAGCCGACTAGCGTCGCCGGAAGCTTCCAACTTGTGTGTGGCTGCATCGAAAAGTTTGTAATCACCCAAGCATCTAGTAAGAAAACCCTCATCTCAAGATTCACTTCCTTGACTTGAGAACGAGGTAGGTTTACAGAATCCGAGCCTTAGTGACAATCCTCAACAACGTGGAGGAAGACAAACCTTACTAGCGAGTTGAACCACGAGATAAATACTTGTGTCACTTGATGTTCTTGTTCTATTACTTGTGCTATTTGTTTGTGGGGTGATTTTAGGTTTTGGTCCCATTCTACTTGGTGGATACCTCCTACTACTTCTAACAGTTGATCTAGGCTCTACATTGCATCCGGAAGCTCAATAATTTTCCCGATCTAAATTTCATTGATAGATTTTGAAATGGGGGACGAAGTTGTCTGCAGGTGCTGCAGTGCTGCAGTGCGGTAGTGCCGTAGTCAGAAGCAGCAGTGCTGCTCCCTGGATTTGACTTTGTGAAAGTGCAATCAAGCCCTAATTATGGGTTTTGGTGATGATGACCGCGTAATTAGAGAGCTAATGAGATTTATCAAGATGACAAGCAGGGAATCTATGTTCGAGGATGTTATACAAAACAGAGGAGCCTTTAAATTCTTTTATATTTTGAATTTGAGTATAGGAAAAGCCGTACTATAAAGGGAAGCTAATATGTGCTACCAAGTGCTCAATGTATCATATACATCCTCAGTTTCACAGCCAAGACAACCATCACTTCACTCTTACCCTTGTTGTCTTGCCTGAGAGAGGCACCGCCGCTAAGCGGCACTACCGCACTTGGGCTGCGGCACTGCCGCGACTTAAGTGACCGTTGGAAGGCAGGGGGTATTTATACATTTCCCCTTCCTCTCCAACGTCTCTCTCTTCTTCCACCTCGGTTCAGACCGACGAAAACAGACAAGTGCTCATCTCTCTCTTTTCCATTGGTGCCCTTCAAGCTCTCAAGCTTTTCCTTTGATTTCCCCATCAATCCTTGAGAGAAAAATGTCCCAAACTCGATTATAGAGCAGATCCTTTGATTCCCCAACTCACAAGAGCACTTGGTTCATGTTTTGGTTGGCGGTTGTGTTTGTTACTCTTGGAGCTTGGCTCCTAGCCGGCTAGAGCGTCGCCGTGGAGCTTGCTAACTTGTGTGACAGCTCCGGAAGGTTTGTAACAAACTCTTGAAACTAGTAAATTCATCCCTCATCTCAAGAGTTAAGTCTCTTGACTTGAGAACGAGGAAGAGTTGGAAAGCCCTAAGCCTTAGTGGCTAACCTCAACAACATGAACTTAGGCAAGTCTTAGTGGCGAGTTGAACCACGGGATAAATCATTGTGTAACCTTGTGCTAGATTTACTTCACTTACATTTTATATTGTTGTTGAGGTGGTTTTTAAGGTTTGTGGTTGATCTACTTGTGTATGGTGTTCCTACCACTTCTACCTCTCGATCTGTAAATCTCATGCCTGCAGGAAGCTAAGGAATTTCTCCTATCTAAGTTTTCATTCACTGATTTTGAACTGTGACTCGAAGTTGTCTGCAGGTGCGGTAGTGTCGCTGTTCTAGCCCAGCAGTGTCGCGAGGTTAGAGCGGCAGTGCCGCGGGTGAAATTTGACATCTGCTTGAGTCTTGTTTTAACAGGCCTATTCACCCCCCTCCTGGCTAACCAGAGATCCTACACTTTGGTTTAAGTTTTGTTTTAAACAGGGCCTATTCACCCCTCCTCTATGCTAACCAGAGATCCTACACGTTGAATATTGCTCACAGTAAAAGTAGGGTGAATAGGTCATCTTCTAAAATTCAAAGTTGTAGCGGGATTTAGCAACTCACAGATGTTGCGAGTTCTAATTGTGACTATGATAACCTGACACAACGGAACAAAAGGATAAATTAAACTATGATTATGTGATTTCAGCTGAATCCAATTGCCACCACATGTTCTAACACAATGTTTTTAAGCCTTCCCATAGACCACGTGTAATGGCTGAAAAGGACTGAGATGTCATTTGGGGGTGGGGGTGGGGTAATAAGCAATATATATATATATATATATA
Organism: Miscanthus lutarioriparius; assembly: GCA_904845875.1. Lineage (NCBI taxonomy): Eukaryota > Viridiplantae > Streptophyta > Magnoliopsida > Poales > Poaceae > Miscanthus > Miscanthus lutarioriparius. The sequence continues at coordinate 20,500,221 of CAJGYO010000004.1, forward strand.
TATATATATATATATATATATATATATATATATATATATATATATATATATATATATATATATATATATATATATATATATATGCACCGGATTAGTCAACCTTCGGAAGTTCCAAATGTTCAGAAGTTCAGCATTGATATAATAACTCGAGATGGAACTATGCCTAGAGAGTTCTAGCTCCAACTAAATTTGGATATACAAGTTTAGAGATATCGACTAGCAAGCCCACAAGAGCACTTGCACTCACAAACATGTACAACCAAATAGATCGAGTGTGAAACACAAATCAAAGTAAGAACTTGAATTAATCAAATCGAAGTGAAGACACCAATATTTGTTGCCCTAGGTTCAGCTCCTTTCGAGGAAGGACTTACGTCTTTGTTGAAAAAGCCATGAGCGACCACCAAAGGTTAAGTTAGTTGGGTCTCTTCCAACTGTTTTCCTTGATCCACTATCTTGACTTTCCCTTACAGAGACAAGATTGATGTCTAAATAGATTTTTATTTAGTTCACCACAAATAGTGCACAAATTGCTTAACGAACCTCATAAATGCTCAAGGATTTGATTGATCACTCTTGTATTCACAAACTACCAAATTCTTACCCCCACAATTCAACTCATAAAATCTCATTTGAATTCTCACACAGAGGGATTACAAAAAGCTAGAGACTTCGTCTTCAGCTATGGTCGTGGGGAGGCACCACCAATCCCTCCAAACTAGGGAGTGGGGTATAAATATCACATACTCAAAAATTAGCTATTATGTTAGATCCGGAACTTCCGGATTTGAACAAATTAGTCGTTGGAACAAGTGCATAGGTCCAGAACTTCCGAAGAAATGTCCAAAACTTTCAAAGAAACCTTTGAAACCTCTGAAGCTCAACAAAACAATATGGAAACGCTAGAACTCTCTAGTCAACGACACGTCATAGGTTACCCCCTATGTATAGATTTTTGCACCAACAAGATAAGTGCACCATCTCCTAGTTTGCTATAGATTCACCATTATTTAGAGATCTTATCTATGACTATAGCTAATATTAAAAATGATAATATTTCTTCCTTCAGCTTTTGCTCCCGCGTTCCTCCGTCACTTACTCCTCTTCCGTCCTCTTAATCTGTCGTGCCTCGCTCTCACCGTTCCCACAAAACCTTCATTGGTTCTGTGCCACTCATGTCATGCTCTAACTGTTCGAGCCCATTTATATCGCGGCGCACGTGTAGACATGTGACTTGATTTTAATGTTTCTTAAACTCATAGTACATCACATAATAGGCAACATATTTAAATTGATCTAATCTCCCGTCAAAATTATGTATAAGATTAATATTTTATTGCACTACCATTTATTATGAGCCATGAAATTTATTTTATTTAAAATTAGACTAAGTCTAACTAAATTCAAAAAAAAATAGTTATTATCTCATTATTATTGGTCTAAACGGTACACATCAAATCGTAACTGACATGTTTGTTATAAAGTAGTAGAAAATGCACGCGTTTCACTTGGATTAAGGCGAACTTTGTTCTTTTGAGGCTACTATGTGGAAGTTTTATTAGAGTTTCATTTACATTTAATAAGCTATCACATAAACATTTTGATGATGTGGCAATATTTTAAAAAAGAGAGAAGAAGTGAGTTTCATACGGACGGAACTATCTTGATAAGATTATTAATTCTACGTGAGTCATGAAATTAAATGGCTATAAGACTATAGAACAAATTAAATTTTTCATTAAAGCAAATGTTTCATATCTGTTTCATTTTAATCATACGACAGTTTTAAAAACATCATCATAAAACATGTCATTGAGAGTTTGAGACTGACCTTATACAAAGGTACGTGTGACCGTTTTGTGATTCAGCGCGCGCGCCTGACCGGCCGAAAGTCGTTCGTACGAACAAGTGCGGACGCGGGCAGATCTCGCTCCTTCTCGTCGGCAGTCCGGCGTCGACGAACCAATCCGGGCAGGCAACCAGTCAGCCTCAGCCACGACCAGTAAAGCCTCCGGCCCCGGGGCCCCGCGTCGCCCTCCCACGCGCTGGAGAATAATTCGGGCAAAAGGCAAAAGCATCGTCGGCACTACAGGGAAGAACGTCTCCACTGCCCCGTACGCCGATACCCACTGACGCCGCCGTCCGAAGCCTCCCCGAGAAACAGGAGCCGGCGCGGGGATGGCGTCCATCTCGCGGAATCTCCGGCGATCCCTCGCCCCGGACCGCCTGCGCCGCCTGCTCCTCCTCTCCCAGCACCCGCGGGAGTACGTGACGGCGGAGTGCCACCGCCCCGTCGTCCTCCACAAGCGCGGCCCCGACATCCTCCACGACCCCTGGTTCAACCGGGTGCGCCTCGGTTCCGTTCCGTTCCGTCCGGGTGCTCTCGGGCGAGCGGGCGGGCGGGCGGTGGTGCTCCCTGTCTAGTTCGCGCTCTTGGGGGGTTCTGAACTTCTGACGCTGCTGGCTGCTGCAGGGCACGGCGTTCTCGATGACCGAGAGGGACCGCCTCGGCCTCCGCGGCCTGCTCCCGCCCAACGTCGTCTCCTCGCAGCAGCAGATCGACAGATTCAGTACGTGTGCCCCGTCCTGACGAGACGCTTCATTGCTTACTCTGGCTTTTGGGGTTTGCTACTTGCTGCATGAATCGCCGCGGATCTAATTGGATCGGCCGCTGTAGTGTGGAATGGTTTTCGACGAATGTGGTGCTTGGCGGTGTGTTGGTGTCAGATCGTCCCCTGGGGCTTAGTTCAGCTAATGCTCCAATTGGTTAGCATGGTTAGCATTAGGAATATCTTTAGAAGCTATGGACAAACAGAAAAGCTTCCCTAAAAGTTTACAATCAAGCAGTATGACATATTTATGGAAAGCTTAAGTGCGGAATTTGCACATTCTTATCCACAGCTAGAGCTAGAGCCTAGAGGAGATGCATCACTGATGGGTGGTATTCTAGCTGGGTTTACACTTAGTAACTATGTAAGCCATTTGGGAAAAGCATTATCACTGAAATAGACTGTAACTGCATTCTGCATATTTATTTATTTTTTTAAAAATCTAATTTATACTTTGGTTACAGTGCTTGATCTGCAACGGCTTCAGAGATACGCTAAAGATGGGCCATCTGATACTTATCCACTGGCAAAATGGCGCATCCTTAACAGATTGCATGACAGAAATGAAACGATGTACTACAAGGTGTGTACCTTCACAGTCTGCACATTCATTTAGGCACATCCTTTTCTTGTTGATGTTGCATGTTCTGTTAAGGAACAATATCTTTGGTTTACGCCTCCAATGTGTGGTTATGCACCTTTTGTGTTAACTTTATTGCCTTTGCGATATCAAACATAACTGATTGAGTACTTGTTAAGTTCTGTTTCCAAAATGGTTGCCTTACATTGTCTCATTTTTAAATAGGTACTAATAGATAACATTGAGGAGTATGCGCCTATCGTTTACACACCAACCGTCGGGCTTGTTTGCCAAAACTACAGTGGTTTGTTTCGACGGCCTAGGGGAATGTACTTTAGTGCAGAAGATCGTGGGGAGATGATGTCCATGGTGTACAATTGGCCAGCTGATCAGGTATGGGTCAGTTAAGTGCTTGCCCAGTGTCCACTTACTAATTGTCTTCTGTAGTTGAGCTATTTCATTACCTTCAAGGTATAGTACAGTTGTGTTAAGATATACCTTTCAGTCCGTTGCATTTTGGAGATCTAAAAGGACAAACATTTGCCGAAGAACTTTTCTACAATTCCAATTAAATGAAAAATGGTCATTTGGTCAATCTGTTTCAGGTTGACATGATAGTGGTGACTGATGGAAGCAGGATATTGGGCCTTGGTGATCTCGGGGTGCATGGTATTGGCATTGCTATTGGAAAATTGGATTTATATGTTGCTGCTGCTGGAATAAATCCTCAAAGGGTATGTTGATTGGTTCTTTAGGACTCTAATTTCAGATTCTTCCCCTCTTTCCCATCTTATTTTCAGTTCCACACTAAATAGGCCATTTTTTGCAGCCAAATAACAAAATATTCTTGTGATATACACTTCAAAGATTGGAATTGTTCTTTCGTTGCTTTGGTTTGGAGTAAATTTGATAATTTAAAAAAGTCTCAAAGAAATATGCCCATGGAAGATATTCATCAAAGACCTATTTGACATCTGAGTGGATTTTTCTTTTTGGGAACCATGTTCTTAATGAAACGTTAATAGCTTGTAGAGTACACTAGTGTTATCTAAAGTGTAACTCTCAAGTAATCTACTGTTATTTCTTTACTTGCTTACTATTGGTTTTCATGTGGACAAATAGATACTTGTCTTTCATGTCTTTGATTGCTTTCTTATATTTTTTTTTCTAGGTACTTCCTGTTATGATTGATGTCGGAACGAACAATGAGAAGCTCCTTAAGGATCCTCTTTGTAAGATCTTGCAGTATTTATTTATCTATCAAACACCTAGTTTTGTTTTCACATATTTGTCATATCAAACACCTAGTTGTTATTTCACATTATGGCCACTTTCTAACTGTAAAGGAGAAGATCATGTAGCAAGTGCCGTAGATATCCATGTTTTCTAACACATATAGTGGCACCTGTTCAAATTAGTTACACTTGATACTTAGCAAGATATCAAGAAAAGTTGTCATGTTATTCTAATTTTTCTTAATTCCTTATCATACAGATCTTGGGCTACAAGAGCACCGCCTTGAGGGAGATGAATATGTCTCAGTTATTGATGAATTCATGGAGGCTGTTTTTACTCGCTGGCCTAATGTTATCGTACAGGTGCTATTTTGACATTCTATGCTTCATTTCATTAACATTTTCATTACGTGAGGCTTTATCCCGAACCATATCACAATACTTATCTTGTATTTTTTTAGTTTGAAGATTTCCAAAGTAAATGGGCGTTTAGGTTGTTGCAGCGTTACAGAAAGACTTATCGCATGTTTAATGATGATGTTCAGGTCAGTCCTAATTTCTGCAAATTTGTTCCTAAGATTTGCCGCATGTTTGTGCCAATAGCCCCTAGTTTTTGGTGATACCATTGCACAATATTTTATCAAGCTTTTAGAAGTGAAATAGAGCTTGAGGTTTTGACCTTTGACATCTGGTTAAAGTACTCTAGTTAGTATCTTCCATTGTTATCTAGAAGAGTCAATGTGTTGCTCTTGAAATGAGTATTCTTTGTGCATACAAAGGGAACTGCTGGTGTCGCAATAGCAGGCCTTTTAGGAGCTGTACGGGCACAAGGGAGGCCAATGATAGATTTCCCAAAGCAAAGGATTGTTGTTGCTGGCGCTGGCAGGTCCGGAACGCTCTCTGTCTTCAATCCTTTTTTTTCACTTGGTTTAAAATTAGAATAACATGCTAAGTGATTCACAGCAACTCTGTGTTTATTTTTCTGTTAACTTAGCAGTTAGCATATTCACTTCAGAAAGAATCTTGGAAATATGAGTAATGTTAACACTACTGTGCAAAAGAAATATTACCTCTACATTATTTCATTCTTTACAGTGCTGGTATTGGAGTGGTGAATGCTGCAAGCAGAACCATGGCAAGAATGTTGGGAAACAATGAGGTTGCTTTTGAGAGTGCGAGGAGTCAATTCTGGATAGTTGATGCCCATGTAAGTTGGATAACCAAGAACCATTTAACGATTCATACATTTGCAGGGTTGCCTATTATTTTATACTATCCACTCCTTCACCACTTGTATTTGGAATGATAATCTTAAGTAGAAAGAAAGGCTTGGGAAGTCACATGCTCTAAGAAATTTAAATGGATCACCACTGTTGTATTTATCATGTCGTGTCATTGAGAGTGCCTCTTGCTCTATAAGAATTGATTAGCTGTGCCCAATCATTCAAAACGTAAAGTTGTCTTTGTTTTTGCTAAGTTTTTTGGACATACTAATTTTCTGTACTTTTATGAACTCATAACCTGATTTGCATTTTCCCTTGTGTAGGGCCTAATAACAGAAGACCGAGAAGATATCGATCCAGATGCACGGCCTTTTGCTAGGAGAAAGAGTGAGCTTGGTCACCAGGGCCTAAGTGAGGGGGCAAGCTTAGTTGAAGTGGTACTGTCTAATCTTGTACATGGTGCTTTTATAAGCATGATGCATTGTGAGGTTACTAATTTTTAAAGGATGAACTACCACACTTTGTGAAGGAATATGTATTCCCAAAATAAGTTTCTAATATGGACCCGGTTCATTACTGCACTCTTTATTGAGTCATGCTCTTTTCCAAAGAGACCAAGTATGAATTTAGGTTTGAAAAGTCCCCCTCCACAGCAAATACTAAGGAGCATTCATTGCTGACTGTTGTGATGCAGCACCGCATACAAAATGACGACACATGACTTTTAACACAGTTTATCTGTGGTCTAGAGATAATGCCATTTCATGTGGTGTTAGACTGACTCAGATCATTAAACCTCACCCAACTTGGGGTTTTCTGTTATTTCTGTTTTTTCTAGTCTTTCTGACCCGAAAATACAGCAGGGGAGACCCCCACTGTAAGAGATTTTTATTAATTTTCAAAAAGAGGAAAAAACTGTACAAATTAAAGAGGGGCTAAAAGAACTAAGCCACACAACCAACAAGAGGGCAGGAGAAACTGCACTCCAGAGAAGCAGAAGAAACTAGGAGAGGGGGTCTAAACAGAGGAGAAAAACATGTCGTTTTTCTTAACAAAGTCTAAAGGCTTGAAGTTTGGCTTCCTCATAAAAGGAGGTTTTCCAAATTAAGCTACTATGTTTTTTCTGGTCTGACATGTTTTTAGATTTTCTTTTCAAGATTGGCATTTATGAAATATTACAATTATCAGCTTATGTATGTATGTATATTTAGCATTAAAAAATGACTTAACAAACTGGCCTTTAGCTTATGAACTGAACATCTGGTATGGTACCTTGTATGTTGTGCAGGTTAAAAAGGTGAAGCCTGATGTCATACTTGGATTATCTGCTGTTGGTGGTTTGTTCTCGAAGGAGGTAAGAATAGTTGCATGTTACTTTCTGCTTATTCCAAAGCATTTACTCTAATGCTATAGTATTAATATTAATTCATGCTTACTGGGCAGTTACTCTTTTCACCCTTCTACTGGTTTCCTTATTGCAACTTCATTTTCATAAGATAAGTAGGGGAGAGCACTACTGACTTTTTTCCTTGAACCAGCAGTAGAGCTGCCTGTTATTATTAAGAAGGGAAAGGTACAAAAAGAAAACAAACCCCATCAGGGCCTAACATGCACCTCTCACCCCACACTCACAGAACTCAAAAAAGGAAAAACAACCTCGTCAACTGGAGTGATGCAAGCAACCCTAGACCAATAATTAAGACTCAAGACCAAAGGGATTCCAACTCAATGGCACCGGCAGAGCGCCACAGAGAGGATGCTGAATACCCTGGACAAGCTGAGGAATGTTATGATTCCTCCCTTCAAAGACAAAACCATGACTATGTTTCCACAAATACCAAACCACTAACATGACCAAGGAGTGTGAAATCAGGCCTTGCTGATTTTTCTTTACCTCATTGCCTTATTGGACGTAATAAGCAAATGATGGGGGATCTCCAGTTAAGAGCTGCTGGCTCAAAAGTTAACTTAAAATTACAAGATCACAAACATAACCAAATCTGCAGAAAGTCGCCTTTTCCGTCTATTCTTAGTGCCCAGCTATGTGTATTATACAAAGCCGTCAGCCAATTAGATGAAGTCCAAATTAAGCTACTATGTGCAAGCATAAGTCCTCATTGCCCATAGATCTCCATCTGGCTGAAGCGCAGGCCTAACTGGAGCCTCACCACATTTTTTTGCACGGTGACCACGAACAGGCAATTGCGCCCGCCCCGCCCATGGGCCATGCTCTGCCACTGCCTCATAGCTGCAACATAGAAAAAAAGTTAGCAAATCCACATAATATTTGGAGAGAATTGAATGAATCATTTTCTGTACAGTTGGTACAATTTTTTTTTAAATAGAGTAAAGCACAATGTAGGTTCCTAAATAAGTCGGTAAGCTACAGAGCTGCACATTTTAGGTCCTTCAACTTGTATAAGTGATCAGGTCAACAAAGGTCTAACTCATCTAACTCATACCAATGTTGAAACTTAGATATCGTATAATGTCTTTAGCTTGATCTAAATTATTTGTCTGACTACATGATATTCAAGTAAGAAAAAACACTCAACCCAAGGGGAGAGACATCCCGAAGGCATTGCTTGAAAGGCCTAGAAAAGTTACCCAGAAGCCAGCTCTTACCTGTATGGGCACTGCTGTCAGCATGTCACAGTCCTTGTCTTGACCCCTTTTGGGGAACACAGAGGGGCCTTTTTTTTTCAAAGAACCAGGGCTCGGGCCCTTGTTAGTAGCCTCACAGCTGCAGGACTTACCACCATGCTACAAGTATGTTCTCCTCTTGGTTCTGGACAATATGATACTAAAGTAAGGTCAATGGAAAACTGATGTCTTTGTAAGTTTGTATCCTGAGAAATATTTATGTATTTTCAAAAAAATCTACTTCCTTCCCTTTGCTATTACTGATCAAACATGTATTCAAAGTTTAGCTTCACCAAACATTTGCACTTAAGTCAGATCCGAGCCTGCTCTCACATGGTTAAGCAAGTTTTACAACTGAAATATGCAGTTCTCGAGTTTAGAGATCTAGCGATTTATTTGTGTATGAGTTTAGGGTACTAGAATGCACCTTTGTCAAATAATACATATGAGTTATAGCACCAGTGGCATTTGTACTAATATGATAAGTGGATTACATCTAATTTAGCCATTGTACTCACCGTTTTTTTTACTTTGAAAAGCTATAAGATATTGAAGTGCATGCTCATAATGGGGTACTTGTACCATCAGGTTCTAGAGGCACTAAAAGATTCATCCTCTTCGAGGCCAGCAATTTTTGCGATGTCCAATCCAACTAAGAACGGTTTGTGCCGTGTAATTTCCATCTGATGTTCATTATTTGCTGCATCTCTTATCTGATTATGTACTCATTCCATTTTGTAGCTGAGTGTACACCTGGGGAAGCATTTTCAATTCTAGGTGAAAAGGTCATCTTTGCTAGTGGGAGCCCATTTGATGATGTGGATCTTGGTACCTCTTTCCATTAGTAGTCCTTGTGACTCATATTTATAGGTAGGATATCAATTTTTCATATGTTGACTCTCAGCCATTAATGCATCTTACAGGTGATGGGAAGATTGGCCACTCCAATCAAGGGAACAATATGTACCTCTTTCCTGGGTTAGATAATTATCATTATCATTATCATTATACACTATGCAATCGGGTTTTGTTCTTATGACAGTTATGGTTTCATTTTTGGCTTCTTTGCTGTGCAGAATAGGGCTTGGAACCCTTCTGTCTGGTGCTCGGGTTATCTCTGATGGAATGCTGCAGGCTGCAGCAGAACGGTGACTCCCTTGACCTCTTACCATTAAACCTTGTAACACAAATACACAATTGGGCTATTACTTACATCTTTAACTGTAAAATTTACTGTGTAAATTTTTCTGTAGTTTGGCTTCATACATGAAAGAGGAGGAGGTTCTCGAAGGGATAATTTATCCTCCAATCTCCAGGTTTTATAATTCTAATCTGATCTTCCTGTTTGTGTTGTATGCTATGCCTTCTATTCTAATATGTCCTACATGCAGAATACGTGACATCACTAAGGAGGTGGCAGCGGCAGTTGTGAGGGAGGCAGTAGCAGAGGATCTAGCTGAGGGATACCGTGACATGGATGCATATGAGCTTGCACGACTCAGTGAGGTGGTTAATCTCTTCATTTCCCAAGCAAATTATGTTATAGTCTTATTATGGCCTTTTTTTCACCTTGAAGTCATGGTGATGCAGGAAGAAACTATTGAATATGTCAAAACGAACATGTGGAGTCATGTCTATCCAACAATAATATACAAGAAGGACTAGATAGCTCTATTTGCTATTTTTGCATATGTTCAATGATCATGTATGATATACTTTAGGCTGCGTTTTGGAAGGTACTCCAGAAGTGTAGGTACGTTAGTTATAAGCAACGCAGCTTTCATTGTTCATTGACCTCACTTTTAATTGAATTTAGGACACGAGGCCCTTTGGGCCAATAATATGGGCTACAGTTCCTGACGTACTCCATCGTGCTGAACATTTCCCATCTCAAATATCAGCTGTACCACTACTAGAACTGCACATCTTTCTCAGATGTTAAAATCTTGTGTGTAACTTTGAACACAGACCAATAACAAAGCCATAAATTTGCCAGAGGAAATCTGTTCTGGCTATTTGCTTGCCAAAATCGTTTGATGGTTATCTCTTTCCTTGCAATTTATTTGTTTCATCTGAAATATCAGTTCTGAGTTTTTATTTGTTGTTGTTGAGGTTAGAGAGGATGAAGTTACTTATGTTTTTTTTGCTATTGATATTCGAGAAGATTTTTACTTATGTTTACAATTTATTTGTTTCATCTGAAATATCAGTTCTGAGTTTTTATTTGTTGTTGTTGAGGTTAGAGAGGACGAAGTTACTTATGTTTTTTTGCTATTGATATTTGAGAAGATTTTTACTTTTTTTTTTGGTGCTGAGATTTCAGAAGATGAGATTAGAAGAATACACCAGCTATATGGCTCATCCGTGCTTAATGAGCTCTATGACTTGCATGATCTATGCACAAATTGGGAGCAAGTCCTACAGCCTGGCAAAAAATGTTGTTGACACATTAGCCAGAAAAAAAAAATGCTATACAACACACATGTGTTTTAGCGCAAAAAAACACATGGATTTTTTCTCTCTTCTTCCCTCCGTTCTGCTGACGCCGCGCAACGCACGCATGCGTCCTCTGATCCCGCCCACGCCGTCGCTCCGCCCACGCTGTCGCTATGTCCAAGCAAAGCGACGTGTTCTCTGACGCACGCACGCACGCGTTCTCTGACGCCGCGCAACATGCAGCTCGGTCTATAGCGGATCCAGCTCCAGTAGCCTCTCCTCCTCTGCTGTGATTTGTCCTTCCATAGAAAAAAAAATTATTTTTTATGATCTGTGTATCTGTGATCTTGTGATTTGTTATTGTCTGGAGATAGAAGAAGGCTGGAGGCTGGAGGTAGAAGGAGGGTGAAGGCTGTTGGATCTTAATTCTATGATGCAAAAAAAAATTCATATATTGAAACTGCATAAAACATATGGTTGTTGGATAGACAGACTCAAAAAAAAATCTGACTTGCATGATATGGGGTGTTTGGTTTAAGAAATGGATTGATCCCATACCCTTCTCATTCTCACATTCCACTCATTTTTCTTCTGTTTGGAGAATGGAATGAATTCGAACTCTTAGCATGCATGATTAGTATTAACATAGAGAATAAAACAACCGTACAAAAAATTTTACGGGACACTCATGATGTACCCTCCTGTTTAGAACGATGTCATTCCTCAAACCAAAGTCTTTGGTAAGCTTGTTCATCAATTGTAAAAGTCAAAATTGAAAAGCAAACCCTTCAAACTGGTATAGAGCATGGGCAACTTCCTAAGACTGTCTCCAACAGACTACGCATCTCATGACCCATACCCAAAATACGGCGTATACAGGGAAAAAACATCCTCCAACGGACTACGCAAACAGATTACCTATTTTGCGTCCACGGTAAGAGGCAACCCAAAACTGTGTCGCCTTCTCCCCGCTCTCCTCCGACGCCGCCCTCTCCCCGCACTTCCCTCCCGCGCTCACGAACGCCGGTGCCGGCGCGCTGGACCTGTCCTTCACCTCCACCGCCTCCGCCTCCACCTCGTCCTTCACCACCGCCACCACCTTCAGCGCGCGGAGCTCGCTGTCGCCGCCGTCCTCCTCCTCCACGTCGCTCTCCCCGCGCCCGCACTCCTCCGCGTCCCCGCACTAGGCGCACCTCACCGCGGCGCGCACCGCCACGCGCGACTGCGTGCTCCGCCTCGCACACCTCCACCTCGTCCGCGAGCTCGGCCACGGCCACCTCGCGCGCGTCTTCCACTAGCAGCGGGGTTCGCGCGCCTCGGCGTGGGTGTCGCGCGCCTCGGCGGCGTGCTTCGCGAGCTCCGGCGGCGGATCGAGGCGGTATGAGGCAGATCGAGGCATATGCAACGGCGTGCGGCCGGATCCCTCCTTCCTCGGCCAGATCCGGCATGGAGGCGAGCGAGGAGGCCAGAGTGGAGGCGGGCGGCGCTCGGTGGGGAGGAAGGCGGGCGGCGCTCGGCGGGGAGAGAGGCGGGCGGCGCTGTTGGAGTTCGCTGGTTTGGGTTCGCTGTTGGAGTTCGTCGGTTTGGGTTGCGTTTTTTCTTCGCTGTGCGTGACCTGGGTCGGCTCTGTTGGAGATAGTCTAAACAACGAGACCCTAAAACCAGATCCACCTGACAGCACATGCTTCCTAAGAAAATGAAAAAACTGAGGCACGTGAATACCTGGAGAAGCATTTTCAACAGCAGCATTGGAATCCCATCCATTCAAAACCAAAAGTTTTCAGCTTGTAACTCGTGAGCAACCTAAGGATGACATCTCAGGATGGACACTATAAATACATGGCTCGGTCTCTCATCTTGTATGTACAACAATACACAATCTTCTAAGCCTTTCATTCGTCTCTGTACCACAGATGTCTCTTCCACTCCGTCATCTGCCAGGTCTGCTTCATCTCATGGTCATATCCGGTGTCAAAAGCAGTATATTGCACCAACTCTGATATAAGAGGGACTGAAGCAGCAATACCACAAAGAAGTTGTAAAAATCGTTAAGAAAGTAAGCAGCAATACTACAAAGAAGTTCTCTACTCTCCCTCTTCTGTCCTCTCCACCTAACTTTCACCAAGTTTATAGAAAAATACACCAACATCTAAGATATCAAATTAGTTTTATTTTTTTCTCAATGAAACATGTCTTGCTAGTGCATTTTGGACTTGTAAAAGTTAATATATTTTTCTATAACTTAGTCAAATTAGTTGACTTAGGACAAAGCTTAAGTGATCTAATTTGGAGGCAGTATGTTACTAGGATTCTGCATAAATATATAAGTGAACCATACAATATCAAAGGAAAATTATGCTTCTAACAAAGATTTTTTTCAGCTGGAGCATGTGAATATGGCACATTTGGAGCAACACTTAACAATGGCGATGTTTCTGCGTCAGCAAATCTCTACAGGAATGGGGTAGGCTGTGGTGCTTGCTACCAGGTAATGTCATTCTGCAAGTAGCAGTGGTGTAAAACTATGGAACTTAACTTTCTGTTCACACTAAACTTGTTAGCGATTACCAACAGGTCAGGTGCACAAATCCTTACTACTGCTCCCAAAACTGCGTGACAATTGTGATCACAGACTCTGAGGCTAGCGATGGGACTGACTTCATCCTCAGTCAGCATGCCTTCGCTAGGATGGGGCAGAACCAGAATGCTGGTTCAACCCTGATGAACCTTGGTTATGTAGGAATTGAGTACAGGAGGTCCGTGCATAATAAACTTGTCTAAAACTCTTGAGCAGTATGACTATTTTTTTTTCACAAGGCAAAGAAACTGAAAATTACAACATAATGATCTAGCACGATGAACTTATGACACAGCTAACATATTGAAATTTTAATGGTTTCACTCCACTACCGGGTTCCTTGTGTCTACCCAGGAAAGAATATTGTGTTCAAGATTACTCAGAGCAGCCATTTCCCCTACTATCTTGAATTTGAGATGGTACCAACAAGGAAACCAGGACATCATTGCAGTCCATCTTTGCGAGGTAAACACTAAACATTGCAGATCATGAAGAGATAAGGCATGACAAGTTATGATTATTCATGACTTGTATGAATTAGATCAATTGTCCAGAAATATTTACATATTCGTATTCCCTCCATCCTGAAATACAAGGGATTTTGCATTGTCCACAGTTTGACCAAATTTATAGAAACAAGCAATAATATTTTCGACACCAAAATAGCATCATTAGATAATTTATGAAATATATTTTTGTAATTTACCTCTTTGTTATGATAGATGTTAATACTCTTCTCTATATATTTTGTCAAACTTAGGACAACCCAAAATCCCTTGTATTCAAAACAGAGGCAGTATGTGGGAACTTAAGTTGAAGTTGTTAGCTCTAAATACCTGTTGATGGCTGAATGCAGACTGTGAACCTCACATGCCAGCTTCTAGCGGAACTCATGGTGCTGTATGGGCTGCAGTCTCCCCACCAAGTGGCCCTCTGTCCATAAGGATGCTATTTAGCAGCGGAGCTCCACATGGCAGCGACCAGAAATGGCTAGTTCCAACAAGCACAATACCACAGAACTGGACGGCAGGGGGCATGTATGATTCTGGGGTCCAAGTACAGCTGCAGTAACTATAATTGAGTACACAATAGCATTCTAAAGCTAGTTATGATGATCGATTGTTCCTATGCTCTTGCAACTTTTTTCTTTTCTTTTTTATAATTTGAAGGTTGTGGTGCCTACATAATAATTTCTCACGAAAGAACACACAAAGCTCTCCGTACAATTGATAAGCTCTCTTACCACTTCAACTCCTTTGAAAAAAGTGGTTAGTCTTATTTGTCAGGAGTGGACCAAATATCTAAAATGTACAAAAAAAAATGCCATTTGATGCAGAGAAAGCACAGGTTCATCAAAATTGAATATAATTAGCACCACAATTACATCAACATGGCCAAGATAAATACTGTACACAGACTTCAACTAATGCCCAACTAAATTTACAAAGACTGACTGACCCATTCAGTTGTCCACTGGCGAATACAAGTTCTGGATGAGGAGGAATTCCTGACAATCATGTCAGCCCTGAAGTTTTATCAAAGAAACAAATCAATTGTCAGTAAAACTTTCACATAATTGTAGTCAAAATTAACGAGCTTAGCAAACAAGGCTTTCTATTTCATTTCACATTCGAAAAAAATTAGCGGAAAAGCCTAAATAACCAAAGTTTCAATCTTGTGGACAAACAAAACCTGAGTTCAAATTAACTGAAAATAAAAGGACAAGCAAAACATTAAGAAGGGAATCACCATCTGTTTAGGAAATCTGATTAGAAGTGAAAGATATCAATTTGGCCTTGTACTGGTAGCTTAGTCCAGTAAACATATTAAAGGACGTTCATCTGATGCCAAACAGCTGAATAGCTGACAGCAGTGAAATGGATAAACAGTTAAACAGTAAGCAAAAAACTCCATAATGTTTTTGTATCATCCCTACTATCTCACCCCCACCCCTTGAGTTTTTTCATGTTTAGCGATGGACAATAAAATCAGCTCTCCTGAGTAAACTAACATACATCACTAACTACTTACCAATGTTGCCAGTATGATCTGAACTGTAGACTGAAAATGTGCACCATCAGAGCCCCATCAGGCCTGCCATTACACATGTGAAGTTCAATAAAACAGTAAAGAATGATGAGATGTTGGAAATATCGAAACATTATAGGTATATACCATTTGTTGTCTGTGCAACCACTCCTACTGGTGTTGAATGGTCAGGATGTTGGCTGCCTACAAAGGAAATTGGTTGACTACTTGAAGCAACAGTGTGATTTCCCATATCAGGATAGCCTGTCTGTAGAATATCATCCAGATGTTTCAGAAGAGCATTTGACTGACTTTCGATGTATGACATCACATCCTCAGATTTGGCAGCTCTTGAAGCAATCAAGCTAGCCAACTGGCACATGTTACTGAATCGGGCTTCTGAGGTTGATCGCATGACACCGCCAGATCCATAGGCAGGTTCCTCCCCAGTTTGAACAGAACGAGCATCTTTCCTCCATCTCTTCAAAATATATTGTTCTGGAAGTTCTTTGATATTCTTGAGATCCAGCACCTTCAGTACATGACAGCATTGAATCCCAACAGCTTCAAACTTCTTGCAGCTGCAAGTGGCCGAGCCATCTAGTGCATCAAATTTGACGAAGCTCTCTGATGGCTTCTCATCAAGCACAATCTTGTACTCCGAGATTGTGCCAACCACACCACAGGGGAAGGACAAGCAATTCATGTAAGCCTCAAACTCTCCCTGGAACATCTTGAAAGCTTCGGGTGTATAAGCATTTGATGATTGTTTTAGCATTCGCAACGACGGGATAGGCAGAGTAACCTGGCTGCAATCAACATCAGCATGCAATTTCTTTGATCGATGCTCTTCCAGAATAGACTCATAACGCCTGAAGAACTGCAGGATATCTTCTTGCTCACTGAGCTCTCGTTTCAGTTCATTGATCATGTTATCCTTACGAAGAGTTGAGAGTATATCAGCAGAAAAAATGGTTCTCTGATAAGGTAAAGCCCATTTTTCTTTCACCAGGAAAAGTCTGCTGAGCCACTCACTCTCACTAATGTCATGTTTCTCAATTAGCTTTTCCCATGCTGACAAGAACTCAATCTCATCCTCACAGTCAAAGAGACAATGGCTCAAAGCATTGCTGAAACTCTTTGAGCTTTCAAACACCTGCTTCAAGTGCCTCTTTGAATTATGGTAGATATGCCACACCCCTGTGCAGTGGTTGCTTCCAGGCCACACCTCTGCTGCTGCAATGGCACACTCAGGACGCTCATCAATCAAAATAGTTTGTGGGTGCCTAGCATGCATGGCATCAGCAAACACCTCAAATACCCATTTCAGCGACTGAGCGCTCTCATCATAAAGCAGTGCTGCACCAAACACAAGTAACTGCTTATGGTTGTCAACACCAACAAACAGTGCAAATGGCCGTCCATAAATGTTCAATCCATATGTTGTATCAAAGCAAACAACATCCCCAAAACTCCTGTAGTCAATTATTGATTTTGCATCAGCCCAGAAGAAATTTACAGCGGATTTCCCATCAGGCCCCACTCCTACTGCATAATACACTGAAGGATTCTCTACCTGCAACTCCTCCAAGTATTGCAATGCTGCGCCAGCATCCCCAAGCTGCACACCCTTCCCTTGCTTCCTTCGATGCATTTCCCCTGCCCCAAGCTCATGTGCACGAGCTCTCATTTTATGAGACCGCAGCTTATGCACACTCTCTGGATTGGCGAGAGGATGGTTATGCTCTGGAAAAAACTTTGCTACACGGTATGTCCGGCAGGGGGTGATCTTGATCACCATTCTCGCCTGGCATCCGGTCCGTGTTGGTGGCGGACCCGGCCTAGGTGTGCCTGCTGACCCTGCACCACCATTTGCACTGACTGTGGCTCCACCCTCTTGCTTGGTGCGGTCGCTGACACCCTCGCGGGAACAAACAAAAATCCGCGACACTATCATCCCTCGCTTCCGCTTCTTGTAGGAACGGCGGACACTGAAGCCTACGTGCTCAGCGTACCTGTTGTAGAAGACATACGCATCCTCCTCTGTCTCAAAATGCATATCAGGCCGCGGCCCATCCCTTGGGTCTGGCAAGCTGGCCGCGGCGGCAATGCTGTGGTGTGACGAGCTTGGCGGCAGCAAGGCCAGTGACACAGCGGGCGCGGAAGAGGCGAGCGGGTGGTTGTGATCGGCGACGAAGTCCGTAACGCGGAAGGCGTTTGCGGAAGGAATGAGCTTGATGGTGAGCGACGCTAGGCAGCCTGTGCGCGAGTCCGGGCACCGAGGCGCCGGCGCCAGCGAGGACGAGGACGCGACGCCGGAGCCTGCGGTCGCGTGCTGGGGCTTCTTGGGCTCCTGGCGGAAGCCCTGCTTGGAGCAGACGAAGAGGCGGCGGGTGACGGTGTGCCTTGAGTTCTTGGACTTGTTGGACTTGCGGACGACGAAGCCGAGACGCGCCGCGTAGGCCTTGTAGAACTCGTACGCGTCGTCCTCGGTCTCGAAGTACATCCCCACGCGCGGGGAGGTGGGGGCATCGGCGTCGGTGTCATCGCCGAGGGCGGAGGTCGATGCTGTCTGGGCCAGGTTGGTGGCGGCGGCATCGGCGGCACCAGAGGAGGAGTGGGAGGAGGAGCCGGAGGAGGTGGGGGACGACGGCGAGGACTCGCCGGAGAGGCGGGAAGGGTCCACGGCGGCGGACATTAGGGTTTGCGCCAGGGTTTGGAGGAAGGAGGAGGGAGAAGGGGACCTAGGGGTTGGATGGATCGCCTGCGGAAGCGGCGGGTGTGGGTCGACGTGTGTGGTTGAGCCTCCCACGGCAGGGAGCGAGTTGTTCTGCGACTTGGTCATGGGCGTCATGACTGAGTCGCTTCCTAGCCCTACATTTCAAATGAGTTCTCCCTTCTCTTTATAAAAGAAAAGAGGAGGAAAGACGGGAAAGAGTAAACTTTTAGTGTGAAATATAATTATAGTAATATATAGACTCGACTAATAGGCACACGACACATACGGATTAGATATCCCGCATGCACGCTTTCTCTCTTCTTCCTCATGCGATATCTTTTATTCTTCTTCCTCATGCTCTTGCGGTTGGCCCACCTTGCCCGGCTCCGGCAGCGTGGACGTCGCCTCTGCCGCCGCCCTCGACCATGGTCACCCCTATACTGAGCTTCTCCTCCAGATCCGGCGCGAGCGCCCCTGCCTCCTCCACTTCCCTGGCTCCCGTGGTGTGTGCCGCCGCCGCGCTGCCTCCGTCACCGTCATCCACTGCTGCCACACTAATCTTAAGCTTCTCCTCTTCTCCGGTGGACGCCCTCACCGCAAGCACTGCCCAACCGGCCTCTCCCACCGCCTGGCGGGCGGCACCCCCACAACCCGTCCTCCGCCGCCATCATGACCACGACCACCGCCAGTCCGGCAACCTCCTCAGCGACCCCTTCTAAGCGCGGAGAGCATAGAAGCCCATGAAACCACAAACCCTAATGCCACTACCTACTTCATCTTCGGTGGCGACGGCAGGCGAGTTCATCTGCAATTTTTTTTTATCTTTTAGTGTTTGCGTGCTGAAGCGTTTTTGCACGCGTGTGCGGAAAGAAGCATTTAGGTAACTATATTTGGATCCATGAACTCTCTAGTATCTAGAAGCTCTAGTGAACTACATAATATTCTTATGAATCAATAAAGCTAGCCAAATGGTATTCCTAAAAAAATCAGCTAGACTTGATGATGGTATTATCTGTATTAAAAATTATATATCATTTGTATATATTATAAAAGAGCAATTTTTTTTTGAGGTGGACTCTCTATAATACTCGTTCGATTTAGACGTAGTTTATCCGAGCCTTCCGTCATGCCACGGATCACACTATAGAAGAGTAAGTTTTTTTAGGGAAATACTCATTTTGATTTCACACATCTTGAGGAGAAGTTAGCTCTAGATCTTCTTTACGTAGTAATAAAAAGCTAGACATTATCAAAAAAAAAAAAAAAACTAGACAGTGTATGCATATTCCTTGATTTCACACGGCCTATAATAAGTTTAGCAAGAGCCTTTTCAGTATGAAGAAGATTCCCATCAGTACGAACAACAAGGCGAAATTGGCTTTTCCAATGATGGAATAATTAAAGGGCAATGAGGTCCATATACTCCTTCCTGTGTACAAGTCTAAAAACGACATATATTTCGACTAGAGGAGTGTGTGGAATTCCTATGGCACTACCTGCTCCAATTCATTCACCTTTATATATGATGATGCAAATAGTTCTGTTAAGAATGTCTATCCAAAATTCATGACACAGTTGCTCTATTTTCAGGCTGACTTGAAAATTTTGGAACCAATGGAAGAGGAAGAGTATAGCACTGAATCATCTAATGAAGAAGATATGCAAGAAGATGGTGAAAGAGAAGGAAATGCTGCTGAGAGTGATGTCTTCAAACCAGTTGATGTAGATCCAGCATGTTTACCAAAAGTAGGGATGATATTTACTCGGAGGAAGATGCCTTTCAGTTCCATGTGACATATGGCTATCATGCAGGTTTTGGTATTACAAGAAGATCTAACAATACCTTTGATGGTTTCCGCTATCGCTCTACATTCATATGTTCTAAAGGAGGGCAGTCTAGACTGAGGTCTGGTGTGACAAGACCTGCAAGAAAGCGAAACATGAAGACTGGCTGCAAGGCCAAGATGATTGTGAAGGATGCCCATTTTCAAAATCGCTGGGAAGTAATTGTTCTTGAGTTGAAGCACAACGATCCTAGCTTGCTTAAATTTAAGAGGCATTTGAAGAACTCTCCTTTTTCGATAAATCCACCTCGAATTTGCGAGTCTGAGGGACAACAGAGCACCTCAGCTCTTGGCCTCTTGTACATTCAATCAGAGTTGGTGATACTGGTGTAACGTCGTCTTCTACACATCTTGAATTCAAAACCAAAATAGACAGAAATAGGAAATTGAAACTGGCAGGAGACTTGGAGGACCTGTTGGATTTTCTCAACAAAATGCAAGCAGCCTGTTCATTTCGTCGTAAACGATCGTGGATTATTTACTGCTGGCTGGTTTGGTGTGAGAGAAAAATACTGTTCCAGCTTATAATCCACAATCGTATACGAGCAAGCGAACATGCTGAAGATCAAAACCCTTGTTCCTTTTACAGTTTAGATATGAATGAGCAAGGGCAGCTAAGGATTGTCTTTTGGGCTGACTCCAAATCACGTAGTTCATACAATTACTACTTAGGTGATGTTGTTGTTTCTCTTATAATCCGTCTTTTTCAGCTTGTTTTTTCAGCCGGAACAGTGTTTCGGCTTGTTTTTTCAGCGAAGCGAACGGTGTCACAAACTTTAGTAATCAGTATGATATGCAGTTTGTGTCACTCATGGGCACTAACCACCATGCACAGCAAGTGCTACTAGGTTGTGGCCTGCTTGCTGGTAGATATCTTGGGGCTTATGTGTGGCTTTTTGGTACAAGGTTAAGATGTATGAATGCCAAGCCACCACATTCAATAATTACGAACTACTGTCATGATGTAGCGATAGCTATTAAAAAGGTTTTCCCTAACGCACGGCACCGTTTTTGCCTTTCACACATATTAAATGAGCTTCCTGAAAAGTTGGAAGAAATGGAGAACAAGGATGAAATTATTTCCACATTCACCACACTGGCCTGTGATTATGTTAGGAATGACTTTGACAGAGAGTGGCAAGGTACCATCCAACATTTTCATTTAGAGGGAAATGAATGGCTGTCCAAACTATATGAGATCAGGATGCAGTGGGCTCCTGTTTATGTTAAGGACTCGTTTTGGGCAGGAATGTCTGTCACAGACAGAAGTGATAGTGTATCTGACTATTTGATGGCTGGTTGACGTCAGGAACCTCTTTGAAAATGTTTGTAGAGAAGTATGAGGAAGCTGTTAAAGGCAAATTAGAAAAGGAGTATTATGAAGATTTACGATCAGCTCAGATGAGGCCACCAATGATGACAGCTGACAGGGTTGCCTGCGGAAGATCAAGCAGCAAAGGTGTACACTGCAGAAATCTTTCAGAAGTTCTTCAATGAAATAGGAAATTCATTTCATTACAATTATAGTATACTTGACCGGAATGATTCAGTGGTTACATACATAGTTTCGGAGCATGTCGATCAAACAAACAAGGTAGATTACAAAGTTGCTTATGATAATGTTCAAGGTGACATATGGTGCCTCTGCCGTTTGTTCCAATCCAAAGGAATATTGAGTAGGCATGCACTCACTGTACTGAGACAGGATCTTGTGCTGATGATTCCACAAAAATACATCATTCATCGCTGGTGCAAGGACTGTAAACAAACCTGTGCTTCCATATCCCAGCCTGTCTCAGCAGGTAATCAGGAACTGGGAAGCTACGATGATCTGTACAAACTTGGCCACCAATACTTTGCAGAGGTTGTGGAATTTGGTTCCATGAACTCAGAATCAAAAGAATATGCTTTGTCAATCATGAGGGAAATCAGGGAAAGTGATTTCATATGAGAAGTCACTAAGAGATCAAAGGGTTGACAACCATGTTTCAGCAGCCAACTTTGCATACAATCCTGTGAACGAGGATTAATTTACTGATGATACTTTGCCCATCTCTCTTCGTACAAAGGGCTGGGATCTTACACAAGGTCAATCCAAACGTTCCCGAAAGAAGAAGCTGGCAACCCCAACTGTTCTTGATACGTTGAAAAAGAAAACTAGAAGGGAGTATAACAAGGGGAGGAATGCCACTGCAAACACCCTAAACACAGCTGTCACTGCAACTGACAGCGTAACTGATGGCACAAATGTATGTGATGCTATTAGATTTGTACATTTGGCTAGAAATTATTGTTTTGGTTGTTTTGGAAATAAAGTTTTTCTCTTATTTTTTATTAGGTCCTGCGACCTGCAGAATCCTGTAAACGAGGGATGGCAGATAACGTCAACCTGTGCTCCGGAAACATTCACTTATGGAGTAATCCCAGATATAACCTTTTCTGTTTTTGTCTTCTCTTTGCTCTTTCAGGAGTAGGTGGAATTCACTTATACTAACTAACCTTCATTTTTGCAGGTGGAGACCATTTCATTTGATTTGTCACAATACAACAATGCCCCGAGCTTCCATTGGCCTGAAAGCAGCAGCAGGTCTCAGCTCCAGTGAGAGTAGGTAACAGTGCAATTGTGGATGCCTTCGAATAGACTAAGTTCTGACAGCCTCGTAATTGGGAAAAACTGGGGTTGATGGATCAGGTTTGACCTTTCTATTCCTGCCTGGGACTCTGGGAGCCAGTGACCACCTGAACGGTGAAAAGAAAAGGGATCAAATGCGGCGAAGTGAAATCTACCATCTTTGAAGCAATTTGGTAGAAAGGGTTCTGTCCAGTATGCATGTGCTTGTCTAACTGTCGAGCTGTACATAACCATTTCTTTTTTTTTTCTTCCATGGATATTTGCTGCTCCCGATAGATTTACCTGAACCTGTATAAGGGTCAGATGCCCCTGAATCGATCTCAATTTCTCAAATAATCACCTGATGATGTTTCCCTTTATATCCCTCGTTAAATGGTATGCCCTTCTCTGAACTCTGATGAAGTCATTTGTAATCTGAGGTTTGTTGCTTATTTGTTGTCCAGTAACGTCATACCCTGGAGCTGGGATCCAGCAAGTTGATCCCAGGAAATCTCTGAGCCTGGCGAAGAACATATATGGGCTGTTTCTATAGTCGTTTCTAAAATTAATGTTATATCGAATGTTTAGATGTTAATAAAGAGCATTAAATATAGATTAATTACAAAACCAATTACATAGATGAAGATTAATTTACGAGACGATTTTTTAAGCCTAATTAACCTGTCATTAACATGTGTTTACTGTAGCACCACGTTGTCAAATCATGGACTAATTAGGCTTAAAAGATTCGTTTCGTAAATTAGTCGTAAGTTGTGTAATTAGTTTCGTAATTAGTCTATATTTAATACTTCTTGTATATGTTCAAATATTTAATATGACAGAAATTTTAGAAACGCACCAAAACAAACATGGCCATAATTTACATAGATGCTGTACAACCCATTGATTTGCTCTGTCCTTGTGCAGGAACATAACAGCTGGCTCCGCTGCATCCCAAGGCTGAGCTCAGCCACTTGTGGCGCCCCTTCGTCTCCGGTCGTCGAGCTCGTGCCACGGCCGTTGATCCTGGGACTGCCGTCAAGCCTGCTCCGGTATGCGGATCTTGGCGTAAAACTATTATCCATAACATGCCATCTCATAAATTTTACTAGTTGTTTGCACCGCATTCACATGCTATATACTGCATTCATTTCAAATAATAAATCGTTTTGTTTTTTTAGCGGCAAAATAGTTATTTTGATCCCTGAACTATTACTCGAGGTTTATTTTTATTTCTGAACTTTCAAAACGGCCGTTTTACTCTTCAAACTCTACTGTTAGGCTCAATTTTGTCCTAGAACTACGAAGATTATCATTTCAGTTCTCAAACTTTGCATTTTAGGCTCAATTTCATTCTAAAACTATAACGACGATCATTCCCGTCCTCAAACTTTGCATTTTCGGTCTTTAAACTTTTATTTTCAAACTCAACTTTGTCTATCGTTCTACGTGGAACGTTGTGCTGTTGCATGGTTAGCTTCAACACCACCATTGATTGGAGATAAAAAAAATATTCATCCAAAAACACTTTAGTGGCCATTAATAATTATAAGCTGTTATTTTTACTGTTACCTTATAATGGTACCATTTATATATATTCGACTATAAATAATTCTTTTAGAAGCAATAACAGTTGCTTCTAAACGCTATTTATTTCTTAAGAATATATGGATATATTGAAACAATAGCAGATCTATAATTTTTTCTTAGCTACTTCTAACGTTAGGCTCAACTAATAACCAATTGTGTATAAAATAATATTTTTTATCCATTGGCTAAAAATAATTCATATTTAAAAATATTTAGATCTATACTTATATTCATCTTAGAATATGAATACAAATGTTGAAAGTGTGCTATCCGATTCGGTAGCTGAGACGACGCTAGGGATGACTGTCCATCTCAAATCGCGGGTGCTGCTGGACAAAAGACAAAGTTGTGCCAAAATGCATTTTGATAATTCATGAATGAATTTGTGCCTAAAATATAAAGTTTTCTTTTTGATAGACAAAATTGAGTTGAAAATAAAAGTTTAAAGACCAAAATGCACTTTGGTAATTTATGGATGGAATTGAGCAAAAAATGTGAAGTTTAACGACTGAAACGATCATCTTCGTAGTTTTGGGATAAAATTGAGCCTAAAGTAGAATTTGTGGACTAAAATGGTCATTTTGAAAGTTTAAGGATGAAACTGAGCCTCGAGTAATAGTTCAGGGACCAAAATTGCTATTTTGCCTTTTTTAGCCTATTTAGTTTCCTAGTTTTGCCAAAAGTTTTGTTGTTTTATTCTATCTTTTGGCAAAATAAATCTAAACACCATGGATCAAAAACAACAAAATTGGTGCTTTAAAACTTTTGGCATTTGGGACCCAAGAGGCCCAAAACTGGCCAAAAACGCGGGGAGGGGGGGGGGGCGAGCCGGACGCCCACTACCCCCGCACCCACCCACCCCGCCGCTCAGACCCTATCCATTCCTCCGTAGTCACTCCCCACCGCTTTCGCTCTCTCCCTCCGCGCGAACCCTAGCTCCGCCCGCCGCCGTCGCTCTCGCTCTGAGCCTCCGCGACCAACCAGATCAACCTCCTCCTTCACGGCCTCCAGATCCAGCTTCTACTCCTCTGGCCCCAGATCCAGCTCTTCCTACGCCGCCGGCCTGAGCCAGGCCCTCCTCTCCGGCCTCGCTGATGGATGGCTACAACGTTGACGGCGACGGCGACGGCAACGAGAACGGGGATGGCGACCGCACCAGGGACTTCTTCTCGCAACATAATCCGTTTTCCCCCGTCGGCGGATACGAGAACTTCAACGACGTGGCATATCCCTTTCCGGCCTCGAACAGCGTCAATGCTCCCCGGGCGGGCATGGCGGCGCTCGACCTCAACTCCCATGGCCAAGAGTGGCCCGGAATGGCAGGCTATGAGTGCCTCCTTCGCTCCGGCCCACAAGGTGGAGGCATCGGCAGCAACATGGGTCCCCCTCCCGTTCATGTCCGTAGCGGCAATCGTACCCTCGGCTTACGCGCGGTTCGCAGTGGCGATGGAGGAGGCGCCATGGCCGCTCACGCCTTGTCGTCATCCTCCGGTGGTGGCTGTGGCCCTCCATTGCCTCCTGTGACCGCCGGCGTGCGCGCCTCACGTGGATCTGCATCCGGCGCACCTACCGGATCTAGGAGCCGCGATGGACGTCGACAACCCACGACGTCAGCTGTTGCGAAAGACAACCTCGACATCAACAACCCAAATGAAGCTGATGATGACGAGATCCAACAGATCTTTTCGAACACTCAAATCCTGGTATTTTTTCAGAACCTAGAAAATTTTGCTATTTGTTTGATTTTTGCTGTCTTCGTAATATATGTGCATATTCTTGTTATGCATCGTTTAGGATAGAGTTGATAGGGGGAATTGGTCAGAACCAAATATCGGGAAACTGTGTGAGATTTGGGTTGACCAAATTACTAAAGGTAACTGCTTGAATGGTGTCATGAACAAGACAGGGATGAGGGAGGTCATAGGAAGGTACTATTTTGCAACCAATTTGGTTCATGATAGAACCCAGATCGGTAATAAAATTAGGCAATTGAAGGGATATTGGCAATTCATACAAAGACTGCGTAATGACACTGGCTTAAGCCATAAATTTGATGGAACTGTTGATGCTACTGATCAATGGTGGGAAGACAACACTAAGATAATTGCCAAACTGCTTGTTTGCTATTTATGTCTAGTAAGCTCTACCCTTGCTCATAAAGATAAGTTCTATAGGGCCACCTAGACTGAAAGAAATGCAAGAGTGGGTGGCTAGGTTACATCAATGAGTTGGACCAAATGTTCCATGGTGTAGCTGTTGATGGCTCCACCTCATTTGTTCCAGGAGAAAGTGTCGCTGTGGATGAGGAAGAGGAGGAGGAGCCACCTAAGGACCTTGATGTGCAGACCCCAGTTAGCATCAGTAGCCACAAGAGAACAAGCAGCACAAGCACCACTGGCTCTAGTCCCAGCAAGAAGTCCAAGAGCCCAGCAGTTAGGAGCATGGACAAGTTCATGAGCGAGAATGCCAGGATTCAAGTTGAGAGGAATCTGATATTGAAGAAACATTTGGAAAACAAGCAGCAGATTGCATATCAGCTTGCCCAGAAGAAGGAGGTTGCTAGAGCAAAAAAGATTAGGTATGTGCAGTAGTTGGCTCGAGAGTGTGGTGTAGACGAAGGAAACAAGCAGTTGTGGTATGATGTACACAAGATCACCAAAGATGACGACAGCATGGAGTTCTTCATTGGAACATCTACACCAATAGGAAGCCTAGGCTTCATCGAGAACTTTGCCGGGGTCAACAACTAGATCCTCTTATCTTAACTATGTCTGTCATTTGAACAATTCATGTCATGCGAACTATGTCTGTTATTGTAGTAAGGGTGTCATTTGAACTAAGTATGTTGTATTTGCACTATGTCATTTGAACTCTGTCATTTGCATTATGTCATGAGAGTTTGCACTATGTCAGTTGAACTGTGTGATGAATTTCATTTGTGATTGCGATGTGAGCTTGTCATGCATGATCAATTTTTAACTGGCATATATAACTGAGATTGCCATGCATTTATGTGTCAGGATGCTCAAGCAGCGAGGGATGGGGACAATTATGATGAATCAAGTGATGAGGATATCTACATAATGCTTCTTGAGGATGATGACAACGATTTTATGAACGGTATGTACCTGTTTGCTATTCACCATATACTGCAATAGGGCTGAGAGGAGGAAACCATTGCTAACTGGACTGGAATGGGTAGAGAGAAAGCTAGGAGATAGAAACAACTGCTACAACATATTTAGAATGAGCCCAACTGTATTCCATCGACTTCATGATCTGCTAGTTGAGTCATATGGCCTGATATCTAGTACCAAGAGTACCTCTGTTGAGGCTTTAGGAATGTTCCATTGGATGTTTGGAGCACCACAGTCAGTTAGGCAAGCTGAGGATAGATTTGAGAGATCACTAGGCATAGTTCACAATAACTTTGAGAAAGTTTTGCAATGTGTGGTTAAGCTAGCTGCAGACATCATTAAGCCAGTAGACCCAGACTTTAGAACAATTCATCCTAGATTGAGAAACCCTAGGTTCCATCCCTTCTTCAACAATTGTATAGGAGCAATAGATGGCACTCACATACCATGTGTGGTGCCAAGTGATAGGCTAGTTCAGCACATGTGCCGCAAGGGCATGACAACACAAAATGTGATGGTTGTTTGTGACTTTGACATGAGGTTCACATTTGTTCTTGTTGGATGGCCTGGTTCAGTACATGACATGAGAGTGTTCAATGATGCTATGACCAAGTACATCCATGTCTTTCCACATCCACCCACAGGTAAATACCTTGCTGCTGTTGAATTTGCAGCTTCTAGTTGAACTAGTTGAATCTTACAAAACTGATCCATTGTGTAGGAACATTTTACCTGGTGGACTTCGGCTACCCAAATCGTCCGTGTTACCTTGCACCCTACAAGAAAACCAAGTACCATCTTCCGGAGTATCGAGACGGCCTAGAGCCACAAGGTAAAAAAGATCTTCAACTACGCACATTCATCTCTTAGAAATATCACCGAGAGGTCGTTTGGAGATTTAAAGATTAAGTGGAGGATTTTATTGCAAATGCCAAGTTACGCACCTCGTAAGCAAAGCCAAATTATTGTTGCATGTATGGCACTACATAACTACATTAGAACGAGTGGAATAGTGGATATGGACTTTGATCGTTGTGACTGTGATGAGAACTATGTTCCACCTGAAGCATCGTCCACTCAGCCACATACTCGTCAAACATCGACAAGGGATGAATCTGCAATGATGAATGCTTTCCGTGACTCGATTGCCCTCGGTTTGTTAAATAGATTATGACAATTAGAATGATGTACTTGAAATGTAACGTGCGTTTTTAATTTGTATGGCTGAGGACAATTGAATTGTGTACTTGAACTATTCAATAATTATGAAATAAAGTGTATTTTTTATGGTTTCTAAACAATTCCAAGGGTGAGCAGCTCACCGAGCAGCTCCGACGAGCAGCACCAAGGGCGAGCAGCAAGGGCGACTAGCTCTTGCATGCAACCTGCATGGCTGTGCATGCATGACATTAATGAGGGCAAATCAGTCTTGTATTGATATGGTGCTAAAATTTTGCTATAGATCTAAACACCTCAGCCTAAAGTTAGAATGTCAAAACTTTTGATTTGGTGCCAAATCTTTTGGTATGGCTGTTGCATTAGGGTGTTTATATTCTTGGTATGTATTTAGATATTCACTCTATCTAGGTATATATTACAAAAGTTATGTACCTGAAAATATCAAAATAATTTATAATTTAGAATGGACGGAGGAGTAGTCAGTAGCGTGTGTGATTGCGCACCCTGTCCATGCCATGATGCCATTGCGTTGCCATTACTGTCTCCTCTGGTGTGTTTGAAAAAAAGGAAAGAAAAAAAGCAGCTTGCAGCACTAGTTGTTAAAATTGTCTTGTTCGCTTGAGCTTATTTAGACTATTTTTTAGTAATGAAATAGTATTTTTCTCTCACAATATTATAGCATAAGTATCAGCATAAATAAATTTCAACATCAGTGAACAGGGGTGTTTCTTCTTTCTCGAGAATACTAAACTTGCAATCACTTTGGCCTCACGCTTTCACCTGCGGAAGCAAATTCATTGTAGTGTGCACGGGTGCAGATGCAGTCATGAGAGAGAAAGAAAGAGAAAGGGGTAGAATTATGCACTGGGAAACTGAAAGATGACTCCGGCAATAGAGGTGTATGGAATGACGCAAAATGTTTTTTTCTACTGCAACCTGCAGGCCTCACGTGTTGCTCCTTGAGATAACACACAGAAAATCTCTGGCGTAGGCTCGCCACGCCAGCAAGGTTTGTACTCTCTCAACTCTAAGTCATCATCTTGGACAAGGTTTTTACTCTGTCTGGCTGGTAATCACCTGCTATGCTATCTCAATCTATCTGTCTCTTTACACCCAGTTCGTTGATGCTGAAATTTGGCTTATACTGATGCTTATGCAGAAATATTGTGAAAGAAAAACACCGTTCCATAGCTGAAAAGTAGTTCTGAATACGCTCAAGCGAACAGGGCCTTAGTCTCCTTTTGTCATAACTACGTCTAGTTATCAAATGCTGGAACTGTGCCACTGTAGTTTTCTCTGAAGAACTCTTGATCTTGTCCAGGGGCGACGACAGCAACGAATATCTTCTCGCCGCAGCGGCCACGATGGCCCACACGTCAGACGCACTGGCTTTACGACGACTAAGACTGTCTCTAATGACGTACCCCAAACTCAAAATGCGTCGTATACAGTGTTTGGTGGTAGCAATAAACGCGGTCCAACAGAGCACCCAAACCGATGACCCATTTTGCATCCCATGCGAGGCGAAAGGCAAATAAGCGTCTTGGACGGAGACGACGCAAATCTCTGACGCCCGAAGTGGTGGGCCCGTGGCGAGGCGCGGCCGGCTCGGCTCGGCGAGACCGCGGAGGAGCGCGGCCGGCGCGACCGCGCTAAGGAGCCGCCGACGCTCCGAGCAGGCGGCCGCCCGGGCCAGATCCAGCTCCCAGTGCTCCGGTCGCCGTCGGGGCTGCGCGTGCCGTCGTCCTCAGGCCGCCGTCGGGACCACGCGGGGTAGTCCTCAGGGACGCCGCCATGCGCCTGTGCTAGGGAAGGCCACCGTGGGGAGGTCGTGCTGGGGCGGAGGATGTCCGGTGGGGTGGGGAGGAGGAGGCGCGAGGCCGGCTTGGGAGGAGGCACGCAGAGCAGAGGTCGCCGCGGGGAGGAAAGGCCGCCGCACTGGGGGCAGGGCATAGCCGCTGCGTGCACGCCGGTGCTTGCCACTGGCGAGGGGCTCCACCGGCGAGGGAGGCCGGCAGGGTAGGGGCGTGGGCGGGGAGGAGTGCCGAGGAGAGAGGCTGCGCGTCGGGAGAACCGCTGGGCGCTGCCGTGAGGCTCGCTGCGCCGGGAGAAGCCAGATCCAGGGTCGGGCGCCGCCGGGGAGGGCCGTCGGGGAGGGATGGGACGCTGGGGAGGGCCGGTCGATGCTGCGTGGAAGGAGAGGGAGCAGGTGAGGATTTTTTGCGTGGTCTGTTGGAGAAGACATGGTGTGGGTGCGGGACTCTTTCACTGTAGGTGACCTAAATCCTGAAACGGGTGTCCGGTTTGGGTGAGCTCGGTTGGAGATAGTCTAATAAGTGCAACCTTGAGCTGCGCGCAACCGTTGACGAGTAGTCCGTGGCAAACATCAAGAGGTCGGTCCTGGTAGTGGTCCCGGCCCAGATGCAACCAGCACTAGAAAAGATCAAAGCCTCCTCCAGTCCTCCTACAGCCAGCACTGGTTCAGATAATCAGATTGGTCTGTCACTTGGTTTAATCTCATAAGTAGGGAAACAAGATAAGATTAACTATGTAAACCATGAGTTGATGGATTACCGTGTAATTTCTATGGATCAAAACGTTCTAGAGAGAGTCCGGGTCTTGTACTCTTGTCAGTTTGATCCCATCCTAAAGAGTTTCATATCGATTTTGGTTTCTCAATAGGAAACGGTGGTGATTCTGTTTCTTGGCAATTTCATATCAATTTTTTACTCGTAGATGCATGCTGTCTTATATTACAAAAATTATAGCCAAATCTCTTAAGCTTTGGATACCGAGTTAATGAAATTTATTAAAGCCACCTTGATTCAAGTCTTTCTCAACATTCGATTTTGGATGCCAAAGTTCCATCTTTTCAGTAAAAGAACCTTCTAGGTTGGGTCTCTCCATTTCTTTTAAAGAAAATTTATTGATTGCATAGTGGACTCGACGTACGACATGTTCTACGCTAAATTTGATACAGTATGTACTTGAAACTGATCTTTCGAAAAAGATATGTACTTGAAACTTACTAGTCTCTTAATTTTAAACACAAAGTCTGTTTAATGCAATAGTATGTTTAATGGTCTTAATGCAATGATCTGTTTATAATACTGTACCCGAAACTTCTTTTTTCTTTAAAAAAAGGCGTGAGGGTTTGTTCAAACTCAAAAGGCACCAAAAACCCAGCTGCCAGCTCGGTGACTCACTTTCAGCCTTCACTCCACTCCAGTCCACGCATCCCACCGAAATGGGGAGGCTGCTCCCTCGCCACCCTTCCCCCCTCCTCCTCGCCGCTGCCGCTGCCGCGGCGATCTGCATCTCCAGCAGCAGCCTCGCTGCCGTCCGGGGCGCGCCGGTGTACCGCGCGGACTACCTGGTGGACGGGAACCAGCTGGTGGACATGCAGTACCACATGGGCCCCGTCGTGTCCGGGTCGCCGACCAACCTCTACCTCATCTGGTACGGGCGGTGGGAGGCCGCGGCGCAGGCCGTGCTCCGGGACTTCCTCGCCTCGCTCTCGGCGCCGGCGCCGTTCCCGGCCGTCTCCGACTGGTGGGCGCGCACGCCGCGGATGTACGCGGACCAGACGGGCGCCAACGTGACGGGCGCCTTCGCCGTCGCCGGGGAGCACTCCGACGCGGGCTACTCCCACGGCGCGTCGCTCCGGCGCATCGACGTGCAGTCCGTGATCCGGTCGGCGGTGTACGCGTACCCGGACCCGCTGCCGCTGGACCCCTACAGCGGCGCATACCTGGTGCTGACGTCCCCCGACGTGCAGGTGGACGAGTTCTGCCGCGCCGTCTGCGGCTTCCACTACTTCACCTTCGCGTCCGTGGTTGGGGTCACGGTGCCCTACGCCTGGGTCGGTAACAGCGCCACCCAGTGCCCGGGCAAGTGCGCGTACCCGTTCGCCGCCGCCGCCGAGTACGGCGGCGGGGGAGCCCAGGCGGTGCTGCGGCCGCCCAACGGCGACGCCGGGGTGGACGGCATGGTGATCGTGCTGGGGCACGAGCTGGCGGAGATGTCCACGAACCCGCTGGTGAACGCGTGGTACGCCGGGGACACGCCGACGGCTCCGACCGAGATCGCGGACCTGTGCCTGGGCGTCTACGGCGACGGAGGCGGCGCGGGCGGCCTGGTCGGGAACGTGTCCCGCGCGCCCGATGGCAGCGCCTACAACGTGAACGGCGTCAACGGCCGGCGGTTCCTCGTGCAGTGGCTCTGGAACCCCGTCCGCGGCGCCTGCTACGGCCCCAACTCCAGCAACTGACCCGACCGGCTCCTCGCTTGGGGCGAGGGCGGGCGGATCAGTTCTTCTTCTTCATGCCATTCTGCTCAATGGCATTGCAGAAATCCATGGCGGTCCCAATGGATGGAGACAGCGTTCGTTCACTTCCCTGTTCGTTGGGGAATGGTCCACGGGAGACGAGACGAGGATTAGATGATGAACCGAACCCAGTAATTTTGAAGCTGCACTGTATGAGACACATGGGTAGGAAACAATGAGGAAAATGCCAATTTGTTGTTCGATTTCTTTTTGATTTTGCAGCATAATATATGGTCATTTTACCTTGCTTTCTGGGACTTGAATTTTGTTCCAAGTCCCAAGCCTGCATCTCTTGCTTGCTGAAACAAAGTGGTCAACTGATTGATTGCTTTCACCTTTTGACTCTTCATGCTTTAGTCTGGTGATCATGGTAACTCTGCAGCTTGGTCTCCTTGCCTGCGTCTCTGATGACCTCTCTTTCCTGTCTTGACAACTTGTTCGCCCTTTTTAGTCTAGTATGTATGTAGTTACAGTGGACATCGAATTAGGAAGTGGAGTTTTAGTTACAGTGTGCTGGTTCAGACTTCAGAGGGTGTTTAAAGGGCTTCTTTTCCTGTTGCAGTTACATGCGGCATTGAATTAGGGAAAGGAGAGTGTCTTTACTGTTGTAATTACACTGCACAGGTGAAGGATTCATCTTCTCAGGGTCCTGCTGTAGGCCTCCGCATTGACATGAGCTTCTTCAGCAGGCAATCGCAGTGATCACGTAGCTGCATGGTGTAGGCTATGACAGTGGCTAAACGTTCAGAGGCCCATTTATTTCATTGTTGCACTTCCAGCACATTGAGCAATTATCTGACACTCACAAACTCCACAGCTCAAACCTAAATTTGCAGCCATTCAAGCACAAATATTGAAGGGCGGGCCTGGTGCAAGCGGTAGAGTCTTACCGCCTGTGACCGAAAGGTCCCGGGTTCGAGTCGCGGTCTTCTGGCATTGCACAGGCGAGGGTAAGACTTGCCACTGACACATTTCCCAGACCCCGCACAGAGCGGGAGCTCTTTGCACTGGGTACGCCCTTTATTCAAGCACAAATATTCCAATTAAAACTTCGAAAGCTACATCTGAACCTCATCTGGGGTGGCAAAATATTTGCAATCACCTCGATCAGTCCCCACTACCAACAATCCAAAATAGTAGCAAGTTACTACTCTGCTGTCAAGGATTTAGCGTAAAACAAAAAAACCTATGTACTCCAGAAATATAGACAGTGCAGAACACAACTCAGACAGTTACATTACATCCATATGCAGAGGGAGAGGAAAGCAGTCGGTAACGCCCAACTTCATTCATGTACCTTGTTTTCTGTCTATCCAGAATCACAACACCTCAACAGCGAGGACTCAAATGATATGAGCAAGATCATCCCTCGGTAGTAATCATGTTGCTAATACTAGTTGTGTTCATCACCAATCACTAGAAATGCTATCTAACGATTGAATGCTCCGGATCAAACATCTTCAGACAAGAGAGCAGAAACCATATAGATGCTACTCTCCAACTAATTCCCATCCCCTCTCTTCTTCCAAACTGAGTAACTCTAGTCCTCAGAAAGAATAACAAAAGTTTCAGCATCCAGCCAAAAGAACTTTTCTCAGCTGCTACAGTTAACACGGCAGTTTGCTACTGCAGTACTGATCAAGGATTCAGTGTAAAACGAAACCTATGGATGAAACAGAGCCAGTCTAGAATTAACACAACTCGATGGCCACATCACATGTTTCAAACGCACACCTACGGTCCTACCCAAACAGTCAGGACCCAAGACTCAAACCCCACAGGAAAGTTTATCTCCATTTACTATTATACTACTTCAGTTTTGTCACAAATCAGTAACAAAATGGTGCTAATGTTAGTGAGTTCATCACTAACAAGTGACTATCCCCGATCATGCATCTGCAATTCACACAAGAGACGAGCATATTGATAAGATGCCATTATCCAACTAGTTCTCATCCACCTCTTCTTCCAAACTGAAC
Source organism: Miscanthus lutarioriparius (assembly GCA_904845875.1). Classification (NCBI taxonomy): domain Eukaryota; kingdom Viridiplantae; phylum Streptophyta; class Magnoliopsida; order Poales; family Poaceae; genus Miscanthus; species Miscanthus lutarioriparius. The sequence goes on from CAJGYO010000004.1 coordinate 20,534,939, forward strand.
AACTCAAAGGATTCAGACAGTGAAAAAGATTCCAACCTCCAGCCACTAGCATTTCTTAGGCATGCCACTGCACGCGCTGAAACAGCATGGAGTATTTGAAAGAGTATTTAATGTTCAACACGTAGATAGGAACTTAAGCTAGGACAACTAACACCCATGATAGAAATGTTTTGACAAGGTGATTCAACAACTGATACATGACGCTTTCAGATGGCAGTATGGCACTCCAGAATGTCGCTTTCCAAAGCTCACATGGTAAACTTGGAGATGAACTTCTTCTTTGACCTCAGCTGAAAAGTAATATTAGAGCGAAAATCAAAGAATGAACAAAAAAATCACTACACTGTATGGTTCAACAAATTGTTCTAAAACAGGACATGGTTCAAAAGAGTAGATTTATATAGACTAATTAAGAAACTAGAACAAGCATTACATGAAAATAAATGAGCTTGGATTCCATTGACATCTAAACTGCTACAATGCTATTGATATAACTTGAACACAGTGATGCCATTTTATATCCACTCTTACACCAGCATCATATGATGACTGAGATCATAGCATGGGCGATGCAACAAAACCAAGAACATTTTTTTTTTCTCGAGTACACAAAAGATTTGTGCATCATTGTATTAAAGTAGAAGAGCAAATCTAAGAACATTAATAATGTTGGCGTACTTATAGAACACTTGGATGGCAGGGGAAAACAAGGCTTTATTACCTCGTTGCTGCGGCCACACTTCTTCTTGCGGCAGTTTTTGGACCTGGGGGGAAGGCGCGCATAGCACCTGCGAAGACATTACAGGCACAGTTTTAAGCTAAAGAAAGAAGCTGAAGAGGCACAATCCTCAAGTGCTAATGAAAACATAGACATAATAACACAAGAGTAAACAACGCAAAACTTAGTAAATGAAGAAACATGTATAAATGGTAATAAAATAGTGAATAGATAAATTTACTGTGTTTAACTAGAGGCAGCTGTGCATGTCTTATGATTCATCATTAGATTTGACAATAACTATACAAGCAAGGCGTGGCTGTGTAATGAGATCAACTATCTAACTGAAACAAACAAGCCAGAATCAAAGGGCATGTATTGAGCTCCATTTTGCACATCATATCATACATATCATTGCATCAATCTCATTACATTTACTTCATTTGCATGCAGTGAACACAGAGGACCGGAGTACCGGACCATATACATGGAAACAGAGAGCGACCACTTGGGTTCAGACGTTCAGTTACCTCGATCTAACAAGACAACGCAGCCACCACACATACTGTACGAAATTATAACATTTACATACAGAAGAGATCAGTAGAGTTAGCAGAATTAAGGCCTCGGTACGTACTTGCGGCAGATCATCTTGCTCTCATTGTGCTTGCGGGCAAGGTTGATGAGGTCCCACGGGACGCTCATGAGGGGGTAGCCGCCCCTGCCGCCGCCGCGGAGGCGGAGCACCAGGTGCAGCGTGGACTCCTTCTGGATGCTGTAGTCGGCCAGGGTGCGGTCGTCATCCAGCTGCTTCCCGGCGAAGATGAGCCGCTGCTGGTCCGGCGGGATGCCTGCAAATAAATTGGTTAAACAACAGTTTCCATGACCGGTTAGTTCGCTACATAGATCAAAATCCGAGGTTGGAAACAGGGATCTGATCAGTTCAAATAAGCTGTGGAGTTGCCAAGAATCCGATCATGCCACCCCCGACTATATTAACCCCAAGAAGCTCAAAGATTATTAGTAAAGTAATAACTCAAAAACGCAACCAAGCGCTGTGCTTGACCGGATCAAAAAGAAAGTTTTGTTTTTGAGTTTAATCTAAGCAGATCGAAACATCAAAGTGCTCTGTTCTAACCCAAAATCATCAGGATCGGACACGGCGCACGATCAGTAAACCCAGAACATGTGAAATTCCAAAGCGTGCAAGGGAAAGTAATAAACATATGAAAAAAGATCAAACTTTCAAGCATTAAATGGTGGAAGTTGCAGCCCGCGTAGTCACACAAACGGAACACCGAAGAGAGACAGAGAGAGGAGGGCGCGATCAACCCAACCACATGCTGACATGCACATCGATGATCAAGTAACTGGCTACAAGAACACATCGAGACCACAGAAAGGAGCAAGCTTTCGACTTTGGAGCAGCGGATAGGAGACGCTAAAAGGAGCAAGCTTTCGACTTTGCTGCTGGTTTACCTTCCTTGTCCTGGATCTTGGCCTTGACGTTGGCGATGGTGTCGCTGCTCTCGACCTCCAGCGTGATGGTCTTCCCCGTCAGCGTCTTCACGAAGATCTGCATCTCCGCCGGTGGGTTGCTCGCTCGCTTCCTCCTGCTCTCCCTCCCCTACGGCCGGGGCGACAGTTGTGTTGTGGCCTGTGGGGGTGGCGGCGGTAGTGGAGTGGAGCGGTGAACTGGTGATGGCCAGGGACGGACACGTCGTCTCCTTTTTGTAGGGAGGGGAGAGGGATGGGAAGAGGGTAACGCGGCCTCTACGGAACAGTAGGCTCCCCTCACGGTCACGGCCGGGGAGTGGGGGAGTGGGGGAGTGGGTGGGTGACAGCGCATGGCGGCAGTAACGCGCGCGCAACGAAACCCCCCGGAACGGCATGGTCGCCGGCTGTACGTAGGCAACGCAACGGCATAGACGAAGGCTGTCCGGGCTTTTCTGGGGCCGGCCTGGAGCAGGGGTACGGCCCAGGAAAAACGTGCTGGCCCAGTAGAGCAATGTAGTAGTAGTTTGTACACACTTCGAATTTGCGTCCGTTTCATGCCTTTTGTCCACTCAGGTCTCGGGCTCGGCATATATTTTGCAATGTTTGAGTTGCTAGCTCTGGATAAGATTTGGCACCATTTCACCACCAAAGACAATAACCTCCTACGTACTAGTTGCTTGTTCTCAGAACATCTTGAATCCCTCAAATGGAGTTGGCGCCGCACATGTGCTAGCTCTTGAGCAAGATAAAGGAGGAAGCACGAACTCGAGCGATTTTTTTTATAGGACGAACTTGAGCGATTACAGGTGCACAACATCTAACAACTTTGTTTATGTAAATGTATTTTTATTTAAAAGAACTATTTTGTCTTTTTCTAATACCCGCTTATCAATGAAATAAGCACCGTCACGTACTTGTTGTTGTTTTTTTAAAAAAAAGTACATCTCGAATTAACCCCCCTCTTTCTCGACGAACTAATCAGCCAGCTCTCAAATAAGCTTAATATAATTACCCAGAGTCGAAGTACCCTTGCAGTGTAGAAAAACTCTACCAAATTTGGTGCCAATCAAAGATCAACCAAAGTTGAAATCCTCCATCCCTTTTTTGTCTTTCGTCTATTCTCGCAATGCAAGTTGTCTGCGCTGCTCCGTGTAGCTCGCTCGCTCACTCACAGATAACAATTGTTTTTTGTAGACTTCACAGCATATACGTACTCACATTGATGGTGGGGAGGAGGAATATTAAGAATTTGTTTGGATGCACTCTATTCCACATAGATTGTGATAGATTAGGATAGAAATTAAAATGAACTAATTTTCCACCTCAATCCCTCTCAACCTGCATGAATTGAGGTGAATTGGGGATTTGGGGTGGAGCCAACCAAGCTGTAAAAAGGACCTGTTCCACACCGGCGCTGGGGGCAAAAAGTTTCATTTGATTCGATGATCCTCCAATCCTGTGCGTTACACATCAAATGTTATGACCATCCTATGAAAGAACACAATGACACTATGCATTGAAAGTTTTGTTTGATTATTAACCCAAAGCACTTTACATAATGTGTGCAATTCAGAAATTATCACGGTTCAACAAGTACAAGGCTTGCTTTCAACTAGCCGATTATGAGCCCCTTCGTCCGTCCCTGGAGGCCATGATCTGCCCAGATCCGTCTTGTGAAGACAAAAGCCGCCGTCTCAACTGCATTGAAGTGCCAGCCAACATGAGATATTTGATCCCGATGTAACTGATACAATGGTTGTTCAGCTTTATTCAGTTTGTGAACTGAAAGAGGAAGGAACGACCAAATACATGCGCAGGGAACAGGCCAACAGGGGCACGCTCACTTGACAAGGGCACACCCGCATTAGTGATTCCTATTCATCTTTGCATCAACCAGACGTCCCAGCAAATGCTATCTGAACTCATGTACAAAAACGAGCCATTGTGTAGTATTGATCGGTCACTTTGCAGCCATTGTGTAGTATTGATCGGTGTAAACTTGTGTGGCTTGTGCGGCCCCTCACCGTACCAGTACAACATCACCTCCACGGGCAAGTTCTTTGTCAAGGAACTAGTGCACTACAATATAATGATCAGACAACTCCAACCAGCATTGAAATCACGTTCGGGTGAGAGTCGTCGTTGTTATATTTTTGAGTCGTTGTTGTTATATTAGCAACATACATGTTTGGCAGTGAATACTAGGAGCTAGCTATGACAACGAGGGGCGGACCCAATACACAAGGAGCAGGGGCACGTGCCCCCACTCAAATTCTGGTTTTCAAACAAAATATACATAAAGAAAATATACATTCTATTTGTAGGTGTGGTGCTAGCACAAGATTTGAGATCACCAGAGACCAGACTAGGGTTTTTGGTTTTGGTCGATCCGATTCCTCGATTCTGTTGCAGCTCGCTGCTGCAGGTAAAATGAAGAAAATTTTCACTCACTGTTGTTTGGACACCACTAATGGTGGTGGCAAGAAATGTGGTGCAGCCCAATATTGCGAAGATCACTGGTCTGGTGCTTAACACGTACGTATGCAGAATAAGACATTTTTTTGGAAAACCCAAAATTTGAGTGGGGGCATGTGCCCCCGCTCCTTATGCACTGAGTAGGTAGTCAAAATAATGAACGAACAAGTATAGGAGAATTCAAACATTTCTTAACATGTCTCAGCCATGCAACAGAATGGCATGAATTTTTCGAATAGCAAAACAAGGTTTGATATCGAGTGGGAAATAAACAAGGTAAACTAAAAACCCTGGTAGCAGGTGTCGACAATTATTCAGCTGACAGACGGCACTTTCGGACTTGCTAGCTTTCCAAATGGCTCACATGAGCTTCTTCTTTGCCCTCAGCTGAAAAGAAGAGCAATGTTCGGAAACTATCAGATCAAAGGACTGATACATCAACATCATTATTGATTATTACAACTTAATAATTAATGCTGTCGGCTGCTAATTATTTAAACATGCCTATGCACAAACTGTTGTAAAACGCAATTATGGATACTGTGTAGCATAGAATGAAATGAAAACTTGGACTAGGAATTTTATTTTATTGATGCCGATGTATTAATCAACTTCTAGACTAGAGTTACCCTAAGTCAAATTATTTTAAGACCAACCAAATTTATGGAAAAAACATTAATACTTATGACACTAAATTAGCATTACTAGATATATCATAGAATATGCTCCATCCGTTTTAAATTATAAGTCGCTTTGACTTTTTTTTGGTATGTCTAGATGCATAGCAAAATAGATGTACCAAAAAAGTCAAAACGACTTATAATTTGGAATGGAGGGAGTATATTCATAATATATACTTATTTAGTATCAAATGATGTTACCCTTTTCTATAAAATTGATCAAATATAAGATATTAATTTGATTTAAGGTGATTCTAGAAATTGATTCATTTTTGGAGAGAGGGAGCCGGAAGGACCACAATACGAACTCAGAAATACCGTGGATTTATTTCGGTCAAGGACAACATAAAGAAGACGCTAATGGATCAACAAAATAGTGAGTGTTCCTGATGTTACAATGGTGAAGTGATGACACTTGTGGCAGAGAAATTAAAAAATAAGTCTCACCGCGTTGCTGTGGCCACACTTCTTCTTGCGGCAGTTTGCGGCCTTGGGGTGAAGGCGTGCATAGCACCTGAAAATCAAATCAAATACATTGGAAAAAGAAAACTTTAGCATCGATTCAACTTCTTATCAACCAAACTTTGCAGATAGAAGAACAGCTAAATTTTGCAATATTTAGCTGCTGCAAAAGAAGGCAACTCCACAAACTAAACAATTCATTGTAGGCCGAACCATTTAACAATACCTACAATAACGAGTACCAGATGTACAAAATCGAATAAAAATCTAACATTATGAAAGTATATCAAGATATAAAACTACAAATAAATATATTTCACATTTTCAATTCATGTGTTGGATTGGAATATATGTATGTAAAAATAATCTAGTACATGCATATGGTGACCACTACATTGAAGCCAATTTAGCAGATTGTATCATGCATTGAGCGGCATTATTAACTACACATCACAGTGCGTATAATTGCGTGACAGAGCTAATTAGCAGGTTAAACAGATGAGTATTAGACGATAAGGGTCACACAGTTTAAACATCTGAGTAGACGATAAGGATCAGGCAGAGGTTACACGTACTTGCGGCAGATCATCTTGCTCTCATTGTGCTTGCGGGCAAGGTTGATGAGGTCCCACGGCACACGCATGGTGGGGTAGCCGCCACGGCCGCCGCCGCGGAGATGGAGGACCAGGTGCAGCGTGGACTCCTTCTGGATGTTGTAGTCGGCCAGGGTGCGCCCGTCATCTAGCTCAGTGGCGAAGCTCGTCAAATTTAACGCCTAGGGCCACTATATATAAGTATGTAAACCATCCGTGATCTAATATAGAATCAACTATTTAAAAATGCTCATTAGATAGATATCATAGTTAAGAATAATTATGTTTTAATTTTCTCAAAATTTACACACTTAATTGGGTATGTGACTGGATAAAATTTGAGAAGCAAAGTTTTCTTTTGATAAGAGAAACAAAATTAATAGTGCCTAGTTTTGATGTCTCTTCATTCAGATTTTCCCTTCATGCAAAAAAAAAATGACGAGAAAAGCCTTATGACTAGCTAGCCGACAAGGATTGTTCGGTCTTGCATTTAATATGATTCTAGTTGGGACTATACTGTGATTAATTGGGTGCTCACCGTTGGGCCCTGGGCGTCCGGCTCCGGTGTTCGCTTCAGGCGGCGGTGCGCCCTAGTGCCATACGGCACACGGCAGTGTGGTGCCCCTTGCGCTAGGTGGTGATGCAGCTGTGCAACCTGCAGCCCGCTAAGGTGCCGAGCATGGAGCACGTGCCTGAGCGTAGGCTCTGCCGGCCGTCGGTGCCAGGAGGCTGGCTGGAGGTGGCTAGGGCTTTGCTCCTCCTCTACAAATTAGTACGAGGATGGAGCACAGGAGCAGGAAAAGGTGAAACGGTATGACACAGCCATGCGCGGCGGAGAGAAAGTAGTTTGCACTTTCCAGGCAATGACACACTGGGCTGGGCACCTGGCTCTTATGCTTTCTCGCTGGGCTGACTAGGGCCACTGCATGATATACATAGTTGGGTCATGAAATTAAAGGGGCTATAAGGGGGATTTGGGCCACGCCTAGGGCCGTGGCCCTAGGCCCAAATCCGCCCCTGATCTAGCTGCTTCCCGGCGAAGATTGCTGGTCCGGCGGGATGCCTGCATGCAAATTAAAATTCAAGCAAGCAAGGCAGTCAACAATGTCCACTTTGGGCCAATTGGAAAGGTAGTTAATCGATCTATCTAATAAACAAGAAAAAGGTTGAAAGAGAGGAGGCAATGGATAGATGGATCACCTTTCTTGTCCTGGATCTTGGCCTTGACATTTTCGACGGTGTCGCTGCTCTCGACCTCCAGCGTGATGGTCTTCCCTGTCAGCGTCTTCACGAAGATCTGCCTCTTCGCCGGCGGCAGCGCGCTTGCTTCCCTCGATCGCTTTGCTCTCCGGCCGAACTGGTGGTTAGGTTTGCGGCGGTGGGAGATGAACTGGCGAGGTGATTAGATGATGGTGGCGCGGACGTCTACGTGGTCTCCTTTATAAAGAGTAGTGGTGACGGATCGGAGGTGTGGGTGCCCGTTATGGAACCCCTCGCGAAACGACGACGAAATCCACGGGCCACGGCACCAGCGACGCTTCAAATCCGCGCGATGCATGTGCGCGTCGGTTTGGGCTGCCTCCCCCTCCCCCGGACCCCAGCAATCGATCGTGCCCTGTGGTGCGCTCTCTCCGTCTCCACCCTCTCTGCTCTTGCGTACATGGCCAATTCAACGTGTTAATGTGCACGTACATCAAAAACAGGCTTCAATCTACTTTTTAAACCATTTTCTGTCTTTTCTGCCCTCTAAAACCATATCGCCGCTCTTCACTGGTGGAGAGGCTACATCGCTACCGCTATCTAAATCCATGATAGTTCTATCAAGAAAATATAAGAAAATAATATTATTGGAATGGCTTTCTATAGGGATTGAAGTTTAGATAGACTCTCGTCTCAAAAAAAAAAGTTTAGATAGACTCTTGGAGTTGATCAACGGCCACATCAGGTGATTGTATCCATAGAACATCTGACGTAATATAGATACTAAATAAATAGGAGTTAATATCATTCCTATTGCCATTACAAAAGTGATTAGTATTTTTGGCATTAACATAAATTTAGGACTAGTAATTAGTCCAAAAAATACTACTAATTCTGCAACAAAACCGCTCATTCCCGGCAAGGGAAGAGAAGCCATTGAAAAGCTACTAAACATGGTAAATTTTTTTGGCATTGGGATACATATTCCCCCAATTCTTCGAGATAAACAAGACGCATTCTATCACAAGCCGTTCCCGCCAAGAAAAAAAGTGTAGCACCGATAAATCCATGAGATAATATTTGTAAAATAGATCCATTTAGTCCAATGTTGGTTATGGAACCAATTCCTATAATTATGAAACCCATGTGAGATACGGAGGAGTAGGCTTTTTTTTTTGAAATTTCGTTGACCAAGAGAAGTTGAAGCTGCATAGATTATTTGCACCACTCCTATTATTACCAACCAGGGGAATAGATAATGAGCGTGCGGTAACAATTCCATATTGACCCGAATCAATCCTTATGCTTCCATCTTTTATAGGATTTCGGCTAAAAGCATTAGGATCGCTCTTGTAAAGTGTTTGTACTTATCTTTTTTTTTCAACAACATACATGCATTGCACCATTTCCTCGAAAAATCGATGCACTCACTGGTACCCTTACCTATATAGTGTTACTAATCACCGGCTAAGACTGGCCACTGCACACATAAGGTTATGTAACAGGTCTCTCCAAAATTCATAAGAGTTAAGTTCACTGGCGGTCCTCAAACTTGTTTTACTGTGTCATCTCGATTCCTAAACTTGCGAAACGTCTTTAGGTCATCAAACTTATTTGCCCGTGTCATCCCAGTCTCTAAACTCCAAAAAGAGTATATCTAACAGAGGCTCGGGCTAGAGGATACAACAACAATCAGTCAAAAAAGGGCAAAAAAATTCAAACGCACTTACCTACATCGCAGGCAAGATATACTTTTTGATATGTTTATTTTTATCCTTTGATGCAAGAGATCCAAAATAACCGGTAAAAGAATATCTCCAAGTTCTTTACCCTCTTCTGTGATTTATGATTATTAAAACTAGCAAATGTGCTCGTGCGTTGCAACGGAACCCAATACTATAGATGTCGAACCCTATGTCATCTCTAGATATGAGTTGTTATAACTTGTATGAGTATGGTCTATGAGTCCGAGTCATATACAATGTACGAAGTCTTAACTTTTTATTTCTTGTCCAATATTATACTCATTTCAGAACAAACATATTAATGACATATATGTAACTGTACAACAATAAAGAGAAGAGAATTGTTATTATTTTTATTTTTATTGTTATTGTTATTGTTGTTGTTGTTGTTATTATTATTCTTGAATGAAAATGGTAAGAAAACACGGAAGGGGAGATGGTGGTTTTTTTCTTCCAACCATATACTTCATCTCGTTTTTCATAATTAGGCTCATATATTTTATGGTGTAACCTATTTATTTTCGCTCAAACTCAAAACCAACCCAACCCACCCACAGTGCCTGTAACACCCTAGGTGTTTGGTTTCCACTAAATCGCATGTCATTTCATAAACATGTGCATTATATATGTCATCATGCCATTGTTACTGAAACATGCATGTGCAACAATTTCAACTGGGTATGTTTCATGCTTGATTGTTGTGAATAGTAGTGAAACATGTGAATGTAACATGAAACTCTCATACTCGGAAACATGGCAATATGGTAGTAATGTGGCAATTATAAAAATGGCAACAAGGTCTTGAAACATGTGAAACATTGCATTGCAACATATCAATGAATTGATTGTTTTATTTTCTTTATCACATGTGATCATTAGAAGTGGTATAACAATTTTTGTAAAGTGGTTGATCATGGTCTATTACACCTTAACTATACTTAGGTTACTTGTTGGAACATTGTTCATGTAGATCAAAATGACCAAAATGCCCTCAAGTGCAAGTTTGACTTGAATTGACCCTTGGAGTGTCATTGTTTGACTGTTTAAAAAGTGCAACCTAGAGACTTTGCATGGTTGTGCACTCTTTACAAAAGTTGTAGCAAATTTATCAAGGAACAAAGGTTGTTTTATGGCCAACTCATGAAAATGTGTAGAACATGGTCAAACATGGCCCACAAGTCAGAATTTCATGCTAATCAACACTGAAAAATCTTGCTAAGTCATTGATGTCATTTCAGTGTGATCGAGCCATCTTTGGCTTCGTGTAACTTCGGATCCACGACGATTTAGGTGTTGGTCCTTGAAAAGAAATTGTAGAGGGATGGTACACCTACAAATTTCATGTACATAGTTTTTGATAAGGGTCATTGGTTTAGCCGTGTTGACACGAGGAATACTCGCTGTCAGTCGGATCAATCGATGACTGAATCGCCATTTTCAGAAAACGGTCAGTGACCGTCATGGCCGACCGGAGCAGGAGCTTCTCGCCGCGTGGCGCGCATGAGAAGCCGAGGCCTCCACGTCGCGTGCTTGAGCTCCAGATGAAAGCCACGCCTCGCCTCTCTCTCTGTGCCTCGCCATTTCCCTCTCTCGCCTTCACCGCGCGCAGCGCCAAGCCACCGCAGCCGTCCGCCATTGCCAACCGCACGTCGCCGTCGTCGTGCGCGCTCACCACCGCAAAAACGCGTTGCTCCGTTCACCCTGAGCCTCGCCGTGTTCCCCTCCATCACCTCCACCGTTCAATCGAGTCGTTTGAGCCTCGGTAAGAGCGCATTGCCGTTTTCCCCCACCGCAGCCATGGCGGGAGCTCGCCGGAGTTGGCGCTCCACGCGGCCAGCTGCCCTCGCGCCGCTCCCATTCCTTCCTCTGCCATGCGCTAGGCCATAGGAACACCACCGAAGCTCGTAGGGTCACCGATAGGGGCTGTGTCGTCGTCAGTTCACCGGAGCCGGCCGTGCCGTGGCCGTGCGCCGCCGTGTTACTCGCCAACCCCTCTAGCCACCACCATAGCACCGGTTGAGGTCACCAATAGATGCGCATGGTCATGGCGAACGTCGTAGAGTAGATGGTGTCGCCGGAGAAGCCACCGGCGTTGAGTTCCACCGTCGCCGAGGCCGCCTCCCCTGTTTCCCTCGCTGACGCGCGGGCCCTTCTTGTCAGCCGTCGCGACTGAGGCGGGAGCCCAGCGTGGGCCGCGTCGCGTTGGGCCGTGCCAGCGCGTGAGTCGCGGGCCGCCGGTTCTTGGGCTGGCCCGAGTAGGGCTGAGAGTTGTTTTCCTATTTTATTTCGTTGATTTATTTCACAGATTTATGTACATCTTGAAAAATATGTATCTCCTAGTATATAGATCCAAATGCTATGGTTCCAATTTTGTTGAGTTCATGATAATGTCTAGTATTTAACAAAAATATTATATGAGCACTTGTTTTAGAAAAATTGGATGAATTAAATAGGAGTTTGAAATGTGTTTTTAGAAGCATGCAAACTTGTTTGAATTTTATCTTGAGTTTATGTGGTCCAAAAATTATGAAATTTTGTGGGCAGTCTTTTATTGCTTATGTGAATCTCTGGTAAAAATTTTAGAGCTAGTGCATGTGTAGTTTTTAAATTTTAGAATTTCCTTTTATTAATAGATGGATCTTGTGTGAATTTTCATAATTTTTCTATAGATCCAGTGAAGGTGAAATTTTATGGGTGCTAGTATTATGCTAAAAGGATGCTAGGAAAATGGGAAATCTGTTGCTTGACACTTTTTAATAAGGTTTCCTAATTATGCTAGAAATAGACATGGCATCTGTTATTTTGGATACAACAAGTTATGTTGGTCCAATGGCTTTGAAATTTTTATGGTAGCCTAGTGTGCAGCATGAGATAGCTACTGTAATTTTGTAGATTTTTATGAATAGTTTTACTACATATTGCTTAAATCACCTAATTAACTAAATAAATGGGAAAAAGATATTAAATAATTTATTTAGAAGTTAGCACTATACCTTCTGATGTTTCTAAGATATGAAAAACAAGTTGGTAAACTTGGTTTGGTCAAATTGGGCTTTTGCACCATCATTAAATAATTAAGTTAGCAACCCCGTCATTCTCGGACAGATTCTAGGTCTACTGGAAATTGATTTGGTTAACTTCAGAATCATGCTTTGATGTTTACAAGTGAATTGTAGAGAATTTCATAAGCTTTCCAGAATGTCCTCTTGCAAGTCATTTGGAGTTATAGAACTCTGGTTATGATAGAATTAAGTTACTACTTGTTGCATATGAAGCTTTTAGCTGTTATTTTAAGCATGTACGTACTATTCTAAGTTCATGGTACTGTTCCTAGGTGTTAGGCCTTTAACTGAAGATGAGCATCTTTATCTTAGGTTATGCAAGTTAGGTAAGTTGCTCTTGTTATTTAAGTTAAGTTGGATACATGCTTAAAGTGATTTGAATAGAGCTAATTACTCGGTAAACGAGTGTCCAGTGATGTTTTCGTAAACACCCATTGTGATTCATTCATCATGAGCATCATGTCATTCCTTATGCATCCTCGATATTTATCTCGTGCATCGACATGCAATAGGTGTACCGGAAGGAGTACCCTCGCTGGAATTCGAGGAGGCGAGCGAGCAAAGAAGAAATGACGCCGGAGATTCGGGAGGAGCGACCTTAGGAGAAGTGCTGCGACGAGGTCGCCGTTGAGTGCCTCGACCACCGTCCTTGCAACTTTGTGAAAGGCAAGCCCCGGAGCATTTTAAGCCTCCTATTTTTCGAACTGCAGTTACAGTATTATTATTACATATATTGTTGCATTAAGTTTAGGTGTTGGATGCAAACACTTGCCGCATTGGTTACCATTCCTTGTCCAGATATTGATACTCTGAATCCTATGTAGCTCTGAGCTCGAGTAGTGCTTAGCCCCCGCTTAAACGCTTGGTAGAAGTCGGGTGATTTCTGTCACCGCGAGATATAGGAAGATACATGTGGCACGGTTGGCTATATTTGCTATCGTGGAAAAGAACCATCTTAATTTGAAATGAAGACCGGATGGAGGCTTGCCGGTTTGCAAAGTGACTCCGTGCGTGTCGATTAAGGACTGGATCTTGGAGCCTTTCCTATTCATGTTGAACGCATGCCTCTCTCTTAGTTGGCCAGTGTCCGATGACCGACCGCCATGAAGCCGAGTAGCTCACCTCGGCCGGGAGTCGATAAGTATAAAGTGCGCCTCGGAAGGGAGCCGAGGCGTGAGTCCAAGGTAGGTGATTTAAAAGTCCTGATCGTCTCTGGCGGAAGGGTAATCCCGAGAGTCCGGGCGCTGATCGAACCCATGAATTTGGTTCTGAGATGTTCCAAAGGTGACCCACGGCTACCCTTGCAAAGTATGCCGGGGTGAGAGTTAGGAATATCCCCTCATTTGAGTTGTAATTCGATTGAATCGCCGTCTCTCCCGGTTAGTGAGAACTTGACGGGCTTATCTCCAATGTAGATACACTTAATAACTTAATGGTTCGGAAATGATGATATGATGTTGTGACCTTATTATACCGCTATGGTTAATATTGTTTGCTCCTAATAAGTGAGTGCTCTAATACGGGTGCTAATCTAGTGGACGGGTAAATGATGATAAGCTTGATGCTAAGTTTAAATTGGTTACTATGCTCATAAGCTCTTTTATGCAAATGTGTCAAGCTAGCCCACCGAAAAGCCTTGCATGATCCTTGGTGTCGTTTATTTCGATTTTTTCGTCGAGTAAGTCTAGTGAGTACCTTCTCGTACTCGGGGTTTATTTCCACACATTGCAGATGACCGGTTCTTCTTTGGTTGTCGCAAGCACGCTTTCCCCCGCTAGGGATGAAGACTAGACCGTTAGGCGCGGTCTCTACTAGTTCTCGTACACGATAATGCTTTTGTGGGACATGACTCGATCCGCAATGTATTTGAAACTATGAAGTTATGTACTAAACTATGTTGCTTCCGCACACTCAAACTTGGTTTGTAATATTTTATTTGAACTCGATGGATGTAATCCGAATGCTACTTGTGAAATGTTGTAACGAATGATGTGTTGTGTTGAATCATTACGATCTTGGTTTGTATGTCGAGAGTTGGTTGAAATCCTTCGTGATTTCCGGACTACCGGGATTATGGGAGCTTAAGCACGTGAATTGGTCGCCGGTGATTGTTTTTGTGCTTACGTTCTTATGATTTGGTCGGTTCACATTACCTGGCATCAGAGCAAGATTTGACACTAAACACGTCATTTGTGTATTTAAAACAAAAGTATTTGTATAAATCCTAAATTAAATACTAAGTATTGCCAGTGGTCATATCCCTTATGCCCGAATAAGGACTCTTAGGTGGCTTATTAAAGTACTAACTTGGGGTTCCTGCTTGTGTTTCATTTAAATGTCGTCCATACGGCGTGCTATTATATGGATGCCATCCGCTTGGGTGGTAATGTTTGGATCAAATACCTCTACGCCCGGTAAGTGGGAGTTGTGAGAGCATGACCGCCCAATCGTCGGTCTAGGGAGAGTAGTTGTGGTTGCTCGCGTATTTACATGTTCAATCATGTATCTATGAGAGTACTTAAATGTGGGTATCTCGACGGGTAGTTGTGATACTAGAGTATGTGCATCGGAGATGTATGTATGAAAGTATTTAATTCTTGCTTGCTTTTATGCATTTTGGGAAATTCTTCGGGCTGAAATGAAATTTTTCTGTAGTACACTAACAACGATCGTTGTAGATCGACTAGCTACCGTACACGAGAAAACGTATGTATGCCACCGTATATTTCGCTAGCCTTTAAATTTTTCTAGGATGGTGAGGACGTCACGGATCGTGCATGCATCATGATCAAGCATACATGGCATTTCTTGCATTACTCCCTCCTTTAAAATATGATTGTCCCGGCTAATTAAATTTCAGTATCCCTTAAATGATTCTCCCTTACGTTGTAACTTTTTTTGCTACGAGATGGCGCAAGACGGAAGCGCATTTGCTCATAAGTCCGGCTGGAGGGCGGGCGCCTCGTCACCGTTTAGCTCCTCGTGAGCCCCGTCCTGAGCCTACTGAGGAGGAAAGGCTGAGGACAGAGCTTGCTCGGGTGACTGCTGAGAGGAATGCGGCTCAGCACCGCTTGGAACAAGTGACACAGGAAAGGGACCAAGAGACCCTTGAGGTTCGAGAGGTTGACAGATTGCTCACCATGAATCTGTGAACGCATGTTGATTCACGTGATGAACCAACGGAATGAAGCCCTGGCACGAGGAGGATGTGTTGAGAGCACGACGGTGTAGAGCTAGAGCGACAAGTGGCAATTCTTTGAGGAGTACAATGACAATCTCCATGAGGAGGTTCACTGTTACACAATCAACTTCACCCTCTCCCGCCACCGAGGATGAGATGGGTTCGGTGTCATCATGGTGAAGGTGATGATGGTATGGAGGTCAATGGGACGAGGACATTCCATCGATGAGGAGGAAGATGAGGAGTTAGAGCACTGCTAGTGATGAAGATGGAGGAGAAATCTTGACAATCGACTCCGAGGACGGGCGATGCGTAGTTTAGCTTACTACTTAGCTAATGCGCAAGAGCTAGTCTTTTGTTGATCCTCATGCATGAACGAGTAGCTTTGGAATAAGTAATCGTTGGGATGTAATATCGAACCATAAGTTATCTTTGGATGTAAGTTTGGAACCACTATGGCTTGAATGTAACCTATCGAACGTATTATGCTCCACATATGTGAGCCTTTGATACATTCCGTCTTTGCGGTCTATGGATCGAGTGGTTGGTTAAGTTCATCGCATTTATATGTCCATGAACGCGCTTGATGAATTGTGTGGTTGTGATGAATGATTGTGCCTCTGTTGATTATCTAAATACATTCCCTCCAATGGACTCAGTTTGGGCATAATTATACAATTCATCTACAAAAATTTCCACATCATCAGTGCTCATTGGCTATACATTTTGCAGATGGCTCATCATAACCTTCGTCGCGGTCGTGGCATGGGAAATGAGGAACAACCACCTCCGCCACCGCCCACACCAGCTGAGCTAATGTAGACAGTTGTGGAAAGTCGGTAGCATGTTAATGTGAGGCTATGCATCGATGGCTAACCGTGAGGATCGTCATGTCCGCCAAGGACCCGAGCCAAACCAAGATGCTGACTTTAAGGACTTCATGGATACAAAGCCTCCTGTCTTTTCGTGGAGGCGGAAGAACCATTACAAGTCGATGAATGGTTGAGCACGATAGAGCAAAGGTTTGGATTGCTCCGTTTGATTGAGGTATGAAGGCCACATATGCGGGACACCGGCTCCAAGGCCCTGCAGTATCTGGTGGACACATCACAAGAACCACCTTCCCCGCAAACACCGAGATAGTTTGGGGTCGGCCAAAGTGCTTTCAGAGGACACTTTATTCCTCCCGGTCTCATGGCCATTAAGCATCTTGAGTTTATGAAGCTCACCCAAGGCAACAAGAGTCTCAATGAATACCTCCGGGCATTCAACAACACGGCAAGGTATGCTCTCGAGTTTGTCGATACCGACGCTAAGAGAATAGCTAGCTTCAAGAGGGACTTTCCCTAAATTGATGAAGTCAATGGGCAAGCGCAAGTGTGTCACCTTCAATGAGTTTATTAGTGACACTCGACTCAAGAGAACAATGATAAGATATATGCCGCTTCTAAGAACCGCAAAAGAAACTTTGATTCTGGTGCTTCTCGGTCTAAGGCACCAATGATATCCAAGGCCGAAGCCGTCCACCCAATGCTAATGTCCGGCATCGCCCACCTCGGAGAAGAAGAATCAAGCTAAAAGCTGGTTTTCGCAAAAGGTACACAATTTCCTTGCCAAAGAATACTTCAGGGTGGCAGCTCCAATGTCCCACCACTAACAGCCGTGTTGGAACTGTCAGAATCACTGGTCATTGGGCAAATAGGTGTCCCCATCCTCCCAAGAATGCTCAAGGAAAGCGTCCGTCTGTGGGCGTGTTCATTACACTCTTGTGGAGGAAATTTCTGTTGGTGAAGTGGTCACCATTGGTAAGTTTCTTGTTAATGATCACCCTGCAGTTGTGCTCTTTGATTGGTGCTTCACATTCCTTTGTGAGTTCTACTTTTGCATCTAAGCATAAGATGAATGTGATTACAATTGTCAAGGGTGGTTATTGTATTAGTAGTGTCTTTGGGAATAATATCATGACTAACCAAGTAGTAAAAGATGTAAAGCTTGAAATTGGGGATCGAGAGTTTCTTACAGATCTTGTAGTGCTACCGGGGTAGGAATTGATATAATCCTAGGAATGAAGTGGATGAGTGGGAATGGAGTCTTGATCGACACGTCAACCCGTGTGGTAATGTTGAGGATCCTGTGGATAAGAAGGGTTTTCTAGTGCGAGTTACCTCGTGATATCTCTCTTCACAATACTGACCAATGCTACCCTAGCCAAAGCCATTGAGGATCTACCGGTTGTCTGTGAGTTTCGGATGTCTTCCACGATGACTTTGCCGGATTACCTCCGGACCATGATGTAGAATTCAAGATAGAACTTATTCCGATGCACGGCTCCTATATCTCGAAGGCCCTATAGAATGCCGCCCAATGAGTTGGGTGAACTAAAGAGTCGATTGAATGAGCTATTGAAGAAAGGTTTGATTCGCCTAGTTCTTCTCCTTGGGGTTGTCCGCTATCTTTGTGAAGAAGAAGGATGAATCTTTGCGCATGTGCGTAGATTATCGTCCCTAAATGTTGTTACCATCAAGAACAAATACCCTCTTCCTCGCATCGATATTCATTTGATCAGCTCTCTAAAGCTAAGGTATTCTCCAAGATCGATTTGAGGTCCGGTTACCATCGATCAAAATTTGTCCTGAAGATATACCTAAGATGACTTTCTCTACCCGTTATGGCTTGTTCGAGTACCTTGTCATGTCTTTTGGGTTGACAAATGCTCCGCACACTTTATGCACCTGATGAATTCTGTATTCATGCCAGAATTGGACAAGTTTGTCGTCGTGTTCATTGATGACATCCTAGTATATTCTCGAGAATGAAGAAGAGCATCTTTGAACATCCGAGAATTGTCTTAACTCGATTGCGTGACAACCCGACTTTATGCTAAGTTCAGCAAGTGTGAATTTCGTTGAACAAGATACCTTTTCTAGGTCATGTGTTATCCGGTGATGGAATTTGGTTGACCCTACGAAGGTGCAAGAAGTCCTTGAGTGGAAGGCACCTATTACGGTCACAGAAGTTCAAAGTTTATTGGGACTGGCTGGCTATTATCGCCGCTTTATCCCGGATTTCTCAAAAATCGCCAAGCCCATGACTCAAGCATCGCAGAAAGATGAGAAGTTTGTGTGGACTCGAAGTGTGAAGAGGCTTTCCACACTTTGCGGACCTTGCTAACCTCTGCTCTCTCAGATAGCACAACCCGACATCGAAAAGCCTTTTGATGTCTATTGTGATGCATGTGGCACCGGTTTGGGGTGTGTTCTTATGCAGGAAGGCCGAGTAATTGCTTATGCTTCAAGCGCCCGACTTCAAAGCATGAAGTCAACTATCCTACCCATGACTTAGAGTTAGCCGCAGATTGTTCATGCCACGAAGATTTGGAGACATTACTTGTTGGGTAATGTGTGCAATATCTATCTTGACCATAAAAGCCTCAAGTACATCTTTACTCAACCCGAGTTGAACATGCGCCAACGGTATTTGGTTAGAATTGATCAAGGACTACAACCTTCAAGTGCACTACCATCCTAGTAAAGCGAATGTGGTTCTTTGATGCCTTAAGCGAAAGGCCCATTGCAATTCCTTAATTAGTGAAGACTTTCATCCGTCACACCTCCTTCATCCTGTAGTACTTCACAATATCACCGTGGATTGCTCTCTTAGAAGTCGAATTATTGAACTCCGTAAGACCGATGTGGGTGTGTTTCACATCAAACGGAAAATGAAAGAAAAAGAGACCAAGCACTTTAAGGTCGATGACAAAGGAATTCTCTGGTTTAATGATAGACTTGTGGTACCCAAAGATAAAGAACTTAGAAATCAAATTATGGTGAAGCCCATTCTTCTAAGTTGTCCATCCATCCCGGTAGTAGTAAAATGTATCAAGATCTCAAGTTGTATTATTGGTGGACCAAGATGAAGAAAGAAATCGCAGACTTATGTGGCAAGGTGTGATAAGCATTGCAGAGTCAAGGCTATTCACATAAGGCCCGGATCGTTGTTGCGACCACTCTCTATTCTGGTTGGAAGTGGGAAGAAATTAGTATGGATTTTATTGTTGGATTACCCACTACCAACAAGGGTTGTGATTCCATCCGGGTTTATCGAGATCGTCTAACTAAATCCGCTCACTTTATTCCGGTCAAGTCTACCTATCACCCACACAATTATCTTTGAGATTTATTTTCAACAAGTGGTACGTCTCCATGGTGTACCCAAATCCATTGTTTACGATAGAGGACCTCAGTTCACGGCTCGCGTTTTTGGGAGTGCTTACATCGAATCTTGGCACTCATCTAATCCCATGATTACGCCTATCATCCGCAAACATCGTGACAGATCGGCGTGTTAATCAAATTCTTGAGGACATGCTTAGAGCTTGTCTTATTTCTTGCAAAGGCTCTTGGGAAGACTGGTTACCTCTCGCTGAATTCTCTTATAACAACGAGTTATCAAGAGAGTATCAAAATGGCTCCTTTTGAAGCTCTTTATGGCCGTAAGTGTAGAACTCCTTTGAACTGGGTGGAACCCGGGGAAAGAAGATTCTATGGTATTGACTTTGTAAAAGAAGCCGAAGAGCAAGTCCGAACTATACAAAAGAATATGACTGCCGCATAGGCTAGACAAAAGAGCTATCTCGACAAGAGAAGGAAACCTATTGAGTTTGAAGTAGGGGATCATGTTTATCCGAAGGTATCCCTATGAAAGGAGTCAAGCGTTTTGGAATTAAAAGGAAGCTTGAGCCTCGATATGTTGGACCCTACCGCATTATCGAGAAAAGTGGAAGAGTAGCATATAAGCTCGATCTACCCCGTGAGATGGGAGCTATATTTCCGGTATTCCATGTGTCCCAGCTGAAGAAGTGTCTTCGTATTCCCGAGGAAAGAATAGCAGCAAGAAAAGTCAACTTGAAATCTGATCTTTCTTATGAGGAAAAACCGTGCAAGTTCTGGATACACAAGAAAGAGTGACTCGTACACGAGTGGTTAAGTTATACAAGGTAGTTTGGAGTAATCATAGTGAACGGGATGCAACCTGGGAACGGGAAGATTATTTAAAGGAAAACTATCCAGCTTTCTATACTGATTGGTACGCTTTCCAAATCTCGGGACGAGATTTTTTCTAAGGGGGGAGGGCTGTAACACCCTAGGTGTTTGGTTTCCACTAAATCGCATGTCATTTCATAAACATGTGCATTATATATGTCATCATGCCATTGTTACTGAAACATGCATGTGCAACAATTTCAACTGGGTATGTTTCATGCTTGATTGTTGTGAATAGTAGTGAAACATGTGAATGTAACATGAAACTCTCATACTCGGAAACATGGCAATATGGTAGTAATGTGGCAATTATAAAAATGGCAACAAGGTCTTGAAACATGTGAAACATTGCATTGCAACATATCAATGAATTGATTGTTTTATTTTCTTTATCACATGTGATCATTAGAAGTGGTATAACAATTTTTGTAAAGTGGTTGATCATGGTCTATTACACCTTAACTATACTTAGGTTACTTGTTGGAACATTGTTCATGTAGATCAAAATGACCAAAATGCCCTCAAGTGCAAGTTTGACTTGAATTGACCCTTGGAGTGTCATTGTTTGACTGTTTAAAAAGTGCAACCTAGAGACTTTGCATGGTTGTGCACTCTTTACAAAAGTTGTAGCAAATTTATCAAGGAACAAAGGTTGTTTTATGGCCAACTCATGAAAATGTGTAGAACATGGTCAAACATGGCCCACAAGTTAGAATTTCATGCTAATCAACACTGAAAAATCTTGCTAAGTCATTGATGTCATTTCAGTGTGATCGAGCCATCTTTGGCTTCGTGTAACTTCGGATCCACGACGATTTAGGTGTTGGTCCTTGAAAAGAAATTGTAGAGGGATGGTACACCTACAAATTTCATGTACATAGTTTTTGATAAGGGTCATTGGTTTAGCCGTGTTGACACGAGGAATACTCGCTGTCAGTCGGATCAATCGATGACTGAATCGCCATTTTCAGAAAACGGTCAGTGACCGTCATGGCCGACCGGAGCAGGAGCTTCTCGCCGCGTGGCGCGCATGAGAAGCCGAGGCCTCCACGTCGCGTGCTTGAGCTCCAGATGAAAGCCACGCCTCGCCTCTCTCTCTGTGCCTCGCCATTTCCCTCTCTCGCCTTTCGCAGCCGCCAAGCCACCGCAGCCGTCTCGCCATTGCCAACCGCACGTCGCCGTCGTCGTGCGCGGCCACCACCGAAAAAACGCGTTGCTCCGTTCACCCTGAGCCTCGCCGTGTTCCCCTCCATCACCTCCACCGTTCAATCGAGTCGTTTGAGCCTCGGTAAGAGCGCATTGCCGTTTTCCCCCACCGCAGCCATGGCGGGAGCTCGCCGGAGTTGGCGCTCCACGCGGCCAGCTGCCCTCGCGCCGCTCCCATTCCTTCCTCGCCATGCGCGCTAGGCCATAGGAACACCACAAAGCTCGAGGGTCACCGAGTAATGTCGTCGTCGATTCACCGGAGCCGGCCGTGCTGCGTGGCTGCGCGCGCCGCCGTGTTAGTCGCCAACCCCTCTAGCCACCACCATAGCACCGGTTGAGGTCACAAATAGATGCGCATGGTCATGGCGAACGTCGAGAGTAGATGGTGTCGCCGGAGAAGCCACCGGCGTTGAGTTCCCGCCGCCGAGGCCGCCTCCCCTTTTCCTCACGACGCTGCGGGCCCTTCTTGTCACCGTCATGATCGAGGCGGGAGCCCAGCGTGGGCACGCGTCGCGTTGGGCCGTGCCAGTACAGTGAGTCATGGGCCGCCGGTTCTTGGGCTGGCCAGTAGTAGAAATTTGAGAGTTGTTTTCCTATTTTATTTCGTTGATTTATTTCACAGATTTATGTACATCTTGAAAAATATGTATCTCCTAGTATATAGATCCAAATGCTATGGTTCCAATTTTGTTGAGTTCATGATAATGTCTAGTATTTAACAAAAATATTATATGAGCACTTGTTTTAGAAAAATTGGATGAATTAAATAGGAGTTTGAAATGTGTTTTTAGAAGCATGCAAACTTGTTTGAATTTTATCTTGAGTTTATGTGGTCCAAAAATTATGAAATTTTGTGGGCAGTCTTTTATTGCTTATGTGAATCTCTGGTAAAAATTTTAGAGCTAGTGCATGTGTAGTTTTTAAATTTTAGAATTTCCTTTTATTAATAGATGGATCTTGTGTGAATTTTCATAATTTTTCTATAGATCCAGTGAAGGTGAAATTTTATGGGTGCTAGTATTATGCTAAAAGGATGCTAGGAAAAATGGGAAATCTGTTGCTTGACACTTTTTAATAAGGTTTCCTAATTATGCTAGAAATAGACATGGCATCTGTTATTTTGGATACAACAAGTTATGTTGGTCCAATGGCTTTGAAATTTTTATGGTAGCCTATGTACAGCATGAGATAGCTACTGTAATTTTTGTAGATTTTTATGAATAGTTTTACTACATATTGCTTAAATCACCTAATTAACTAAATAAATGGGAAAAAGATATTAAATAATTTATTTAGAAGTTAGCACTATACCTTCTGATGTTTCTAAGATATGAAAAACAAGTTGGTAAACTTGGTTTGGTCAAATTGGGCTTTTGCACCATCATTAAATAATTAAGTTAGCAACCCCGTCATTCTGGACAGATTCTAGGTCTACTGGAAATTGATTTGGTTAACTTCAGAATCATGCTTTGATGTTTACAAGTGAATTGTAGAGAATTTCATAAGCTTTCCAGAATGTCCTCTTGCAAGTCATTTGGAGTTATAGAACTCTGGTTATGATAGAATTAAGTTACTACTTGTTGCATATGAAGCTTTAACTTTTTATTTTAGGCATGTCGTACTATTCTAAGTTCATGGTACTGTTCCTAGGTGTTAGGCCTTTAACTGAAGATGAGCATCTTTATCTTAGGTTATGCAAGTTAGGTAAGTTGCTCTTGTTATTTAAGTTAAGTTGGATACATGCTTAAAGTGATTTGAATAGAGCTAATTACTCGGTAAACGAGTGTCCAGTGATGTTTTCGTAAACACCCATTGTGATTCATTCATCATGAGCATCATGTCATTCCTTATGCATCCCTGATATTTATCTCGTGCATCGACATGCAATAGGTGTACCGGAAGGAGTAACCTGCTTTGAATTCGAGGAGGCGAGCGAAAGCAAGAAGCAATGACGCCGGAGATTCGGGAGGAGCGACCTTAGGAGAAGTGCGCAGACGAGGTCGCCGTTGAGTGCCCCCGACCACCGTCCTTGCAACTTTGTGAAAGGCAAGCCCCGGAGCATTTTAAGCCTCCTATTTTCGAACTGCGATTCTGATATTATTATTACATATATTGTTGCATTAAGTTTAGGTGTTGGATGCAAACACTTCTTTCGCATTGGTTACCATTCCTTGTCCAGATATTGATACTCGAATCCTATGTAGCTCGAGCTCGAGTAGTGCTTAGCCTCGCTTAAACGCGGTAGAAGTCGGGTGATTTCTGTCACTGCGAGATATAGGAAGATACATGTGGCACGGTTGGCTATATTTGCTATCGTGGAAAAGAAACGATCTTAATTTGAAATGAAGACCGGACGGAGGCTTGCCGGTTTTGCGATACTCCGTCTGTGTGTCGATTAAGGGCTGGATCTTGGAGCCTTTCTGTTCATGTTGAACGCATGCCTCTCTCTTAGTTGGTCAGTGTCCGATGACCGACCGCCATGGAAAGTAGTAGCTCACCTCGGGCGGGAGTTGATAAGTATAAAGTGCGCCTCGGAAGGGAGCCGAGGCGTGAGTCCAAGGAAGGTGATTTAAAAGTCCTGATCGTCTGGCGGAAGTAAGGGTAATCCCGAGAGTCTTGGCGCCTGATCGAACCCGCGAATTTGGTTCTGAGATGTTCCAAAGGTGACCACGGCTACCCTTGCAAAGTATGCGGGGTGAGAGTTAGGAATATCCCCAAATTTGAGTTGTAATTCGATTGAATCGCCGTCTCTCCGGTTAGTGAGAACTTGACGGGCTTATCTCCAATGTAGATACACTTAATAACTTAATGGTTCGGAAATGATGATATGATGTTGATGACCTTATTATACCTGCTATGGTTAATATTGTTTGCTCCTAATAAGTGAGTGCTCTAGTACGGTGCTAATCTAGTGGACGGGTAAATGATGATAAGCTTGATGCTAAGTTTAAATTGGTTACTATGCTCATAAGCTCTTTTATGCAAATGTGTCAAGCTAGCCCACACGAAAAGCCTTGCATGATCCTTGGTGTGTCGTTTATTTTCGATTTTCGTCGGGTAAGTCTAGTGAGTACCTTCTCGTACTCGGGGTTTATTTCCACCATTGAGATGACCAGTTCTTCTTTGGTTGTCGTAATCACCGCTTCTCCCCATTGGGGATGAAGACTAGACCGTTGGGACGCGGTCTCTACTAGTTCTCGCACCTGATAATGCTTTTGTGGGACATGACTCTGATCTGGCAATGTATTTGAAACTATGAAGTTATGTACTAAACTATGTTGCTTCCGCACACTCAAACTTGGTTTGTAATATTTTATTTGAACTCTGATGGATGTAATCCGAATGCTACTTGTGAAATGTTGTAACGAATGATGTGTTGTGTTGAATCATTACGATCTTGGTTTGTATGTCGAGAGTTGGTTGAAATCCTTCGTGATTTCTGGACTATCGGGATTATGGGAGCTTAAGCACAGGAATTGATCGCTTCGATGATTATTTTTATGCTTACGTTCTTATGCCCAACTGGCGCGCCAACCGGTCAGAGCAGCGCACCGGCGTCGGCGTGGATGGCCGCAGCGGCCTGCGGTGGCCTGCAGTTGATGGGCCAATCTAGGCCCGCCCAACTACGCGTCCTCGTTCGTCTTCCTCCGCTCGATGCAGCAGCGACTGCAGGCGGCGCTCGACAGAAAACAACACGGCGGCGACCGGATCTCGCTGGGAAAATTGAGGGGTGAAGGGTTCCGGAGTTTGGTAGGACCTCCCTACCTCCAGGTCCAGGCACTAGGTCGCTCCTCCCTTCTCTTCCCGAAGGCTCCTTGTCCATCGTAGATAGCCTCGACTTCGCCGAGGTCGCCACTTGCACGTATCCTTCTCGCCTAGTCTCCGCAGTCCTCCTACCCTGCTTGGCCCGAGGGGAATGGGATCCATCCTGACCTGCCTTTTCTTGGTAAGGTACCCTTTGCTTTCTTTGATGGATCCTTGGTCGGTCGAAGATCTTTGTTTTGCGGATTGTCCAAATCTCATCTTCTTCTTCCTCCACGCAGGTAGTCGCGCAGATTTGGTAGCCGCGTGACGTCGTTGTGATTGAGTCATTCGGACATTGTTCTTATTTGATCAGTAGTCCTTATGATCGAGATCGATCTTACTTGACTCCATAAGACGTATTGGGGTATCTTTTACTCCAACATAGGCTAAGAAGAGATACTGCACTTTATCAAAAATACGTAGGTAGGGTCGATGCTCTTTCTTTAACTCACGATCGTGCCTCGTCTAACTCATATGCCTCCCTGCTTTATGGTTGATTGAATGAATCTTGTCCGGTAGACTTTATATACTGAGTTTTTGCCTTGATGTGGGCGAAAGGAAAGCGCGCACAGTAAGCGAGAGCAGGGATGAAATGCACTTTAGTTATTACCTTTTCCAATAGTCATATGGTCCTTATTTTCTGACTGGAATACGGTGTGACAGGAACCTAGTGTTGTCCCTCGGATCAGCCCACGGAAGCAGTGGTAAGAAAACCAAGTCCTTACTTAAGTTAAAGATCTTGTGTGAAGAAGCTCTCATTCTCTAATAGAAGGATTTTATTGTCTTAGAAGATGCAGATAGGCTGATAGCTGGACTATTAGGTATTGCATGATTGATATAACCCTAGCATTTATCATTAAAGTCCGCATCTTGGCTTGGAGGATGTACCGGTAGGCTCTTGTCATTTGTCATTTGACATTTGGTGAAGGCCGGATGGGGATAGCGCTCACCTGATACTTGGACTCGAAGGGGACCAGGTCGTGTCTCAATTAGATCTGGCTCGATCCCTTGAATCCACTTATCACTAGCTATCGCAAGATAGGCATGCAGGAGACCTACGCTACGCAAGCCGTTTTTTCGCAAGGTACGAGGAGAAGTATGACGGCTTGAATTGGCGGTACTAGTTCTCGAAAAGAAAAAGGCTCATCCGCATAAGACTGGGAGTGAACCCGCATGCCCCAAGCCCGCCCTTCCACTGAACTGAACTAGACATCCTCAAGCGGCATCAATTCTAATGGATGATGCAGCAGGAAATATTCTTGCATCGCTTGGCCGCGTGCATCTAGTTGATCTCACGGCCTCTGAGGGCCTGCCTTCTGACAGCTATAAGATGTGCGTATCGACTCTGATGCAGTCGCTGGCTCAGTATTCGGCAGCCATCATTCAGCTGTCACCAGCTGATGGTGCCTTGTTGAGGTCAGGTTTGGACTCGGCTTGCTATTTCTTCCACCAGCGAGGGTATAATTCGAGCGAGGCTGTCCACTCGGCCGTGAATGGTGTAAGACCTCTGGTTACTATGTTGATCCTCAGATGTGTCTGGAAATGTATGATTACAGGCCTGGTATTACCGCAACAGATCCCAGCGGTGAAATAGAATTGCCTCCGTCAGGTTTGCCTGACATATTTTCGGTGCTGGGTAAAGTTTCTCAAGATATCATGGATGCAATCAGTTTCTCATTGAATTTGCGTAGCTGTGCGTTTACTGAGATACTTGACAACATACCCTTGAGAAGCCAGGAAGTATCATCTTCTGTTCTTTCAGCATGTTGTCATTCAAGGCCATCATTTGAAGGAGCACATCAGCACAGCATTGCTTCTCAAGATAATGGTCACTTGCTCATGTTTTCTGAGCAGGAGCAACAGATTGATAAGACTTTGCTTACCCTAGTTAAGCCAGATAGGTCAGGCCTATATGTTAATGACTTACATGGACGCTGGATTCTTGTTGATGGGGATATTGGTCCACACGATGTTGTTGTCTATCCTGGCCTTGCGCTTTATCAGGAAACCGCTGGCTATGTAAATCCAGCTGTACATAAAACAGAGGTTGACAACATACATGTATGTATGTTTGGGCGATGTTCTTTGATGTTCAAGCTCATGCCTAGATCAGTTGCAAGGCTGAGTGGTTCAGAGATGAGAGCTGCTGGCCATGGCGTTGATGCTCAGTTTCAGGTCCCCATACCAGTTAATGATTTCACGCAGACAGATCATTTTGCTGATCAACTGTTTCCTAAGACTGAACCATCATTACACACAGAACAAGATTCGGGTAAGTTAATGCCTGACTCGTTGCTATATGCAAATATACTTTTCATGTACTCCCTTCAGTCACAAATAAGTGATGTTTGGGTTGTCCTAAGTAAACAATTCCAAACTTTTGTTGCGTATTATTTATTATGTATTGAGTTTGGATATTTTATAATGATATACAGGTATCTTTATAACAAAAAAAAAAGTATGCTCACTATGTTTCAAAAAAAAATTATAACAAAAGTAGTAGTCAAAGCTGTGTTTTGAAGACCATGTTAATGTCCAAAACATCACTTATTTGTGACTGTAAAGAGTACATGAAAAAGCTGTTGTTGTGTCTCATGTCATGATATCTTCTCCCTCATTAAATTAGAGTGCCTGATACTATGTGTATGGCCATCTGTTGGTTACTTGGTTCTGGAGAAAACTGCTTTGTGACACCAATTGCGCTGCCTGCCTCGTGCGTGACCATTTGTATAACCAATGCGTGATGTTTCCAGTACATATTGTTGTGAATATGTTCCCAATATTATACAAATTTATAATAAGATGTAGTCCAAAACAAGTGCAATTATGTGTCCAATCCTGGACAGTGTAAACACCCTAGTTTAAAAAAGAAAATAAAGTGTATCTACAGCAAGAACAACTGAGGTCTTTTTAGAACAGTGTTCTTTATAGTATGCATATCATTAATATTAACATGGAGATCTGGACCAGCCATGCCTAGATTTGGAGTGATCTAGTCTATGAAAAGTTTCTTCTTGCATAGTGATAAAGTAAAACATCTAACTGACTTTGTAGAATTATATTATATAAATCAACATGATACAACTCTTTTATACGAGCATGGTCTCATATTGTGGGTAACACAATAATATATCAAATGTCTTAAAGTTTGGCATGAATGAGTTAACCCCATGGATAGGCAGCTTAATCAGTGTGTACTAGATAAGGTTTTCTTTATTTGTACTCTTCACTGTCAATGGTTTTGTAAATCTGAAAGTGATTGATCATGTTCATGATTTATTTGTTATTAAACTTTTGGCCACAGGCCTTACAGAACTGTATTCTTTTTATTGGAATAACATGTATTGATGGCTTACTCAGTTGTTTGGTGTAGCATCATTCAACTCTGTGATGAATAAAAAGAAGGGAAATGCAAGAACAAAGCCACTCCCTCCTTCTAAAAGACTTCGCCTAGAAGCACAGAGGGTCCTGAAGGAGCGTGTTCAGGACATTGCAGATAAGAAAGGCATCAAGCTGAGATTTTGCAATCTCAAAGAATGTGAAAGCCACATCCAGTCGTTGGATAGTCCGTGTGAGAACACTAGAACTGAAATTGGATGGCCACAAGGGGTTCCATTTGTCCATCCACATGACCTCCCAAACAAGGCAAAGCTTGGGTTTTTGGAAGCTTATGAACCTGGATGGACGGCTTCCCAATAAGAAATGGAGTTAAGTTTTACTGAACCATGATGAGTGCATTCTCATTTTAACTTTCTAATTGGTAAAGGTACAATAGTGCTACTTAGGTTTCAGAATTGTTTTTTATGGTACAACATACAATCAGGAAATTTACTTTTCAAGTTTCATCTCTAACCTACCCAATCTTGCTTGGGTTTTCCCTAAAAAAGATTTGTTATTGCTGTTTAGCGTACAGGTTGGACAACCGCTTGGGACATTGGGAATTAGAAATATTTATTTTCTCTGTTTCATCAGTCCATTTGCATTGTGAATCTCACCCTGATCACTCCAACCTGTTTCTGAACCAAATTGTTCTATCATTCCATTGCACCCTGGCAAAGTCAGAAATTTGTACTGATTCAGACCTGTGCTCTGTCCTGGAGTATTAGTCACTCCAAAAAAAATTGCACTTGGATGGCACCTACCTAGCCTTCCAAATGACATTCTTAACATTGTAGTGACCCAAGATTGTCCAATTCAGAGTGATTTTGTTCTGTGTTCCTGTATCACAGTGTGCATTGGCCCTGAGCTTTCCCTTGAGTTCAATGTTCTAGCAGCAGTTGTTTTAAAGTCACACTTGTGGTTATGTTACATGCGGAATGGCATAAAGGTTTGCCATGATTTCTTAAGCAATCAAGCCCTCGAGAATTCGAGACTCGAGAGGTCTGGTTGCACTGCTGTGATATTGTTGAGTCTCTATTTCCCTATTAATGATTATTGTGCAAAGAATTCGTTGGGCTTTTACAAGTTACTAACATAGCCTACTTGAACTCTCTTCTGCAGGAGCCAGCCTCAGTGAATTTTGATGTATTACCAACCTTGGATATGTTTTGAATTTCAGGGTTGGTCAACAATTCATTCCTTCTACATGTTGCAGAAGTAGCAATGTATACTGACACCAAATAATGTGGATACATACATGTAGTATTGAGAACGTGTAAATGCAACAACCTGCTGTTTAGATTGAAAACGGTGCCTACTAATTTCTATAAGCTCAAGGTTGCAATAATTTCTTTACCTTTTTTTTTTGGGTGTATGAGAAGAAGAGTAAAATGAGAGTATTTTTTGGGGGCGTATGAGAAGAACAGCAAAATGAGCTGCTTCAGAAAGACTTAGACGGGTTAGTCCACAATGCATTATAACTGAAAATTGCTTGTAAGTTGTAACCCAACTCCGCATTCTCATGTTGATGTGGGGGCAGATGCCATTTTGCCCGGCGGCGTTGCCAATCCAGAAAGAAAAGAAAAAGACCTTCTGACCTCCTTTAACCATCGTTGTGGTCCGATTTAGAGCATCTTCAAGAGTTTTTCTTGAACTCACTCTCTAAATCATTATTTAGAGAGCCATTTAAATAAAATTCGCTCTCTATATTTCCACCTTCCAATAACTTTTCTATATCTAACACACTCTAAAAAGCCATATCTTTTCTATACCTTACGCACTCTAAAAGGCCAATCTTGCTCTCCATCTTTGACTAGCGAGAAATCTAGAATATAGAATGACAATATTTAGATATCTAATTAAAGAAGTTATTGGTGGTTATTTTTCGCTAAAATCTCTATTCCTATCAATGAGGAAAAATATAGAGGTGTTCTTAGGTGGTGTTCGCTGGTCTAGACTCGTCCAGCCAGCCGGCTGCTCCCCCTCACAAGTTACTGTTCATCAAACCAGCCAAACATTGTTTTTCTCTCACAATAAACCAGCTGGAACAGTATTTTCAGTCAAGTTTCAGACCAGCGAACGGGCCCTTAGAGTTGGTCACGTCTCCTTGAACTAGAAAACAGGATGTTTTGGCTCCTTCAACTATTGAAACCAGTTGTTTTACCTTTTTTTATGGTTTTCAAGTGGTTTAGTCTCACGTGATACCACGCTAGACATCTACGTGGCACCACATCAGCCACGACGATGTAAATTGGACAAAGTTGATAACAGAGACGGGTTAAATAAACTTTTTCAAAAAAAAGTTAAATAAAAATCTTTAGGGAGCTACCCATTTTTTGTAAAAAAATAAGGAATTTAATATTCCAAAATCTGGTCTTATCATAGAAAATTTACTTTAGCTTATAAAAAATGAAACCAGTTTTAGATATTTTCAAAAATCATGTTCTATATTATGGTGCATAGATTGGAATTATTTGGAACTTATATGGTCTCAGTTTGTGTTTATTTACTTTATATCTCTCATTATCTATTATAATTAATATATCAGTGATAACAAAAATAATATCATTTAACCTCCTCATAGTTAAACTCCAGGTGAGTAGATTCAACCA
This sequence comes from Miscanthus lutarioriparius, assembly GCA_904845875.1. NCBI lineage: Eukaryota > Viridiplantae > Streptophyta > Magnoliopsida > Poales > Poaceae > Miscanthus > Miscanthus lutarioriparius. Next base: position 20,566,594 of record CAJGYO010000004.1, read on the forward strand.
CAGGGAATAAAACCAGCTAGCAATTTTTTGCTAACTTATTACCACATCATTCTCATGTGTCAATTTTGTGCTATTAATTTAAATCTCACCAGAAAAAAAATCATATACAGGTTTCCAAACAAGAAGGAAAAAACATCATGATGAAATTATGTTTCTTTGTGGTGTGGTGATATATCTATCTAGTAGGACCTATATAGGAGTCGACACCAAAAGTAGCTAGATTGTTTAGTTACTGCCCAGACCAGAAAAGGTTGCAGCCATATCCGTGTTACGACCCCGGATACTCAAGACAGATCATATGGGCTGTGCCCCCGGGGTGGCCCAGCCCACAAGACGAATTCTTACGGGGCACGACTCTGCTCGGCGCCTCCCGCAAGACACCGGGAAGATATCATAAAGATACTACGAGATCTGTTAGGATACGTATGATCCCATGATTTCTGTAATCTGTTATTACTTTCCGGTTATCTCTCAGGTCTAACCGACTTGTAACCCTACCCCGGACTATATAAGGCGGGCAGGGACTCCCTCTAAACTCATGTAATATCATACGATAGCCAATACAATCCAACAGATCACAGGAGTAGGGTATTACGTCATACTGATGACCTAAACCTGTCTAACTCGTGTGTCTCTGTTGCCTTCTTGTTTTTGATTACACGTCTCTCTGCTGATCAATCTACCTTCGTGGGATACCCCTCGGAGGACTACCGATGATATTCTGTCGACAGTTGGCGCGCCAGGTAGGGGTGTGCGTGCTGTTTCTATATCGAACAAGATGGTATGTTCCGCAGGCTCTTCGTCCCTCCCGCAGTCCGGCCAGATCTTCACGGTCAGATCGATCTTGTGGATCATCAAAGCTGACGGAGTCAGAGAGCTCATCGAGCCGGTGCAGATCGATTCTGCGCCGATCACCCCAGCACCTGCGACTGCAGATCCAATCTCGGAACCGCCTCCGAGGTCGCCTTCATCGACAACTCGCCGCCCGCTTCCTCGCTACCAGAGGAGGCAGATCAACACTGACGATCTGATCGCATCCATCGATCAGGTTGGTCTGAAGCTCGCCGATTGCCTCTCCATCGCCAAATCAGCTCTGGACACTCTCGTTCAGCGCCAACCACCCTCCGATCCAGATCTATCGGAGGCTGCTCGAAAAACTCCAGGGGTTGCGGTTCTGCCCTTCGGGTTCACCAACGTCGCCGCCACCTTCCAAGATGTCCTAAGGGGCAAATTCGCCGACCAGGTTGGAAACTGTAACACCCCGGTGTTATGCCTACATTTAGGCACTACAAATCATGCATATCATGCATCATCAAGCATCCTAATCATACATGCATAATCTTGCATATAATAACTGAAACATTACTTCGAAACATACGAAATATGTTTGTGAAACGTAAATGATGCATACATTTATTAGAGTTGTTTTGCTCTGATTCTTGCTTGCTAGGTTAGTAGAACATGTTTGGCTGCTATTGTAAATCATCTAGCAATGTTTAGTTCAATTTTTGGAGCAATGTGTGTATTCAAATTAATTCAAAATTTGGCTTCAAAAATAAATTCCAAAAATTAGGGTTTTGAGCTAAACGTGAACTTTGATCTTTCAATTCAAAATCTAGAAAGAATTTGGCTGTGGTCCTAAAAGCAAAGTTGTAGAGAATTAAATTCTAAACAACTTTCATTTTTGGTACATTTTCAAAAGAGGTCATTTTCTTGCTCAAAATAATATTTGAAAGATAGCATTTAAAATCCCTTGAAAATACAAATGAAAAAGGATTTTTTACATTTTTGAGCCGCCGCCTCGCTTCGGCCCAGCCCCTCAAGCCGGCCCAACCAAAGCCCCAGCGCTCGCCTCGCCCGCCCAGCCGCGCCAGGCCACTGCCCGGCTGCGCCGCCCGCCATCCCATCCCCCTTCGCGCACACGCCACGCCACGCCAGCAGCAGAGAAATTCCACCGCGTGGCGACCCCGCGCCGGCGTCGCCCGCCGCGCAGCGTCGCACCATGACGCGACACACGCACCACGCCCGCGCCTTCACTGGCTGGTGCCCGTCGCTCGCTCACTCCCGCCATGCCGCCTTCCTTCTCCTCGAGCCGAGAGCCTCAAGCTCGCCCCTCGCCGCAGCCACGCACCCGCCGGCGTGATTCACCGCCGGTGCTCCTCCACGACCAGCAATCAAGCACCAGCAGCTCCGCCTCGCTCTCCGGCACTGGTGCTCGTGGTTGTGCCGTCGTTTGAGCCGAGTGGCGCTTTTTCCAAGCTTCCGCCGCCGTCGTGGCGCATGTGCGCCTCGTGCTCGGCCGTGGGGCGCCCTCTTCCTCCCCTTCTCGGTCGTGCTTGCCATTTGCTGCTCGTTTTCGCCATGGCCTCGCTCGAACCTCCTGCGCTCGCTTGCTTGCTTGTTGCCGTGGGCGGAGATGGCCGCCCGACCTCGTGGCCGAAGCCAGCGTCGTCGCGCACAGCCTTGCCGTGACCGACCTCTGCTTGACCGACCGGTAGGCCGGCCGAGCAAGCGGCCGTGGGCAAGCCCTCTTTGCCAGCCGCATGCGCGCTCCTCCTCGGCGCTTGGGCGCAGGGCGGGCAGATCTTGACCATGGGCCATTGTTCCCTTCGGGCCGGCCAAAGAGTGTTTTAAATGAATTGTTTTCAATTTATTCGTTATTATTTGAAAATGAAATGGTTTGCAAAATAATTGGATACTCAAAGTTGCTCCAAATTTGTTGAAACAAATTTTGCTAGGTTCCTTATCATCAGATCTACTTGGGAAAAATTGTGCATGTCATTTTTGAGATACTTTTCTATAGGATTTTATTTAATCTTGAATATTGCTGATAACTTGAAAAATATGTAGAAAAATATATAGGCTTCAGAAAAATATGATTCCAAGTTTGTTAATCTTCTTATGTCATGTACTTCCTAGGAAAAATATGTTTCATGCATGTGCTGTGTGGGGAAAAATTTGAGGTGTAGTTCAAGTACCTTAGATGGCTGATTTTTGTTATTTTTGCTAGAGAGCAAAATTTGTATAAAACATGCATGTGGTAATTTTTGTACAGTCATTGTATACCATGAAGAACCTAGGAAAAATATTAATTCTGTTGTTTGACACTTTTCATAGCACAAAGTAATTTCATGCTCATTTTATGCTATAGCTTGTCATTTTTGTGTAGGATAGTTTACTTATCCAAATGCCATGAAATTTTTATGGTAGTCTGTTTAGGTAGTATTATGCTACTGTAATTTTCTCAGATTTTTAGGAGCATCAGAAATATAGGTTGCTATTCAAACCTATTATTAATTAGGGTTTAAGCAAGTGTTGCCTTAAGTGTGATTAAGAAATTAGTAAAGCTTTGGTGTATCTTTGAAGCATTTAATAAAATATGTTGACTTAACATATTGGTAGTAGAAGAGAATGCGATAGATGACATGTGCTTGTAGCATAGTTTCTTGGATGATGTTGTCTACCTTGCCTTTCGACATATTCATTGCATTCATCTCCTTGATGCACCGATTGCATAGGCACTTACACGCATTGCATCATACAGGATGCATAAAACCGAGAGCCCAGTCGTCATTCCAGGAGCCCGAGGAGCGATTCGAGTGCAGCAGCAGGAAGTGCCGAAGTCGACGAGGAGGACGTTGAAGAACTTCCGGAGTGCCCCGATCACCGTCAAGAGCTCCTTCGAGAGAGGCAAGCCCGAGCATCTTTCTCCGGTTTGCAATGATTTCGTTAAATACTTTACTTTAAATTGATGCATTACGTTCAGGAGTTGTTTGCAACCGTTCTTTGCATTATACCTTGTTTACCTTTGTTATACTATATCCTTGTTACCCGGTATCCGCATGATCGAGTCAATGCTTAGGTTGGCTTAGACCGGTAGAAGTCGGGTGATTTCTGTCGTCACTGCGAGCTATAGGTGGTTACCGGATCTGTTTGGATGGCTAGGAAGTCATGGTATAACTAAGTGTTAAATGAAGTTGAGGCCGGGCGGAGACTTGCGGGGTTTTGGACTGTAGTGTTTCCGCTGTGTCGATTAAGGACCGACCGTTGTTGGGCCTCGAGTCATGTTGAACGCATGCCTTACATTTATTTGGCGGATAAAGTACCTTCCGACCCATGAAGTGGGAGATTTTTCGGGCGAGTAGATTGCCCATGCAGCAAGACTTGTGCGAAGCAAGCGGTGTGGTAGGACACGGGCGGGATGATAAGACCAAAGTGCGGTCGGTCGGCCCCCCGGTACATGTGGTTCTGGCAAACTCGAGATACACGGAAAGTTGACTCGGTGATCAATATCTCACTTTAGCGGGTGAGTGAGATTTGTGTAAGGAATAAATCACCGGTGGTTAGGAATCGATTCGAATCGCCATCGCTCTGGATAGTGAGCACTTGACTTGAGTTACTTCATCGTAGTAAATGTTTATGGAACACTTGGGACAGTTATAGTGAATATGACAAGTATGGAAGTTGTTTAATGATCAGTGGTTATCATTAATTGCTTAATCACATGTTTACTCTAGTATAGGTGCAAATCTAGTCGACGGAGTTAATAATAATTAACTTGACAATAATGCTTTTAGAAAGGTTCTTGAAATGCTAAAAATGCTTCTTTTGCAAATGAGTGACTACCCTACTATAATGCCCGCATAATCCTTGGTGTCATTTATTTTCGGTTATGTCGGGTAAGTCCATTTGAGTACATTCTCGTACTCGTGGTTTTATTCCCACTTGTTGTAGATGGGCAGATGTACTATGGCTATTGTATCAACTGCCTGTATCCTGCGATGGGTGATGCTTAGGACCATAGGCATGGTCATTCCTTACGTCTCGTCTAATGCTTTTGTTGGAGATGATCATCGGTGGCACTATATTTGAACTACGTGTGAGTGTGTGTGGTTTTAAACAAATAACTTCCGCTACTTTTATTCGAACTTGTTTTGTAATAACTATGTTTAAACTCGATGTATACATTATGGAAACTTTTATGTAATATGTGATTGGTGACCGCTAAACTTATTACGATCATGCATTGGGGGACACGAGTTGGTTTGAAATCCTTCGTGATTTCACGGACTACCGGGTTATATGGGCTTAAGTTTGCTCAATAAATGCCGCTCACGGTGGATGATTTTCTTACTTAATTTCGTATAATTGGTCGGTTACATTACGGTGGCATCGAGCATGGTTTAGCGTATTCTTTGTTCACAAGTGTATTTAAAACAAAAGGCATTTGGAAAACGTGATTTTAAAACTATAAAGTGTGCGGTGATCATATCCTTTATGCCCGATTAAGGACTTTAGGTGGCTTAATTAAATCTTGACTTGGGGTTCTTGCATCATATTTTTCTTTAAATCGCTCATACGGCGTGCTATTGTATGAGTGCCACTTGTTTGAGTGGTAATGAATGGATCATTTGCCTCACGCCTCGGTAAGTGTGAGTTGTGAGAGCATGATCGGATACACCGCCGATCTAGGGTGAATGCTTATATGATCTTTGGAGTAATTACATGTTCTACGCATGTTTTACAAAGGTATCTCATGTATGGGTCTTCCGTCGTGGAGGCGATGCCGTCAATAGGACGATGGTTCGGGGAGTAGTTACTACCGTTGTACACGTGTCTGGGATTCGTGTAGGCGTGTAGATAAAATTTTCTTGCTTTTATGCATTCATTGGGAATTGGGCTGAAATGAATCTTCTCTGCGGTACATAACAACGCTATCGTGTAGAACGTATTAGCTACGTATTGAGAGATCGTTGTATGCCACCGAATTCATCGTTAGAAATTATTTATTTCCTAAGTTTGTGAGAAGCGTCACGCACGTACATACATCATGTTACTTGTGCATCTCATTCATCTCATGCATTCCTCCCTTATAAATTGATTATCTCATTTTGATAAGAGGCGTATCACCAAAAGTATGTTTCCCAAGTAATAAGAGAACTTTTGCTACTGAGATGGCCCGCACAAATGAGACCGCCAGTAAGTCCACCGGAGGAGGAAGAGCACCCCGACGCCGTTGGCCCCTGAGGGAGCACCGCACCACGGACACCTTCTTGAGCGAGTTTGGCATGCCAACTTTGCTTTGGAGAGTGCTCCATGATGTGGGGTACCCAGAGGGTCAAGAGCCGGTGTACTCTTGGAATGAGAGCCAGTTGGCGGATGATGGACTTGCGGTGGTGGAGATCACGGTTCTGCTCTCGGTGATGCTCCAGATTGGGATGGTTGGCATTTGGAGTTTGAGGGTCGCACTCGGTTTGAGGTGCAGAGGGAGCGACCTTCCGTGTCATCGGGGACATTATGAGCAGATTTCCCGGTGAGCTTGTGACTCTCTAGTGGTACTTTTCCTAGGGATGATCCTCGTGATGCCATTTGGGTTGACCTCAAGGAAGTACATTGGTCGAGGTCCGGTGAGGGACAAAGCTAGTGACAACCGGGCAATGAGTGCTATGTTCGCCGCCATTAGAGCGTATGAGGGTCTCGAGAGTACCCTCTTGGACTTTGGTGGCTTGCGTAGTGAGGATAAGCTCAAAGGGAAGAAGCGAAGAAGAGAGGCAGAGCACGAGCTATAGCTAGCTTGCGGGAGGCGGTTGGGTGATATGAACTTACAAATGAGATCAAGCGGTTGAGAGAGGTGATAGAGCTATGCGGTGAGTGCATCGTTGACTCAAGCCAACAACAATGCAGACCGCATGATTGGACAATTGGTTCGGAGAGGAATGAAGCACGGAGCGCAAGAAACCTTCTGCTGCGGAGAGAGTCGATGAGCTAGAGGAATACAGCGGCAACTTTGCACGAGGAGTTTCACGCGCTCTACAATGGGGTTGGCCCATATGCTCCAGAAACGCCGGCATGGCATGGACATCGACAGCGACAACCGAGCGAGCCTGTAGTTTCACACGGAGGCGATGGTGATGTCTCCGATCCCGACGATGGCCCCGAGGAATAGGCTAGTTGCCTTGCGCTAGTATCTAGGTCTGTCGCGAAGACCTTTCTTTTGTTGGCATGTAACCTATCGTATGTTGTTTGAACGTATGAGACTTGGCATGTGGTTGGAACTTGATGTTGAATGCGAGATCTGAACGCATAAAAAGTCCGGTGTATGTATCTTTGGCAATGTGATTTGTATGGATCGATGTTTGCCATTGAAGTAATTCGATTAAGTGTTGTTGTCTTAATTGGGATGAGATTGTTGTGCCTCTGTTTTATTGCATGAATTTATTCTCTCCGGTAAAATCGATGCGGCATAATTTTTCTTCACTCATAATCATTACGACTTCACTCAATCGTTACTTGTTCTTTGAAATATCACGAGATGACAAACACTCGCCGAACCACGTATGAAACCCGGCGAGACCGGTGCTAGCGGTGCGGGGGACCGGTGGTGGTGGTGATGGTGGGAACCACGGCAACAACAATGAACCTCCCCATGAACCGCATTTGCCACCTCCTCCCCGTTTACCCCGAGATGTTTTCGCGCGGTGTTGCTCGGGAGTCGGCGCAAACGGAACAATCCCGGAAGAACATGGAGGATTTTTTCTGCGCACCATCGCCAACAACGTTCAACGTGGTAACAATCAAGGTGGTGGCATGGGAGTGAACCAATATAGCGACTTCAAGGATTTCATGGACACCGGGCCACCCGTATTCAAGGAAGCCACAGAGCCACTCGATCTTTGAGGAATGGATCAACACGATGGAAGATAAATTCCGTGTGTTGAGAATGGTGAGGTTCTAAAAGCGGAGTATCTTTGCACTTCAATTGCGGGGACCGGCGGGAATGTGGTGGAAGCACCATCGCACCACCTTCCCTCCAAATGCTCGATTTCTTGGAGAGAGTTTCTTTGAGGCTTTTCGTGGAGTCTATATTCCACCGGTGACCGAAATGAAGTTGGGAGAGTTTCTAGCATTAAACCGGGGCACCAAAACCGTGGACTTAATACCGCATGCCTTCAACAACTTGTGTCGCTATGCTCCCGACATGGTTGACACAGATGCTAAAAGAATAGCCAGTTTCAAGAGAGGACTCAATCCAAAAATGATGAAGCATGTTGGTACCAACAACCGTGTCAGATTCAACGACTTCATCAATGTTGTCTAAAAGAGAAGAATAACAACGCCAAACTTGCATGACCAAGACACGCAAGAGAGCCTTTGAAGGTGGGCCGTCTCAAGCTAGAGCACCTATGGGAGGTCGTCCTCCATATCGCCCATCGGCTTTTGGCGCTAGGTTCAGAGCCACCTCGGCCAAGAAGTCGAAATTTCCGTGGACCTCAAAAGCCGTACAAGATGGCGATCAAATTTAACAAAGCAGACCGCAAGAAGCTGCGGTACAAAGCGATTCAAAGGAGGCTGTGGGATCTCTTAGGAGACGATGAAGAGGACCACCGCTATAGCTGTGATCAACCCGGTCATTTCTCGAGGTTTTGTCCGTACCGCCAAGAAGAAGCAAGCAGACTTATAATGCTAGAGTGCACGCAGTACAACGATGGATGAAATTCGGAGGAGAGCCCGTCCTTTTTGGTAAGTTTCACATCAACGAAAACCTGCGGTTGTTCTATTTGATTCGGATCATCGCATTCTTTTATGAGTCAAGCATTTGCGAAACATGGACAACTATGCACGCGTAATTGGGGTATGGGTACCGTATAAGTTCAGTGAGGGTGATGTTTTGACTAACCGGATGGTTCGAGGGCAACCCTTGAATTAGGTAGCGAAAGTTCGAGTGAACTTGATAGCTATGCTGGGTTAGTCTTGGATGTCATTATAGGGATGAATTGGATGAAGGATTGGGGAGCGATCATAGATCTTTGGAAGTCGAGTACTTACCCTTAAGGATCCCACAGGTGAGGGTACTTTCCAAGTACCATTGCCTCGGAAGCAGACCTTATAAGTGTTACATGTGCTACTCTGGCGATCATTCCTATTCATCGATTCCGGTAGTGTGTGAATTTTCGGATGTATTCCCGGATGAGTTACGGTCTTCCGCCAGATAGGGAGATTGAGTTTGGAATTGAGCTAGTACCCGGAACAGCTCCGATTTCAAGGAGACCATATCGGATGCCTCCAGATGAGTTAGTTGAGCTAAAGAAGCAATTAGAAGATTTGTCAAAAAAGGGGTTTATTCGGCCAAGCAAGTCTGAGTGGGGATGTCCCGCTTTGTTTGTGAAAAAGAAGAAAGAGGGCACGTTGAGAATGTGCGTAGATTACAGGCCACTCAATGCTGTGACCGTCAAGAATAAATATCCCTTGCCACATATCGATGTTCTGTTTGACCAATTATCCAAGGCCAAGGTGTTCTCAAAAATAGATTTGAGATCCGGTTATCATCAGATTAAGATTAGGCCACAGGATATACCGAAAACTGCATTTTCCACCAGATACGGGTTGTATGAGTATCTTGTCATGTCTTTTGGCTTGACAAATGCTCCTGCATATTTTATGTTCTTGATGAATACAGTTTTCATGCCAGAATTGGATAAGTTTGTGGTAGTATTCATCGATGACATTCTGGTGTACTCCGAGAATGAGAAAGATCATGAAGAGCATCTGAGAACCGTCTTGACCAGACTTAGAGATCATCAACTGTATGCTAAGTTTAGCAAATGTGAATTCTGGTTGAAGGAAGTTCCTTTCCTTGGTCACATTCTGTCAGAGAATGGAGTTTCAGTCGATCCAAGTAAGGTGCAAGAAGTTATGAATTGGAAAGCACCGACCACAGTTCCTGAGATTAGAAGTTTCTTAGGACTAGCGGGTTATTACCGTCGCTTTATACCAGACTTTTCGAAGATTGCCAAGCCGATGACAAGTCTCCTTCAGAAGGATCATAAATTTGTGTGGACAGAAGAGTGTGAAGCAGCTTTCCACACTTTGCGGAAACTGTTAACCACTGCTCCTGTTCTAGCCCAACCAGACATCGAGAAACCGTTTGATGTGTTTTGCGACGCATCAAAGACTGGATTAGGATGTGTTCTCATGCAAGAAAGGAGAGTCATTGCTTATGCATCACGTCAATTGAGGAAGCACGAGGTCAACTATCCAACACATGATCTTGAACTTGCTGCAGTTGTGCACGCCCTAAAAATTTGGAGACATTATCTTCTGGGTAATGTGTGCAATATTTTCACGGATCACAAGAGTCTTAAGTATATCTTTACCCAACCGAGCTAAACATGAGAGGCGTAGATGGTTGGAATTGATCAAGGATTATAACTTGAATGTGCAATATCATCTGGTAAAGCCAATGTAGTGGCGAGATGCTTTTGAGCGAAAGTCACATTACTTGAATGTGCACCATTACTTGAAGATGGGTTCGATCTAATGCATCCTTTGTGTTACATAGTATTGATTAGTTGCTCGTTGGAGAGTAAGATAATAGAAGGTCGGAAACCCGACAAGGGATATTCCACATTAAAGAAAATAAAAGAAAAGCCGTCTCAACACTTTAAAGTGGATGAACAGGCGTGTTGTGGTTTGACGACCGTCTTGTGGTTCCCAAGGATCGAGAGCTTAGAAATAAACTCATGGATGAAGCTCACCTTTCTAAGCTATCTATCCATCCTGGAAGTAGTAAGATGTATCAAGAACTAAGATCTCGTTATTGGTGGACCAAAATGAAGAAAGAAATTACAGCATATGTTGTCAGATGTGACACATGTTGTCGAGTGAAAGCAATTCACATGAAACCTGCCGGTATGTTGCAACCATTATCAATCCCGAGTTGGAAGTGGGGACGATATCAAGTATGGATTTTATCACGGGTTTGCCCACTACAAAAAAAAAGGACATGATTCAATTTGGGTAATTGTGGATCGTCTTACCAAGACCGCTCATTTCTTGCTGTCAAAAGCAGAATATCGACCACCTCAATATGCCGAGAAGTATATCGCAGAAATTGTGAGGTTGCATGGTATACCAAAGACCATAATATCTGATAGAGGCTCACAGTTCACGGCTCATTTTTGGGAACATTTACACAAAGGCTTAGGAACTAGTTTGATTCACAAGACCGCTTATCATCCTCGATGGATGGTCGATTGAGCGAGTAAATCTTTGTTTTGGAGGATATGTTGAGAGCACTGTGTATTGTCTTCAAGGGATCATGGGAGTCATGGTTACCGTTAGCTGAGTTTTCTTATAATAATAGTTATCAAGAAAGCATCAAGATGGCCCCATTCGAAGCTTTATATGGCAGAAAATGTAGAACACCATTGAATTGGGTCGAACCTGGAGATAGAAGATATTATGGCATTGACTTTTGTAGAAGAAGCCGAGAAGAAAGTTCATATTATTGACCAAAATATGAAAGCGGCCCAATCATGTCAGAAAAGCTATGCGAGACAAAAGAAGGAGACCCCTTAGTTTTGAAGTTGGTGACTATGTTTATCTCGAAAGTCACGCCAATGAAGAAGAAAAGGTTTGAGTCCGAAGAAAGCTTGTCTGCGAGATTTCAGAGGACCATACAAGATCTTGGAACAACGAGGTCCGGTAGCCTACAAGTTAGAGTTACGAGACAATGAGTACAGATTTTCCCAGTTTTCCATGTCTCACACCTCAAGAAATGTTTGTGTGTTAGGAGGAAAGAATAGAACCTCGAGGTATCCAACTCAAATCAGATTTGGTGTATCGTGAACAACCGGTCCGGGTGTTAGACACTAAGGAACGTGCTACTCGGAATAATAGTGGTGAAAACATACAAGATCTGAGTGGGATCATCATGATGAGGGAGATGCAACTTGGGAAACAGGAGAGTATCTACAAAAAGCTTATGAAGATTTTTATAACAAATGGTTCAGTAACCCAAATCTGGGGACGAGATTTTTTTATAAGGGGAGGGTGTAACACCCGGTGTTATGCCTACATTTAGGCACTACAAATCATGCATATCATGCATCATCAAACATCCTAATCATACATGCATAATCTTGCATATAATAACTGAAACATTACTTGAAACATACGAAATATGTTTGTGAAACGTAAATGATGCATACATTTATTAGAGTTGTTTTGCTCGATTCTTGCTTGCTAGGTTAGTAGAACATGTTTGGCTGCTATTGTAAATCATCTAGCAATGTTTAGTTCAATTTTTGGAGCAATGTGTGTATTCAAATTAATTCAAAATTTGGCTTCAAAAATAAATTCCAAAAATTAGGGTTTTGAGCTAAGCGTGAACTTTGATCTTTCAATTCAAAATCTAGAAAGAATTTGGTTGTGGTCCTAAAAGCAAAGTTGTAGAGAATTAAATTCTAAACAACTTTCATTTTTGGTACATTTTCAAAAGAGGTCATTTTCTTGCTCAAAATAATATTTGAAAGATAGCATTTAAAAATCCTTGAAAATACAAATGAAAAATTTTTTTCTTTTTCATGAACGCCGCCTGCTTTTATTGACCCATAAAGCCAAGCCCAGCCAAAGCCCAGCGCGCCTCACCTCGGCCCAGCCCAGCCCGCGCCTTGCCCGGCCTGCCTCCAGCGCCGCGCCATCCCCCTCTTTCATGGCGCCACCCGCCACGATCATGGCAGAGAAATTCGCCTTGGCATGGCGACCCGGCCGGCGTCGCCGCTTGCCAGCAGCGTCGGCCGCGGCTGACACCGCGCGCCGCGCCCGCCTTCACTGCTGGTGCCCGTGCGCTCGCTCTCACCCCCCGCAGCGCCTTCCTTCTCCTCGAGCCGAGAGCCTCAAGCTACGCCCTCGCGCCCACGCACCCGCGGCGGCGTGATTCACCGCCGGTGCTCCTCCACGGCCAGCAATCAAGCACCAGCAGCTCCGCCTCGCTCTCCGGCACTGGTGCTCGTGGTTGTGCCGTCGTTTGAGCCGAGAGTGGCGCTTTTTCAAGCCGCCGCCGTCGTCCATGGCGTGGCCCGTGCTCGGCCGCCGTGGAGCGCCCTCTTCCTCCCCTTCTCAGTCGTGCTTAGCTGCCTGCTCGTTTTCGCCATGGCCTCGCGAACCTCCTGCGCTCGCTTGCTGCTTGTTGCCGTGGCCGGAGATGGCAGCCGGCCGACCTCGTGGGCGAAGCAGCTGTGCGTCGCGCACAGCAGACATGCCATGAAACCCTCTGCTTGACCCACCCGCCGGGCCCACAGTAAAGCAAAGCGGGTCAAGTAAAGCCCTGTTGCTGCCGAACCACCGCGCTCCTCCTGGCGCTTGGGGCAGCGGGCAGATATTGACCATGGGCCATTTGTTTCCCTTCAGGCCGCCCAAAGAGTTGTTTTAAATGAATTGTTTTCAATTTATTCGTTATTATTTGAAAACAGAAATGGTTTGCAAAATAATTGGATACTCAAAGTTGCTCCAAATTTGTTGAAACAAATTTTGCTAGGTTCCTTATCATCAGATCTACTTGGGAAAAATTGTGCATGTCATTTTTGAGATACTTTTCTATAGGATTTTATTTAATCTTGAATATTGCTGATAACTTGAAAAATATGTAGAAAAATATATAGGCTTCAGAAAAATATGATTCCAAGTTTGTTAATCTTCTTATGTCATGTACTTCCTAGGAAAAATATGTTTCATGCATGTGCTGTGGGAAAAATTTGAGGTGTAGTTCAAGTACCTTAGATGGCTGATTTTTGTTATTTTTGCTAGAGAGCAAAATTTGTATAAAACATGCATGTGGTAATTTTTGTACAGTCATTGTATACCATGAAGAACCTAGGAAAAATATTAATTCTGTTGTTTGACACTTTTCATAGCACAAAGTAATTTCATGCTCATTTTTATGCTATAGCTTGTCATTTTTGTGTAGGATAGTTTACTTATCCAAATGCCATGAAATTTTTATGGTAGTCTGTTTAGGGTAGTATTATGCTACTGTAATTTTCTCAGATTTTTAGGAGCATCAGAAATATAGGTTGCTATTCAAACCTATTATTAATTAGGGTTTAAGCAAGTGTTGCCTTAAGTGTGATTAAGAAATTAGTAAAGCTTTGGTGTATCTTTGAAGCATTTAATAAAATATGTTGACTTAACATATTGGTAGTAGAAGAGAATGCAGTAGATGACATGTGCTTGTAGCATAGTTTCTTGGATGATGTTGTCTACCTTGCCTTTCGACATATTCATTGCATTCATCTCCTTCGATGCACCGATTGCATAGGCACTTACACGCATTGCATCATACTGGGATCGCAAACCGAGAGCCCAGTCGTCATTCGAGGAGCCCGAGGAGCGAGTTCGAGTGCAAAGTGAGCAGGAAGTGCCGGAAGTCGACGAGGAGGACGTTGAAGAACTTCGGAGTGCCCGATCACCGTCTCGAGCTCCTTCGAGAGAGGCAAGCCCCGAGCATCTTTCTCTCCCGGTTTGCAATGATTTCGTTAAATACTTTACTTTAAATTGATGCATTACGTTCAGGAGTTGTTTGCAACCGTTCTGCATTATACCTTGTTTACCTTTGTTATACTATATCCTTGTTACCACGGTATCCGCATGATCGAGTCAATGCTTAGTGGCTTAGACCGGTAGAAGTCGGGTGATTTCTGTCACCTGCGAGCTATAGGTGGTTACGGATCTGTTTGGATGGCTAGGAAGTCATGGTATAACTAAGTGTTAAATGAAGTTGAGACCAAGGCGGAGACTTGCGGGGTTTTGGACCTGTAGTGTTTCCGTCTGTGTCGATTAAGGACCGACCGTTGTTGGGCCTCGAGTCATGTTGAACGCATGCCTTACATTTAGCTGGCCGGATAAAGTACCTTCCGACCGCGAAGCTGGGAGATTTTTCGGGCCGAGTAGATTGCCCATGGCGCCTTGTGCGGTCAAGTGTGTGTGGTAGGACACGGGCGGGATGATAAGACCAAAGTGCGATCGGTCGGCCCCGGTACATGTGGTTCTGGCAAACTCGAGATATACGGAAAGTTGACTCGGTGATCAATATCTCACTTTAGCGGGTGAGTGAGATTTGTGTAAGGAATAAATCACCAGCTGGTTAGGAATCGATTCGAATCGCCATCGCTCCTGGATAGTGAGCACTTGACTTGAGTTACTTCATCGTAGTAAATGTTTATGGAACACTTGGACGAGTTATAGTGAATATGATGATTATGGAAGTTGTTTAATGATCGGTGGTTATCATTAATTGCTTAATCACATGTTTACTCTAGTATAGGTGCAAATCTAGTCGATGAGGTTAATAATAATTAACTTGACAATAATGCTTTTAGAAAGGTTCTTGAAATGCTAAAAATGCTTCTTTTGCAAATGAGTCACTACCCTACTATAATGCTCGCATAATCCTTGGTGTCATTTATTTTTTTCGGTTATGTCGGGTAAAAGTCATTTGAGTACATTCTCGTACTCGGGGTTTTATTCCCACTTGTTGCGAGATGGGCGGATGTACTATGGCTATTGTATCAACCGCTGTATCCTGCGATGGGTGATGCTTAGGACCATGGGCATGGTCATTCCTTACGTCTCGTCTAATGCTTTTGTTGGAGATGATCATCAGCTGGCACTATATTTGAACTACGTGTGAGTGTGTGTGGTTTTAAACAAATAACTTCCGCTACTTTTATTCGAACTTGTTTTGTAATAACTATGTTTAAACTCTGATGTATCTGTTATGGAAACTTTTATGTAATATGTGATTGGTGACCGCTAAACTTATTACGATCATGGCTGGGACACGAGTTGGTTTGAAATCCTTCGTGATTTCACGGACTACCGGGTTATACGGGCTTAAGTTTGCTCAATCGTCTGCTCTGGTGGATGATTTTCTTACTTAATTTCATATAATTGGTCGGTTCTGTTACAGAAACGTCCATCCTCTCGCCGACCAGATCGCCGACCAGCCTCCGCCGGCCATCAACATGCTGCACGTCGACCGACGCCCCAGAGCATCCCTCCAAACCATCCTAGAGGAGAATCCAGAATCCGAGTCCTAGGGCTCTACGGAGACCGTCGCCGAAACCACCACCGAACTACTTCCTCTCCCTCCTTTCCGTGGCGGTGCAATCTTCAACGTCAGCGTCGACAGCCCCCCTCGGAATGGCGAAACCGTGCGCAGCGCCAAGCAAACGAGGTTGCCCTTGCGATGACCGAGGCTCAGCTTGACTCGCAAGGAAGGCCACTCCAACGCAATCTTGACTATGAGTTTGTCTGTGTTGACGGCCATGACGTCTACAAGACCCAAGCGCCAACCTGGCCGTGGCCGCCAACGAGCTCGCCTGGCTCCCGCAGACACCAGAGGTCGCCAAGGTAGCCGCCATGCTTAAAGTAGTGCACTGCCAGGTCAATGAGATTCGCTAGGATCAGAGACCTTCATACTCCACAACATTGATTCGCCGATCAGCTACGCCAAGATCCAATCGCCGCCCAAGTCGCTTCTCCGACCAGCACCGCGATGACAGGCAACGTCTCTAGGGCGGAGCTAGGGGCAACCGCATCGAACATCACCGCCAACACGACCAGGAGGTCGACCAGAACGTCCGAGTGCACCTCAACAATCTCCGAGATGTGCGACGACGTATCGACGAACGCCGCTTCGGTTGCCATGAAGAAGAAGTATGCCGCCGCCAGGAGTACGAGCAGGAGTACGGTAACCTGGACTCAGCTCTCGAGCCACTCAACGTCGGCAACTCCGCAGATGACGGCGCCGATAACCTCAAAGGGCCCCCATCATTCATGAGGGCCCTCCAAACACTTCAGTGGCCCCGTGGTTTTAAAATCACTGGGGTCGAGCCATACGAGGGAAGGATGAACCCAACACAGTGGCTACAGGCTTACGCCACTGCTGTCCGTGCCGCTGGAGGAGACACCAGTGTCATGACAAACTATCTTCCTGTCATGCTAACGCCAACTGCCATGAACTGGTTCACAAGCCTCGCCCCCAGATTCCATCGGATCCTGGGAAGAGCTGAAGAAGGTATTCACTAATAGCTACATGGCTATGTGCACTCGGCCGGGCACCAAGCATGATCTCAACCGCATCTACTAGAAGCCATCCGAGCTCCTCTATAGCTACATCAGATGCTTTTCCGAGATGAGGAATTCTATTCCCAACATCACAGAAGCTGAGGTCATCACCGTCTTCATCCGAGGACTCCATCACCGCGAGCTTCGCTCCAAGTTCAACCGCAAGCCGTCCACAGGGATTGGCGAGATGATCATGACCGCCAACCAGTACGTCGACGCCGAGGAAGTCGAGGTGCGCTTCAACGAGGATGCGGGCACTCATCGCCCAACTCGCCGCAGCAACGACCGCCGCGACGACTGACGCCACAGCGACCACCGCTACGACGACCGTAGTTACCATCAGGACAGCGGCCGTGATCGGCCAGAAGGATCCAAGTCTGGTCAAAATCACCGCCGCCGGCCAGACCACATCGTCGCCACCGTTAATGAACCTCGCGCCAAGCGCAACTACGACGAGCAGTACAAGAAGATCCTGGATGGCCCATGCCCTCTCCACAAGAACGCCAAGCATAAGATGAAGGACTACCTCGGTTTGGCTAAGGAGTTCTAGGACAAAAAGGCGGACGAAGACCCCAATGATGGAGCCGGAGGCCGCCGACCACCTAGGGGCAACAACAATGCCTTCTAGGATCACAACAAAGTGGTCGCCACCATCTTTGGGGGCCTCGCCTCCACAAAGAGCAGAAGAGAACGGAAGCTCGCTGCCCGGCGGGTGCTCGCCGTCACTACGGAAGACGTCGCCGCCAACCCCAGCTATCGCCCTTGGTCTGAGGTCCCCATCACCTTCAGCAGGGCCAACCAGTGGGCGAACATCCCCTACACAGGGCGTTTCCCCCTAGTCCTCGACACAACCGTCCAGAAAGTGCTTTTCAGAAAAGTGCTCGTCGACGGTGGGAGCGTTCTGAAACTCCTCTTCGCTGGAGCCCTAAAGGAGTTGAGCCTCGGGATAACAGATCTCACACCCTCAAACTCCTCCTTCTGGGGTGTGGTACCTGGCAGGGCATCCAAATCGCTTGGAGAGATCACCCTACTAGTACAGTTCGACACGACAAGCAACTACCGCGTCGAGCACATCAACTTCCACGTCACCGACTTCAACACCGCCTATCACGCCATACTTGGTTGGCTAGCTCTGGCCAAGTTCATGGCTATACCGCACTACGCTTATCTGGTGCTGAAGATGCCTTCGCCTACAGGAGTCCTGGCCCTGTGGGCCAACCTCTCCATCACCTATGCCTACGAGACAGAGAGTAATGGAGATGGGGATCCCGATCTTCCGTCAGATGATGGTAACTATCGTTGTGGCGGAGAATGACACACCAATCCGGCTTTAGATCGAAAGATCGAACCCTGCAATCTTAGCACCACAGCTCCTCTGATTATCAACCAAGTCACGGACCAGGTTGACCTCGCCAAGAAGGCTAATCCCTATCTACGCAATGAAGAACACAAGCAAGAACAAGAAAGAACGCAACCAAATTGCAGATGAATGATTATCTCATGAAGTTGGGGTCTCATAAACCGATGAACGGCAAAACTGTTCTTGACAGATTAATCTAAGCAAAACACAAAACCTAATGACGGCGGCGGCGTTTGATTATAAAGTTCTTAGGGTCATCTCCTACCCTGGACGCGCCCCCTAATGGGCCCAAACATGATACACGGTCCAACGGACCAAAAGACGGTGTCGCAACACCATGACAGATTCTGGATGCTAACTTGTTTCGACTATTCCCGTTGATTCTGAATAGGTTTTGACGTGATACCACTTGGATTGGCTTCCTTATAAAATTAGCTTTCCATACATATGTGGATCGTCCAAAACGGAGTCCGGATGCATCCTAGGTGACCAGTTTAAGGCAGACTGGTCCTGAAGGCCGAGACAGACTCGAACTTGAGTTGCTTTGGGCCTCCACCTCGGGGACTCAAACCGAATTAGCCTCGGGCCTCCTTCTTGACTTGGACACCCTTGCTGGCCTCCTTCCCCTCCATCCCATGCACCAAACATGGTCATATGCATGGATGTCATGTCCTCATCATAATGGAGACGGGGATCCCGATCTTCCGTCAGGTAGAGGTAACTATCGTTGTGGCGGAGAATGACACACCGATCCGGCTTCAGATCGAAAGATCGAACCCTGCAATCTTAGCACCACAGCTCCTCTGGTTATCAACCAAGTCACGGACCAGGTTGACCTCGTCAAGAAGGCTAATCCCTGCCTGTGCGACGAAGAACACAAGCAAGAACAAGAAAGAACGCAACCAAATTGCAGATGAATGATTATCTCACGAAGTTGGGGTCTCACAAACCGATGAACGGCGAAACTGTTCTTGATAGATTAATCTAAGCAAAACACGAAACCTAATGATGGCGGCGGCGTATGATTGTAAAGGTCTTAGGGTCGTCGCCTACCCTGGATGCGCCCCCCTAATGGGCCCAAACACGATACACGGTCCAACGGACCAAAAAACGGTGTCGCAGCACCCTGATAGATTCTGGACGCTAACTTGTTTCGATGATTCCTGTTGATTCTGAATAGATTTTGACGTGAGACCACTTGGATTGGCTTCCTTATCAAATTAGATTTCCATCCATATGTGGATCGTCGAAAATGGAGTCCGGATGCGTCCTAGGTGACCAGTTTGTGGTAGACTGGTCCTGAAGGCCAAGACAGACTCGAACTTGAGTTGCTTTGGGCCTCCACCTCGGGGACTCAAACCGAATTAGCCTCGGGCCTCCTTCTTGACTTGGACACCCTTGCTGGCCTCCTTCCCCTCCATCCCATGTGCAAAACATGGTCATATGCATGGATGTCATGTCCTCATCAGAGAGCCTCGCCCTCGTCGAAGCCACCGACCTCTCCATCCAGATGGCCAGTGTGGTCACCGACGCCAAGACGGTGCCCGCTGATGACCTAGAGATCCCATCGCTGGAGCCTCCTCGTGCCTTTGCCAAGTGTAAGGAAACCAAGGAGGTCGGCCTCGGCCTCAACGACCCCTTCAAGACCGTGAAGATTGGGGCTCACCTCGACCCCAAATAGGAAAGCGCGCTCATCTCCTTCCTACGTGCCGACACCGACGTGTTTGCTTGGAAACCTACAGACATGCCGGGGGTACCATGGGAGAAGATCGAGCACTCCTTGAATGTCTCGCCGATCGCCAAACCGATCAAGTAGAAACTCCGCCGATTCACACTAGACAAGAAAGAGGCTATTAGGGTAGAAATAAAATGGCTCCTAGCTGCCGAATTCATAAAAGAAGTGTATCATCCTGAGTGGTTAGCAAACCTTGTTCTCATTCAAAAAAAGAATAAAGAATAGAGAATATGTGTTGATTACACTGATCTTAACAAACACTGCCCTAAAGACCCCTTCGGTCTACCTCGGATAGACGAGGTTGTAGACTTCACCGCCGGCTGTGAGCTGCTCTCCTTCCTCGACTGTTAGTCTAGCTATCACCAGATCTCCCTCAAGGAAGAAGACTAGATCAAGACGTCATTCGTCATGCCCTTCGGTGCATACTGCTACACCACCATGTCCTTCGGGCTCAAGAACGTTGGGGCGACCTATCAAAACTCGATCAACAGATCGGCCGCAACATCAAAGCTACATCGATGATGTGGTCGTTAAGTCTAAGACCGCCGATAATCTTATCGCCGACCTCGAGGAAACATTCACCAAACTAAAAAGGTACCGATGGAAGCTGAATCCTTCAAAATGCATCTTTGGAGTTCTATCCGGTATACTCCTGGGCTACATCATCAGCGCACGTGGCATTGAGCCCAACCCCGACAAGGTCTCTGCCATCACCAACATGAAACGACCTACATGCGTCAAGGATATACAGAAGCTTATAGGCTGCATGGCTGCTCTCAGCCGCTTTATATCGTGCCTCGGTGAAAAGGGACTACCGTTCTTCAAACTCCTCAAGGAGGTAGACATAGCTTTCGAGCAGCTTAAGTTGTTCCTAACAAGGCCTCCGATCATAACGGCACCACGGCCGGACGAAACTCTCTTGATCTACATCGCCGCCACTTCTCACGTCGTTAGCACAGCTATTGTCGTCGAACGCGAGGAGGCCGGGCACGCCTATAAGGTGCAACGTCCAGTCTACTTCATCAGCGAGGTCCCTAATGAGCCCAAAACTCGTTATCCTCAGGTCCAAAAGCTGCTATACGCCATTCTGATTACGTCACGCAAGC
Organism: Miscanthus lutarioriparius; assembly: GCA_904845875.1. Classification (NCBI taxonomy): domain Eukaryota; kingdom Viridiplantae; phylum Streptophyta; class Magnoliopsida; order Poales; family Poaceae; genus Miscanthus; species Miscanthus lutarioriparius. The sequence goes on from CAJGYO010000004.1 coordinate 20,587,703, forward strand.
TCCGCCACTACTTCGAGTATTACAAGATTGCCGTGGTCGCTGAGTTCCCTCTGGGGGACATCCTCCGCAACAAAGAGGCCAACGGCCACATCATCAAGTGGGCTGTCGAGCTCGACACTTACTCTATCGAATTCAGAAGCAGGCCTACCATCAAGTCTTAGGCGCTCGCTGATTTCATCGCTGAGTGGACCGAGATTCAAGAGCCCATCGTCGCTACTTGCCCCGAGCACTGGGTGATGTACTTCGACGGCACTCTCAACATCAACGGTGCTAGTGCGGGCATTCTATTCATCATGCCGACCAAGGATAAACTTCAATATGTTCTCCGAATACATTTTCCGGCCTCCAACAACACCGCCGAATACGAAGAGTGTCTCCACGGACTCTGTATAGCCGTTGAGCTCAGCGTCAAACACCTCATGGTATACGAGGACTCCGCGCTGGTCATCAACCAGCTCAACAAAGACTGGTCCTGCTCTAGTGACAAGATGGATGCGTATTGCGCCAAAATCAGGAAGCTTCAAGGAAAATTCTACGGTATCAAGTACCACCACGTGGTACGAGATCAAAATTAGCTTGCCGGCCACCTATCCAAGTTAGGCTCCTCTCGCGCCGCAATTCCGCTGGGGATCTTCGTTCAAGATCTTCCAGCGCCATCCATTAAGTAAGATAAGGAAGTTCAAGAAATTCCCTCCGCCGAGCAGCTGGTACTTACGGTACCTTCGCCGGCCGCCGATTGGAGGGAACAGTTCATCAAGTACCTCACCAGCGCCAAAGTACCCGCCGACAAGACCGAAACCAAACGTCTAATCCGTCAAAGCAAGCATTACGTGCTGGTGGATGGCAACTTGATGAGGAAAAGTGCCAAGGAAGGGATACTGCAGAAATGCATCACCCAAGAAGAGGGAGTGAAGCTACTTCTTGAAATTCACTCCGGTTCCTGCGGCAACCTCGCAGCCTCAAGAAACCTGGTTGGCAAAGCTTTTCGAGCTGGTTTTTACTGGCCCAAGGCCATCTCTGATGCAGAAGACCTCGTCCAACGTTGTGAAGGTTGTCAATTTTTTGCCAAGCAAATACACGTGATGGCACAAGAACTACAGACCATCCCAGCTTCCTGGCCCTTCGCATGCTGGGGACTGGATATGATTGGGCCTTTCAAGGCAGTGCTAGGTGGTTTCCGGTATGTATACGTCGCCATCAACAAGTTCTCCAAGTGGATCAAGTATAAACCGCTCGTCTCGGCTACTGCAAAGAAAGCAGTCGAGCTCTTCGAAGATATCATCCATAGATTCGGTCTCCCGAACAGCATTATCACCGACCGCAGGACTACGTTTACTGGCCATCATTTTTGGGACTTCTGTGAAGACCAATGCATCTCTATCAAATATGTCTCCGTTGCCCATCCTAGAGCCAACGGCCAGGTCGAACGGGCGAACGGCATGATCCTTGATGCCCTCAAAAAGAGGCTATATTAGAAATAAGAAAAGCATCCGGGCAGATGGCTCAAAGAGCTATCAGTTGTGGTCTGGGGACTGCGTACTCAAGCTAGTCGCAGCACCGGTGTGTCGCCATATTTCTTGGTCTACGGCTCAGAAGCCATACTACCAGCGGACGTTGCCTTCCGAGCACCTAGGGTGGAAAATTATGATGAAGAGCAAGCCGTAGTTGTTCGGACAGAGGACGTCGATAGGGCCGAGGAGGAATGCCTGATCACCTACGTCCGCACTGCCAAATACCTAGAAGGCTTGCGAAGGTACTACAATTGCAACATCAAAGGTCATTCATTTGTTGTCGGCGACCTCGTTCTCCGCAGAAAGCAACAAACCAAAGGGATGCACAAGCTCTCCTCCCCCCTGGGAAGGGCCTTACGTCGTCAAAGAGGTTACCCGACCAGGGTCTTATCAGCTATGTGACTTGGACGGAATCGATATCCCCAACTCATGGCACATCGAGCACCTTATACGTTTCTATCCTTGAAACGCTCTAGATATGTATTCTCCACTCTATGATGAATAAAGTTTTGGTCGCCATAATTTGTCTCCATTACAATTTAATCTCCACTTATGGTCGCCGAGCTCTAAGCTACTCCTTAACGAACTCCAATACAAGATTGTCATAACTGCTCCGCCATGGTTCTCCATATCTCCAACATGTGATCGCCATAAATACTCCACCATGGTTCTCCATATCTCCAACATGTGATCGCCATAAATGCTTCACCGTGTTTCTCCATATCTCCGACATGTTTCACCAACCACCGAGCAGCACATGTTCTGTTCTATGCTCTATGGAGAAGTCCCAGTCTCCGATCTCTCCCTACACATGCTACGGGCTCCACGCTCTGCGTTATGGGTGGTCGGCTGCGGTTTCTTGGTCACGCCTGTTCCTCCTACACATGCACGGGCTCCGTGCTTGATGTTATGGACTATGGGCTAGCCATGGTCGAGAGCTCAGTGAAGAAGTAACTGCTTGGATGCCACTTATACCACGTTTATCTCCAAGTTATTTCACCAACCACCGAGCAGCACACGTTCCGCTCTATTCTCTATGGAGAAGACCTAGTCTCCGATCTCTCCCTACACGTGCTACGGGCTCCACGCTCTGCGTTATGGGTGGTCGGCTATAGTTCCTTGGTCATGCCTGTTCCTCCTACACGTGCATAGGGTCTGCACTCGATGTTATGAATTATGGGCTAGCTAAGGCCAAAGAGTCCAGTAACGAACTAACTGCTCGGACGCTATTTATACTATGTATAATTGCGTTAGGGTTAATACTACAACGATTTTTTCACCGCAATACCAGCAAACTGCATAAATATGCACATGTCAACATTTATACATATACATAAATGTCTATCTACGCCCTTGTGTGTTTTAACTACTCTATTCAGTTATTACAGCATACTCTCCGAGCAGATCACCGAGCTTCACCATCGCCGTTCGTCTCGCCGAATAGGTTGATGTCGCTGGCTAGCTTCTTCGCTGCGTCCTCCACCTCATCCTCCAGCTGCTGGTGCTCCGCCTCGCCCATCCCTTCGGCGAATCCAGCCCCTATCGCCTAAAGGTCAACGGCTGGGTAGTGGGACCGGACCACCGCAAGGGCGTGAGTAACGGCGGTAACAATGGCATCGCAGTTGAAGCTCTTAAAGTTCTCCCACGATGTCTTGCACCTCTCAATCATGGTGTCCGAACATGGCGGCCTACCGTCGGGCTGAGGAGCCACCTCCAGGTCGACGCAGTCGAGCACCGGTTTGACTCCGACGACTACGGTGTCGAACTTGTCCCTTTGGGTCCTGGCCTCCTGCACCAGCACATCAAACTATGCCTTGACCCTCTGACAGTAGTCTGCAAGCATTACAAGGTTCCATCAAGCAAGGAAGCTACTTCAACAGTAACTCCGACCAGGAAGTACTCACCTTTCAGCTCTTCGGCCAGTTTGTCTGCTCGCCCTGACTCCTTCGCCTTCTCCTCTCGGAGTTGCTCGGTGGCTTGGCGTAGCTAGCCGAGCTCCATATCTTGCTCTACAAGCACAATAGTCATCACCAAAAATATGTTTGTTCAACAATACAAAGCACATTCGCCGATACGCCATACCTGCTTTCTGCTCGGATACATTCCTAAGCTGCTCGAACTTCCACTCCAGCTGCTCAGAAGCACTCGATAGCTGCTCGGAGAAAGTGGCTAGCTGCTCAGACTTGCCATGTAGCTGCTCAGACATGGTCGCCAGCTGCTCGGATCGGACGCCCTTCTAGTACTTCAGGTCCAGCGCGTTGGACTCAGCAAGGTCTCACTCGCGCTGGGCCCTTTGGATGTTTCTTTCCATATGGTTCATTACCTCTTTGAGTTTTTCATTCTCCTCGGTGAGGGGCTCCATCCTCTTTATCAGCTGGCACCGCTGCTCGGTAGTCCGAGTTATCCCCTGCAAAAACGCCATGATTATGAACAAGAACAATCTCCAACGTCAAAGATAAAAATTACAGATGCAGTACTGACCTTGATTTGTTTCATCACGTCGTCAAAGGCAGACTCCAGTCTCCTTAGCTCCCTAGCGGTGTCCTCCTCCTCAACAACCACCACCTCATCGCCACGTCTGCGGAGGATTCGAACAGCTTTGGGTCGAGATTCCTCATGTTCGATCTCTTCCACCTCATCCTCATCCGACACGGCTGGAGGCACCACCGGGGGGTTCCGCGGCCGGACAGCGGGTCCAACCACGCCCTGTGACGCCTCGAGGGGCGTTGTTTGCTCCTCGGGCACCACCGGTGTCGGTGTTTCGAACAAACACCGGCTAGTAAATTTATAATTGTTGCGCGTTAGGCCCGAATGGTGCACTAAAGGACACAAGGTTTATACTGGTTCGGGCTGAATGTCCCTACGTCCAGTCTACTGCTGCTCGTGTTATTAGTATCGAAAAAGGTTCATAGTAGGGGTACAAACGGTCGAGAGGGGGAAAGGTCCCAAGTCTCTGATGGAATGGTCGAAAGGACGCCAAGAGGTCGGTCGTTGCTTGGCTGTATGCGAGATGTGTTGTGTGTGTTGAACCGATCCGTCAAAAGTTGGTCCCCTTAGTGGGGGGCCCTGCCCTCCCTTTTATAGACCAATGGGGGGAGGGGTTACAGATGGGAGAAAGAGGAAAATACCAAAGGTATCGAAGGTCCTTCGAGGGAGCCGGGTCTTCCTTTTTCCCTGTGCCTGCTTGCTTAACATGGTAGACCATGTTAGAGGTGGTGTGTTTGCTGATCCTCGTAGGCCATGCCCTGGCCCCTTTTAGCAAGTGGGTGCATCCCATCCTATGCTGGCAGATAGTGCAGCATGCCAGAGAGCCGAGCTGTGACCCCTCGGGGAGTAATCGGGGAAGTGACCATACATCCGTCACTGTAGATGATGTGAGTTCTATCTTGGACCATACTGGCTGTCGTATGCCTATGTTAGTATCTGCACCCGAGGGCTGAAGGCGGCGCCTACTACACTGTGGGACAAAAGTTGGCGCCCACAACATTATTCGGGCACTGTTACGATGGAAAGGGCTTAAAGCGCCCGTCCCATCGTATTCTGATGGTACCTTCTCACAGCCGCACAGGGCATGGCCCTCGATATCATGGTTGACTCGAATGTCCTATCGTACCCTATGCTCGTCTTCATGAAGGAGCAGGGTGCAATCATTGGGCGAGGTGGAGCCTACCCTCTACCGTCGGGCGAGGCGAAGCCCACCCTCGGACGTCGGGCGAGGCAGAGCCCGCCCTCGGACGTCGGGCGGGGCAGAGACCACCCTCGGACATCGGGCGAGGTGGAGCTAGCCCCTAGCCATCGGGCAAGGTGGAGCCAGCCCTTAGCCGTTAGGCGAGGCGGAGTCCAGCCCTCGAGGGTCGGACGAGGCGGAGCCCGCCCAAGGAGGTCGAGCGAGGCGGAGCTAGCCCCTAGCCGTCGGCCGAGGCGGAGCCCGCCCTCGGACGTCGGGTGAGGCGGAGCCGGCCCTTAGCCGTCTGGCGAGGCGGAGCCCACCCTCGGACGTCAGGTGAGGCAGAGCCGGCCCTTAGCCGTGGGTCGAGGCGGAGTCCAGCCCTCGGGGGTCGGGCGAGGTGGAGCCATCCCTCGGGGGTCGGGCGAGGTGAAACCGATCTTCCGTTGTTCGGGCAAGAAGCGTAGAAGCGTTCTTGTCTGACTGGAAGCATCAATGTTCAATGGTTATCAGTCCCACCTCATTGGGTATCCCGGTATTAGGTCCCCGACAGTAGCCCTCGAGCTCCTAGGTGATTCGGATAGAATCGCCCGGAGGGTATTTTGATTCGCTAGAGGGTGCGTGCAAGCGCACTCGACGGGTGTAGCCCCTGAGCCCCCGGGTGATTCGGATAGAACCACCCGGGGGGTATTTCGATTCTCCAGAGGGTGCGCGCGAGCGCACCCATCGGGTGTAGCCCCCGAGCCCCCGGGTGATTCGGATAGAATCGCCCGGGGGGTATTTCGATTCGCTAGAGGGTGCGCGCGAGCGCACCCGTCGGGTGTAGCCCCCGAGCCCCCGGGTGATTCAGATAGAATCACCCGGGGGGTAATTTCGGACCCTTCACGGGTAAGGCTGTGAGATTCGGTTTTTGTCAACTGGGTAGTTTTTTAGGGGAACCCTGGTATCCCGTTCGCGGGGATCTCGTCCAGGGTCAACCTGGCTGGGGCTCGACTGCGGGTCGAGGCCCTACTGATGCTCGTGCCCCTGAGTCCTGGTCGCTTGCGGACCCATCCCTCGTTGGGGCGGCCGTTTAGACTGTTGGGCCGGCCCTTGGACTTCTGGGCCCAGGTGGGCCGGAGAAAGGGTCCTTTGACCCATATTCCCTCGGTGGGAAAAGAGTCCCGGTCTGCTTGGGGAAGGCGAACTGTCTGGCGTGATTTTGGTGGGAAAGGATAGGGATCACGAGCTCGTATCCCGCGACGTGACGCGGTGGTGTGTCGTGGTAGGCTCGAAGATCGAGGTGGACGGTTGCCCTTCTCGCATCTGTTGCCCCTATAAAACCACGGGGTTCGCCCCCAGGGTTCCGTACTTCGCCTTTTCGCCTTAGCATCGTCAACCTTCGCCGCCAATCGCCAGAGCCTCCTGCATTTGCATCGCGGCCGCCCTCAAGCTCGCATCTGCCGCCAAACCCATAGCCACCCCCTCCCAATTCGTGTCAATCGAGCCATGGTGTAGGCCCAACATCGCCCCTCAGCGCCTGGAGGGCCTCGTTCGCCGTTGCCTCCTTCGCCCGCTGACTGCCGCCGAGGAGTGGCGGCTGCCCGGTAATGAAGACGAGTCGTCGTCGCCCGAAGGGTATGTCGTGTCCTTCGCTCACTTCCACGAGCGGGGATTCACCATGCCCGCTCATCAATTCCTTCGGGGGCTATTGGATTACTACCAGGTGGAGCTGCAGCACCTTACCCCCAACGGCATCCAGCACATTGCGGCGTTCATCGCCCTATGCGAGGGGTTCTTGGGGATTAGTCCCCACTTTGACCTGTGGCGGTATCTCTTCGCCGTCAATCTTCTGAAGAAGCAGGTCAGGAAGCAAGAGCTGCACGCATCGGTGGGATGCGCCGGCATCCACCTCCGCAACAACCGGGCAGAAGCGTACCCGTTAATGCATCTGTCGACCTCCAACAAGGGGTGGCATTCGCAATGGTTCTATGTCAAGGATGACGCCGCTGCCCCCTTGCTAGATTTCTCTGGGAGCTTCATCATGGAGGCCCCGGGGTCATGGAAGTGGGGTGTCCCGGCCATGGAAAAGAAGAACATCAACGACCTTCTCGCCGCCATCCAAACTCTGAAGGATAGGGGCATGAAGGGATCGGGGATCATCGGCGCCTACCACGCAAGGAGGGTGGTGCCGCTCATGGCGCGTGCGCTCCCCCTACACCAGATGGTGCCCAGAGCGTCGCTTGAAGGGACGGTGCTTGTCGACGAAGTGCTCCGTCCCTCTGAAGGAGGCGATGGAGCCTTCGAAGGACACCTCTGGAATCGTCCTCGATTTTGTGTTTTCGGTGCCAGGGCATCCCCCAATGCGGCCAGAACCAGGGTTCATCGACTTTGTAAGTTTTCTTTCTCCGTACTCCTTTTTACCTGAATTTCCGACCCCTTGAAGCTGACCTTGGGATGGCAGGACCTGCCGAGGGCACTATTCTTCAAGGAAAGCCCGGCTCCATTGCCGAAGGATCGGACCCTGGCGAAAGCGAACTGTATTGCGGTCGAGTGGGACAAAAATATGAGGGAGCTCAGGAAGAAGAAGCTGCTATGGAAGCATCAAGCACGAGATCGAGGAGAGGAGACATGTAGTGACGACGACAACAACGATGACAGCGACCACGAGTTTGACGAGGTAGCCACCGGAAAGGATTGGGGTGTCCTATAGAGCGAGGATTCGCTGATAGGTGCCCACCCGTCCATGCAGGGACCCTTCCCGTTCCACGTGGGGGAAGCAAGCCCTTGAGACCGGCGGAGACGGGCCTAACCGTCGGCCCATCCTCAGGACCGATGGAAGCGGGCAGGCCTGCCGCCGCGCCCGGGGTGCCGACAGAGGGGGGCGGCTTCGATGCCACTCCCCATGAGCCGATAGGGGCGGGCGGAACTACCGCCACGCCCAAGGTAATGACAGAGAGGGGCGGCTCCGCCGTCGTGCCCTCGAAGACAAGGGAGGTGAGCCCCTCTGCCCGGGAGCAGGGGGCAGGCTCGAACCGGCCCTGCCCTGACAAGGTAGAGCAGGAAGCCGGGGGTTCATCCCCCAAACATCGTCTAATAGCGCCAATGTAGTTTGCCGACACCTCTGTTATCTCTGTTTTTCTCTGTATTTCACGACGACTCATGACTTTTGTTTCTTCTACAGCGCTGGGGGGCTGGTCAGATGGGGCATTCCTATAGCGCTGATGCCCAAGAAAACCCTCGCCCTTCAGGCAAGGCGGGGGCCACCGTCTGACGTTGCTCCTGTTTTGGGCGAGAGCGAAGCTGGTGCCACAGCCTCGCCGACGGGTCTGGCGCTGCCCGTGATGGTGCCCGCACCCTCGGTGGGTCGCGCAATCGGCGCAGCCGATGGATCACCCTTGGAGGTTGCCGCGCGACTGGCGACGGAAGTGATCCTGCCTTCGGCGGCGGAGCAGGCAGAGCTGTTGGCTGCACCCGTTGCATCGGCTACGGTGGTCGAGGCGCAGCTGGATGAGGTCCTATCGATGGGGGTGGAGGTGACGATGGCTGTGATGGATGGACCATAGCCAGAAGCTGTGGTGGCATCCCCCGAGGTAGCGGCGTGTCCCGCGCCATCGGTGGCCTCCGAGGCGATGCTCGTCCTGGGCAGGACGGAGGGGGTCGCTGGCGAGGGACCCTCGGACGCCACAGTGGTCGCCGAGGAGGCCGGTACGGAGTTGTCCATGTCCCTAACATTGGGGGGCAGCCGCCCGCCCATGCGGGACCAGCTCCCGCTCCGATGGGGGAGTCCACAGGATGCGTCGTCGGTGATCTTCACCCTCGATGATGGCACCGAGGACATGGACAGGGAGAGCCTTGGCAATGGGATCATGGCCGTGTTGGATGATCTAAACCATGCCTAGGGCGCCCTTCGAGATGTCAGCATTCCCGACGGCCAGGTATTTGCGTGGTCTTGCCTCTTGATTTTTTCTTTCTTCATCTATTTTTATTTTCTGATCACCTGTCTTTTTTCCAGTCTCTTGCTGCTCGTAGACGGGAGAAATCCCGGTTCCTGCGCGAACACAAGGAAGAGTGGGACCACCTCGTCGATGAGGCATGGCTGCACAGGGACGTGACCGCCCAGCTCCACCGACGGTGGCCGAGCTGACTCCCCTCGTGGCGGAGGCGGACGATCTTCGACGGCGAGAAGCCGAGTCCCGCCAGCATGTGAAGGATGCCGCGGGGATGCTCTAGGATCTGGTGGTGAGGGCACGACGTGACGTGGAGGAGGCCGCCAGGGTGCAGAAGCAGCGGGACGAGCTGCTCCAGCGGGATGCCGAGGCCCGCCAGTGGATCGTCGACCTCCTGGACGAGGTGGGGAAGGAGCGGGAGCTCAGGCTGTGAGCCGAGGAGAGGTCCACGGCCCTAGAGCAGAGGGCACAGTTGGACGCCAAGGTGGTCGCTCGGCTACGCGGAGCGAGACGAGCAACGCCAGACCTCAGAGAGGCTTCGCTTGGAGCGTGGTACGATCTGCGGGGAACACGACCAGGTCATGCAGGAGCGTGACGAGGCGCAGCAGAGGATCAGCTTCCACTAGGCCGAGCTTGATATCGTGAAGGCTCAGAAGCTTGAGGCCAAGGGCGCCGCTGCCGGACTTGCCAGGGATCTCGCCGAAGCGAGGAGTGTTCTTCAGGCGGAGAGTGACAAGCTCGAACTCCTAAAGGTTGGCCTGAGCATTGTCTGGGATGACCTACGGGTGGTGCAGGTGGAAGGGACCAGCTCGCTCATGGCCCGTGCCATAGATATCACAGCGCGGGTGCGCCAGCTAGAGAAGGAAGCGTTTTGCCTAGGGATTATCCAAGCCTTCGCCATCGCCCACTCACATTATGATGATAACATCAACCTGAGGGCAATGAGCCTGGGTTTCGTGCCTGGCTATGAGCTCTTCGAGCTGGATGAAATAGAAGCGGCAATGACTCCTCTCGCGGAAAGCCTAGCGAGCAAAATTGAAGACATGGTTCTCCCTCGGAGGGGTAGTTAGTTAGTAGAGTCTAATAAATATTTATCTATCATATGTGGACAAGTATCGGTACTTTCGTGTCCGAAAACTGATTCGTGGCTTTGTTTCGCAATTTCGTTTTGTTTGTTTGATCTGACCTTCTTCCCTTTTTGCAATGAAAAAGATTTATGCGATCCGACCCTTCCGCTCGTAAAGACTGTAGGGCCCGAGGTGTTTAGGGGAAATTTTGATTGTGCTGGTGAGCAAAATAGCCGTAGCCGTCTGGGAGTGGGTTTTTTGCAGTCTTACCTATCTGTTCCCTCGAACCTTGCTGCTAGTCTCGACGCGGGGAGAAGGTCTGATGTAATGACTGATTCAAAAAAAGAAAGGAGGTGCTCGTACCTTTGTCAGCCCCCTAGTGAGATCTGACTCCTTGCAGTCGCTGGGGCCGAATGTTACTGGAGACCGGAGCAAGGGTAGCGAACTTAGTCTTGCATTCGCACGTACCCCTTACTTAGGATTTTGGCGATCGCTGCGTGACCGTGCGTCTTGGTTTTATCGCTGGCCTAGCCTTCCCTGAGCCCTCGCACGTGGTGGGGATTCGGTCAAGGGCCGGCTCGTTTTGTGACTGTCGCCCCGTTTGCGGTTTCCGTAACTGGAGGGGTTAAGGCGATGTCACTTGCCTCGACGGCTCGAGTGACGCGCTTTATGAGCTCGCTAATGGGGATGTTTGGACGGAATCCAATCCTGTTTGCTTTGCGACAGGGTCAGCAAAGCCCTCGGGTGGCGTTCCGTTGCTCCTTGACCCGCCTTCCAACAGATTCCCCCTCAATGGGGATTCTATGGGCTCGGCTAGAGGCTGGATTGAACTAGAAGGTTGAGATGACCCTTCCCGCCTTAATGCGGGTTGGGCAAAGACTGCTGAGGCTGATCTGTGTTTTTCTCCCCTGGCCCTTGTTGGACGTGAGGCGGCCTTAGACCCTTCGTGGGTCAGCCTTCGAACCTTGGTCTCTCGATCACAGATCGAGCAGCTTGAGCTCCCGAGCCCCTTAGGGTCTGATAGGGGCCGGCCGTGTTTCGCACGTTACCCTGTCCTTGGTTTCCACAACCGGAGGGGCTGAGTTGACGACACTTGCCTCGACGGCTCGAGTGTCGTGCTCCATGAGCTCGCTAACGGGTATGTTCTTGTGAAATCCAGGTCCATCATTCGCTGACGGGGTCGGCAGAGCCCTCTTGTGGCATTTCACTACTTCTTAACCTGCCTCCCGGCAGATGCCCGAGCAGTTCGATAGGCTCAGGTGGCCCGTTGGCCTCTCCTCGACGGAGATTCTGTGTGTTTGGCTCGGGGCTAGAATCAAACGAGGAAGGTCGAGATGTCCCTGTTCGCCTCTGAGCGGGGTCGGGCAAGGCCGCTGGGGCTCATCTTGGTTTTTCTCCCCTGGCTCTGTTTGACATGAGGTGGCCTCGAGCCCTTTGTGGGCCGGCCTTCGAACATCGGTTAGTTGCCGCTCATATTGACTGAGGTGGATGCCGCTTCGTAACACGACATGAAGCGTTGAGATGCAGCGATTTGCATTTGCGACGTTTGGATGACGAGGTTAATGTGCGATTTAGTTGAAGTGAAAGCGGGGGTCGGTAACGTTACCTCGGTGGAATGAGCGATGAGAAGCTTTTACCAGAAATGTCCATGCGGGCTTCGGATCCAACGTTTGCGACGAGGTCAGTATAACCTGCACAAGTATTGCCATTTTTTGTTTCTGTCTCTCGGTGGTGATCCGAGCCGTTTGATTAATTTAGGCGACCTAACAGCTTCTCCTCGAAGGAGATTCTGCAGGAGGACCCCTCCGAACCCTTCTCGAGAAGGCGGGAGCTAAAGCTTGCGGTGTGGGGAACTATGAATTCGATGATGCTGGTGAACGAAAACACCATAGCCGTCGGGGCGTAGGGTCTGGCGGTTCGTCCAGTTGTATTCAAAGTTTCATATCCACACACTGTGCTTCCAGTTTTAGCCGTAAGGAGGGGTCGGGCGAGGAGGATGTCTAAACAGGTAGACACTCTCGGCGTCCCCCGAGCGGTGTCCATGCCCCTGCCGTTGCTGGGTTGGAAACTCGGTAATGAAGTTAACGTGCAAAGTAAGAAAACAGAGGTGCTTATCTTTCAGTGGGCTGTTCGTTCGTCGTTTGGCCTGGGCCATCCGGTCGACCCAGGAGGCCCATTGGGCCACCTTGGACGGGGGTTCTGTCATCGAGTCATTCCATGGTCCTGCCTGGGGAAGCGGAGAGTCGCCTGCATGCGGGTGTGCCCTGGTTCTCGCGCCCGACGCGCATTAGTGGCGGGCCATACCCTGGCAATGTCCTGTTTGACCAGGCGACGTCTCGTCAACCAGAGCGCGTCCCGTCGGCTCTGGCGTGTCTCCTCGGGTTCCTGTCGGCATTGATTTCCCATCTGCATTGAATAAGAGAAGGAGTAGAGTTTTCCGCCCCAACCTTTCGCCTTTCCTCAGCCACCGCGCCTCTTCCTTAAATAGGGAGGGGGAGGGGAGTTCTCATCCCATTCCCTCGCCTGTTCTTGGGCCACTACCTTTCCTCCTTTCTCCTTTTCGCCGAGCGCATTCGTATGTCGCGGTGATTCCTAAGTGAGAGAGGGTGATGCGAGGGGGAGGAGAACTCATAGATCCATTCGTGAATCCAGAGTGAGATGTCGAGCTGGAGGTCATCCAACGTAGATGGGATGGTGCAGTCAGCCTTCGCCGAGGAGTGGCCGCCTCTGCTGAAGGAGGAGGTGCACTGGAGGGTGCTGAGCGTCGTCGGTTTTGCCATCATCCGCGGCGGCCTTTCTTCGACGGGGAACGCCTCCTGCCCGAGCGCCGTTGTCAGGGTTGCGGCTGATGACTATGGCATAGTCCCTGGGAGCCCCGGTGGAGGTGCCGTTGTCAGGGTTGTGGCTGATGATGATGGCGTAGTCCCTGGGTGCCCCTACGGAGGCACCACCATCGCCAGCGTGGCGCTCAACATTGCAGATTTGCAGAGCGGTAGGACGTCGCTGATGGAGAGCGTAGCGCGACGACTGTAGTAGTGCTCACAGTAGAGCTAGGCAGAAGCTGTAATCGAATAAGTCATGGGGGAGCCCCCGAGTGAACAGTTTTTTTGTATTTATGAATACATTAGTCCTTTTTATGATGAAATCACTTTGTAAGCGGTGAATTTGTGCAAAAATGAACAAATTTTCATCTTTTGTTATGGCAAACAGCCTTTCAGCTTCCTCTTTTTGTAGAAGAGGTTTTGGTGCCCTCCGACCCTTCCCATGGTTCAGGTCGCAAAAACTAGGACTGTGGGCGAATCAATTCTGATCACGCTGGTGAGCAAGGATGTCGTAGCCATTGGGGCATGGGCTTCCCGCAGTCCTACCAGTTGTACTCAGAATTTGTTCCTTAAATCCTAGCCCTTAGGACTTGTTATGAGAAGAATGGAAAACTTAGAGAATGTTTGCAAAGGTAACATAGGAAGTGTTTGCAAGATAAACGTACTTATATCATTTATATTATCCCCCGAGTGAGGTCCGACCCCTTGCAATTTGCAGGGGTCGGATGTCACTAAAGATTGGGGATCTGTGAAGACAAAAACTGATAAGGAAAAGTATGCGTTTATTAAGGGTAAAAATGACGTAGGTGCTCAATGTTCTAGGCGTTGGTGAAGACCTCGTCGTCGATGGTTATCAACTTGTAGGCGCCTGGCCGGAGTACTTCCGCGATGACGTACGGCCCCTCCTAGGGTGGGGAGAGCATGTGGTGGTCCTTGTTGCTCTACACGAGGCAGTGAACCAGGTCCTCGACGTTGAAGGCTCGGTCCCACACCCGTCGGCTGTGGTACCGACACAACGCCTGCTGGTATTTGGCCGAACAGAGGAGGGCGATGTCGCGGGCTTCATCCAGCTGGTCCATGGCGTCTTGGTGGGATGCCTCGGCTCCCTGTTCGTTGTATGCTCTGATTCTTAGTGCTCTGTAGTCGAGATCCGTCGAGAGGATAGCCTCGGAACCATAGACCATGAAGAAAGGTGTGTAGCCGGTGGCCCGGCTGGGAGTTGTCCTTAGGCTCCAAAGTACCGCAGGGAGCTCGGTGACCCAGCGTGCGCCGAACTTGTTCAACCGGTGAACTGCGTGCCGTTGTCTGTGATGATGGAGTTCGGTACTCCGAAGCGATGGATGATGTCGAGGAAGAACAGCACGGCTTGCTCAGACTTGATTGCGAAGATTGGCCAAGCTTCGATCCATTTTGTGAACTTGTCTACGGTGACAAGCAAGTGGGTGTAGCCCCCGGGCACCTTTTTGAGAGGCCCAACCAGGTCGAGCCCCCAGACCGTGAAGGGCCATGTGATGGGGATCATCTGGAGTGCTTGGGCCAGGAGGTGAGTCTGCCGAGCGTAGTACTGACACCCTTCGTAGATGCGTACGATTTACTCGGCGTCGGCTACTGCAGTGGGCCAGTAGAAGCCCTGTCGGAATGCGTTCCCAACCAAGGTTCTTGGCGCGGCATGGCGACCATAGACCCCACCATGGATGTCGCTTAGCAGAAGTCTTCCCTGTTCGATGGGGATACAGAGCATCAGGATCCCGGTGTGGCTTCGTTTGTAGAGTTCACCCTCTACAAGAACGAATGATTTGGCGCAACGTGCGAGCCGTCGAGCCTCTGTCTTATCCGTCGGCAGCGTGTCATGGAGGAGGTAGTCGAGGTAGAGTGTTCTCTAGTCGTCCAGAGGGTGAGGCTGTGTCACTCGGGTCCTCTTCAAGCTCCATGACACCGGGACCGGGTGGAGCCACCGGTTGGTCAGCCCCCGGGGCTGGATCAGATGGGCCATCGTCGGCCCGCTCTGACCGTTCGTAACACACCAAGGGTTTGTGTTGGTCGCTGGCGAAGACGCCCGTTGGTACCGGCTCTCGACCGGATGCTGCCTTTGCAAGTGCGTAGGCCGCCTCGTTGAGGCGCCTTGGGATGTGATTGAGTTTAAGGTCGTCGAACTTGTCCTCTAGTCATCGGACTTATTGGCAGTACGCAGCCATCTTAGCGTCATGGCAGCTTGACTCCTTCATGACTTGGTTAACGACCAGCTGAGAGTCACCCCGAATGTCGAGGTGTCAGATGCCCAACTCGATGGCGATGCGTAGGCCGTTGACGAGTGCTTCGTATTCAGCCACATTATTTGATGAGGGGAAATGGAGCTGAACCAGGTACCTCATGCGGACCCTGAGGGGTGATACGAATAGCAGCCCCGTACCGGCGCCCTTTTTCATCAGCGATCCGTCAAAGTACATCGTCCAGTACTCTTGATCGACGACCGCCGGTGGTGTCTGAACCTCGGTCCATTTAGCGATGAAGTCAACCAATACCTAGGATTTGATCGCCGTTCGGGAGACATATGTGATGCCTTGATCCATCAGCTCGAGTGCCCATTTCGTGGTTCTTCCCATGGCGTCCTGGCTCTAGACGACCTCGCCGAGGGGGAACGACGTCACAACCATCATGGGATGTGACTCGAAGTAGTGGCGCAGCTTTCTCTTGGTGATGAGGACGGTGTAAAGGAGCTTCTGGATTTGGGAGTAGCGGGTTTTGGAGTCGGATAGTACCTCGCTGAGAGAAGTACACGGGGCGTTGCACCTTGAGGGCGTGCCCCTCTTCCTCCCGTTCTACTACCAGGGCGGCGCTGACCAATTGTGTGGTGGCCGCTATGTAAAGCAGGACGGACTCTCCGTCGCTTGGAGGGACTAGGATCAGGGGCCTCGTTAGAAGTAGTTTGACCATGTCAAGCGCCTCTTGGGCCTCGGATGTCCACTCGAAGCGGTCGGCTTTCTTCAGGAGCCGATAAAGGGGGAGTCCTCGTTCGCCGAGGCGCGAGATGAATCGGCTGAGGGCAACAAGGCACCCTATGATTCGATGAACCCCCTTTATGTTCTGAATCGGGCCATCCTTGTGATGGCTGAGATTTTCTCCGGGTTGGCTTCGATGCCACGCTTAGAGACGATGAAGCCGAGCAGCATGCCCCTTGGGACCCTAAAAACACATTTCTCGGGATTGAGTTTGATGCCATTCGCCCAGAGTTTCGCATAGGTTTGCCCAAGATCGGCAATGAGGTGGTCAGCCCATTTGGACTTAACTACGATGTCATCAACGTAGGCCTCAACGGTCCGCCCGATGAGGTACCCGAAGCATCTGAGCATACATCGCTGGTACGTTGCCCCAGTGTTCTTCAGATCGAATGGCATTGAGACATAGCAGTACGATCCGAAGGGGGTGATGAAAGATGTCACGAGCTGGTCAGACTCTTTCATCGTGATTTCATGGTAGCCAGAGTACGCATCAAGGAAGCAGAGGGTTTCGCACCCTGAGGTGGAGTCGACTATTTGGTCTATGTGTGGTAGAGGAAACAGATCCTTTGGGCATGCTTTGTTGAGACCCGTATAGTCAACACACATCCTCCATTTCCTGCTCTTCTTTCATACAAGAACGGGATTTGCTAACCACTTTGGGGGGTGTACTTCCCTGATGAATCCGGCGGCCAATAGTTTTGCTATCTCTTCGACGATGGCCATGCACTTTTCCTCATCGAAGCGACGTAGGCATTGCTTCACCGGCTTGGAGCCTAGATGGATTTTCAAGGTATGCTCAGAGGCCTCCCTCGGAATGCCTGGCATATCCAAGGGCTTCCATGCAAAGATGTCTTTGTTGTCGCGAAGGAAGTCGACAAGCGTGCTTTCCTATTCAGAGGAGAGCATGGTACCAATGCATACCGTTTTACCCTCGGAGCTGCTGGGATCTATGAGGACCTCCTTGGAGCCCTCTGCCGATTCAAACGACTCGGTTGATTTCTTTGCATCGGGCGTTTCTTCGGTGACCTCCTTGAGGGCGGCGAGTTCTCCGGAGGCGACAATTGCTGTGGTGTGGCCGCAGCACTCGACCTCGCACTCGTAGGCTCGCTAGAAGGAGGTGCCGATGGTGATGACCCCGTGGGGGCCCAGCATCTTCAGCTTGAGGTATGTGTAGTTGGGGACATCCATGAACTTTGCGTAGCATGGTCGTCCCAAGATGGCGTGGAAGGTTCCGGGGAACCCAACCACCTCGAAGGTGAGGGTCTTAGTCCTGTAATTGAACTGATCCCCGAAGGTGATGGGCAAGTCGATCTGTCCCAGTGGCATGGCCTGTTTCCTAGGCACGATGCCGTGAAACGGCGCTCGTGTTGGGCAGAGGTTCGTCCGGTCGACGCCCATCTCGTCGAGCGTCTTCGCGTACATGATGTTGAGGCCGCTGCTTCCATCCATCAGCACCTTGGTGAGCCGCTTTGGACCGACGATCGGGTCGACGACAAGCGGATACCTTCTCGGGTGCGGGATGGTATCCTGATGGTCGGTCCGGTCGAAGGTTATAGCAGACTCCGACCACCGGAGGAAGGGAGGCATAGCCGGTTGGGCTGTGTAGACCTCGTGGCGTGCGACCTTCTGGCGGCGTTTGGAGTCATAGGCCGCCGATCCTTCGAAGATCATAAGGCAGCCATTTGGTGTTGGAAAGTTGTCGTCCTTCTCCTCTGTGTCGTCCGTGGTGGGGGCGGGTTCCTTCCCCTGCTCCCCTTTGTTGGAGCTTCCGGACAAGAATTTCTGCATGAGGCTGCAGTCCTTGAGCGGATGCTTTATGGGAAAGGCGTGGTTCAGGCACGGTCCTTCGGGGATTTTTTTTGAAGTGGTTTGGAGTGCCCTCCACGGGCTTCCGACCACCCTTGCGGTCAGCAGCGGCCACGAGTGAGTCCTCGTGTCGTTGTTTTTTGTTCTTCTTCTTGGCGGAGCGATTGGAGGTGCCTTCGCTAGTAACCTCGTCCCGCCTTGCCTTGCCCTTGAGGCGATCGAAGATCGCTCTGACAACCTCTTCTCCTGAGGCGTGGCTGGTGGCGATGTCCAGGAGCTCCTTGGTGGTTCGCGGGCCCTTGCGTCATAGCTTATCAACCAAGGACTCGCAGGTCATCCCAGACAGGAAGGCTCCTATCACGTCGGCATCGGCGACGTTAGGGAGCTCATTGCACTATCAGGAGAAGCACCGGATGTACCCGCGGAGGGTCTCACTGGCCTTCTGACGATAGTTCTTGAGGTCCCATGGGTTCCTAGGGTGTTTGTACATGCCTTGGAAGTTTTCCACAAAGATCTCCTTCAGATCCGCCCAACTATGGATTGCGTTGGACGGCAGGTGTTCCAACCACGCCCGAGCCAAATCGGCCAAGAATAGTGAAAGGTTGTGGATAATGAAGTCGTCATTATCCGCACCATCAGCTTGGCAGGCAAGCCGATAGTCTTCAAGCCAAAGCCCAGGGTTTGTCTCCCCGGAGTACTTAGGGATGTTAGTAGGTGGTCGATACCTTGGCGGGAATGCAGCATTGAGGATGTGCCGACCGAAGGCCTGTGGTCCTAGCAGGCTAGGGCTCGGGCTCCGGTCCTCACCGCTGTCGTAGCGTCCGCCACGCCGACGATGATAGCCGTCGTGGGCTCCTTCCCTTGGGTCGCCATAGGCGCGCCTGTGGGCGTCGATTGTGTTGCGTGCATCGCAATCACAGCTGAGACGCTGATGTATCTGGGTCGCAATGCACTGTTCGCCGCCTTGTGGTGCTTGGTGGACTGATGCGTCCCTGGCGGGACGTACTGAGGGTGTACATTGGCTGGTGTGGAGCTCGCGTCGTCGAGACAACGAGCTTTTCGCCTGCTGCGCCGCCGCACGCTCGAGCAGCGTGCGAATTTCACGGTGGGCCCGACGATCCTCGGGCGTTGCGGCCTCTGGAAGGCCATGGAGCAAGGCTGTGGCGGCGGTGATGTTCTGGCTCGCCCGAGCGAAGTGCAGAAGGGTTTCATCATTGGCGATGATCCTTCAGTTTACGTCGCGGGCCACGGCACGTGCGTGCCCACCGTCTCCGTGGCATTCGATCTCCTGATCGACCAACGCGTATTCCTGAATGATCTGTTGTTTGGCTTCGTCGATCTCCCGCTTTCGGGCTTTTAGCTGTTCCACCCCTATGTGGGATGCGGCCACCGTTCTTCCTTTGGTTCCGTCGCCGAGGTTGCCTACCGGGGTAACCTCCTTCTTGGAGGCGCTTTCGACGTGTCCCTCGGAGGTTTTTGCCATGTAGCATTCCCGGGAGGGATGATGGCTCCCCCTGCCGGAATCAGAACCAGAGTCTGACCCCGGACCTTCCGCGAGGAGACCGTGGAGGGATTCTGTGACGCTTTCGATCATCCCCATGAACTCGTTGTTCGCGGGGGATGGGATCGTGCGCTGGGCCACAAGGTGACTTACGGTCGGCGCGAAGTTGCGGAGACCGAACGGAAATGCTGTCGGGGCACTCCGTGCGGAGTGTTCCGGAGAGAGGGTGAGGCGGCGTGGGTCCTCCCTGGACGGCTAGGGTCCGAGGGAGACATCGGGCTAGCGCTCAAGCCTCCGGTAGCCAGAGCCGATGGAGGGGAGAGATTGGATGGCGAGATGGGCCCATGCCAACTCTCCTCCCACCGTGACGATGAAGTCCAGGTCACCAAAACACACGTGTGCGCCCGAGACCCAGCTGATTGCGTGATTAGCCATCCGAGGCCTGATTTGGAACGCGCAAAGGCCCCTACCTGGCGCGTCAACTGTCGGTGTTTCGAACAAACACCGGCTAGTAAATTTATAATTGTTGCGCGTTAGGCCCGGATGGTGCACTAAAGGACACAAGGTTTATATTGGTTCGGGCTGAATGTCCCTAGGTCCAGTCTGCTGCTGCTCGTGTTATTAGTACCAAAAAAGGTTTGTAAGTAGGGGGTACAAACGATCGAGAGAGGGAAAGGTCCCAAGTCACTGATGGAATGGTCGAAAGGACGCCAAGAGCTCGGTCGCTGCTTGGCTGTATGTGTGATGTGTTGTGTGTTGACCTGATCCATCAAAAGTTGGTCCCCTTAGTGGGGGCCCCTGCCCTCCCTTTTATAGACCAAGGGGGGAGCAGGGGTTACAGATGGGAGAAAGAGGAAAATACCAAAGGTATTGAAGGTCCTTCGAGGGAGTCGGGTCTTCCTTTTTCCCTGTGCCTGCCCTGCTTAACATGGCAGACCATGTCAGAGGTGGCATGTTCGCTGATCCTCATAGGCCATGCCCTAGCCCCTTTTAGCAAGTGGGTGCGTCCCATCCTATGCCGGTGGACGGTGCGGCGTGCCGGAGAGCCAAGCTGTGACCCCTCAGGGAGTAATCAGGGAAGTGACCATGCGTCCGTCACTGTAGATGATGTGAGTTCTGTCTTGGACCGTAATGGCTGTTGTATGCCAGTGTTAGTATCCATGCCCGAGGGCTGAAGGCTGTGCCTACTATGTTGTGGGACAAAAGTCGGCGCCCACAACACTATTTGGGCACTGTTATGATGGAAAGGGCTTAAAGCGCCCGTCCCATCGTATTATGATGGTACCTTCCCACAGGCGCACAGGGCATGGCCCTTGATATCATGGTTGACTCGAATGTCCTGTCGTACCCTGTGCTCATCTTCATGAAGGAGCAGGGTGCAATCGTTGGGTGAGGCGGAGCTTGTCCTCAGCCATCGGGCGAGGCGGAGCCCACCCTCGGACGTCGGGTGACGCAAAGCCCGCCCTCGGACGTCGGGCGGGCGAGGCGGAGCCCACCCTCGGACATCGAGCGAGGCAGAGCCAGCCCTTAGCCGTTGGGCGAGGCGGAGTCCAACCCTCGGGGGTCGGGTGAGGCGGAGCCCGCCCTCGAACATCGGGCGAGGCGGAGCCAGCCCCTAGCCATCGGGCAAGGCGGAGCCCACCCTCGGACGACGTCGGCGAGACGGAGCCGGCCCTTAGCCGTCGGTCGAGGTGGAGTCCAGCCCTCGGGGTTGGGCGAGGTGGAGCCAACCCTCGGGGGTCGGGCGAGGCGGAACCGATCTTCCGTTGTTCGGGCAAGAAGCATAGAAGCGTTCTTGTCTGACTAAAAGCTTCAACATTCGATGGTTATCAGTCCCACCTCATTGGGTATCCCGGTATTAGGTCCCCGACAACCAGCGCCGCTGCCCCAGACTCAGGCGCGGCACTGGCATCTCCTGCATTCGCCACTGAAGACCCAGCGGTTTTCGTCATTGCCCCGGGCATCATCGCCGACTCGTCCGCCGTCGACGCCAACTTTTTGCCACCGCCATGTCCGCCAGCAGCGGCGGTTGACTCCTCCGTAGGCCGCCAAGCACCCGGGGACTCCGGGATGGGGTCTACCGGCATCTCCTTCGCCTCGGGACCAGCCTTTGGTTGCTCGTCAGTCTGGATGGGCAGGGTTGACTCCTCCGTACGCCTCGCTCTGCATCAGATCAGCTCATCAATCGCCAGAAAAGGATAAGGATATGACAACCAAATAACTCCAAGACAAGGGTACTTACGTAGCGGCTTTCCAGTAGATTTTTCTGAACCGACGCTGCCTACCCGAGCCCCCAGCTAGGCCCTTGGGGTCAATGCCTGCGTCTTAGGGTAGAGGTCCCGCGGTCTCCACTGTCGGCCTCTCTTCCGCCCGCCGCTCTGGGGCCCCATCGCTTACTGCTCGGGGACTCCCTCCGCCAGCCGCTCCGGAACTCCCCTCGCCTGCTGCTTGGGGACTCCCTCCGCCTACCGCTCTGGAACTCCCCTTGCCTGCTGCTCGGGGACTCCCTTCGCTTGCTGCTCGGGGGCTCCCATCGCCTGCTGTTGGGGGACTTCCTGCCCTCCCCTCGATTGTTCCTCCGCACGCGTGCTGCGCGAAGGTGCCTTCGTGCTCGGTGGAGGAGCAACTAGAACTTCGTCGTCATCCGACCACTCGAACATCGCGGTACTCCACGTCCGAGTGGTCTGGTCACCACCAAGCGAGATGTCGCCCGGCTTGAGGGGAGCGGCAGCAGCCGTCTTTCTCTTCTTTTGGGCCGGCTCGTATGCCGCTGCTATCTTTTCCTAGACTTTCTCCAACACCAAGGATGGACTCTCCGACGAGATGCTGATGGCTCCCTCCTTAGGCTGTGTCGGTGGCCGGGCATCTACTACCTGCGACCAATCGCCCAAGAAGTACACCGCTCTTTCCTGTGAATGGATCTTCGCATAAGTGAATCAGTCCACTGCTCGGCAACAACAGAAGATAAAAAGCATCAGGAACACACAATTGAGATATTTACCCGAGGAGACAGTTTTTTGCAGTGAAAGGGTCTCGTCTGCCCTAGCAAGTTGAATGAGGCAAATGGAGCGAATAGCTCTGCAGCCCGCTCTTGCACTATGTCCCTCGACAGCATCTCCGTCCTCTCCTGGGTACCGTCGGTCTCCCCCTTGAAATGAAAGGCTGCGTGAGCCCTCTCCTTACAGGGCTGGACACGGCGCACTATAAAGCTCGCCGCCACCAATCCGCCATTGGTCTTCACGCCCTTTATTAAGCCAAGGAGCTCCCTCACTTGCTCCATATCAGCGCTGCTTGGCATCTCCGACCAGCTCTTCTGGCTTTCTAGGATGTGGTCGGCGTCGCAGCGGACGGCAGGGTGGCTCTGCTTCATGTAGAACTACCTGGCGTTCTACCCCCTCAGTGACATGTTTAGCAACATAGTAAGGTACTCGCCCACCATTCCATCGTGAAGCTGAAGATACACTCCGCCGACCACCTTGGAACCACTGCCGCCTCTCTTCTTCAGCCAGAACAGGTGATGGAAGAGGTTCAAGTGGGGAAGGATTCTGAGATACGCCTCACAGAAATGGATGAAGATAGATATGTGCAATATGGTGTTTGGGTGGAGGTTGCACAGGCTAACTCTCCAGAACTCCAACAAATCCCTCAAGAACGGGTGAATAGGAAAACCTAATCCGCGCCAAAAGTAGTCCTCAAATACTACAGCTTCGTCGGTATGAGGCATTGGGAAGGGCTCACCGAGGGCCGGCCGCCATCCGACGGTGACATGGCCGGGAAGAACGCCCGCCTCCACCAATCTGTTGAGCTCCGCTTCCCCCGTGCGTGACGGCACCCACTCTTCGTCACGACTGGCTCCGGTGCTCGCCTTTTTTGGGCTCACCTTCTTTGGGTTCACAGCTCCCCTCTTCGGCGCCATCTCTCAGATCCGGATAGGGACTGGCGGCAAAAGCTCGCGTGGATGTGAATTTGGAAATGCGAGGGCTAAGGAAGAAGATGAAATGGCAAAGTGGCAAAGGTGGGAGCGCGGGCTACGGCGGCGCAGTTATAAAGCACTCCCTCCACCTTTTCGCATTCGAGGGTTTTTGGGAAACCACTCCCACGATTTGCGCCTTTCCAAATTCTGCGCAACAGCAAGGTGGGCCTTTACCTGGGCTTTTGCGCAACCGTGGACCGTATCACCAATTTATCTCCACAATTTGTTACAGCTCGCCGAATATTCGCCGACTTCTCCGCCAACCGTTATGGCTCAGGAATTACTACTATACAACCATTACTCCGGTATTTTCTCCGTGATTTAATTTCTCCAAGATTTCCTCTTGTGGCTCGAGGACTGCGTCAGCACTACGTCTCGGTTCCTCACCACATTGGGGATTTTCTCCTGTTGACTGTTGTTTCTGACCCTAGCACCACGTGACCACGTCACCTGCTGTCAGGCTCGGGGACTAAGTGGGCACACTTCACCTTGCGGTGAATGTGCTTTTTCTCATTTCGAGGCTGTGCCCGGGGACTGGCTGCCTGCTCGGCTGGTCTTCTACTATTCTGCTACTTTGGACCCTGGCACCACATGACTACGTCATCTACTGTCAGGCTCGGGGACTAAGTGGGCACACTTCACCTCGCGGTGAATGTGTTTGCTTTATTCTGGAAGACTCCACGCCTCTTGAAGCTGAAGAAGACTATCTCCCTTTCTCGTGGTCGGACTCTAAGTGGGCACACTTGGTCCACTACGAAGAAATTTTTGATTCTGAACTTGAGCTCCTTACACCCTTATGGCAAACCGTACTTGTGTTACACTGCTCGGCGACGGTTCACACTGCTCGACGATGGCTCACGCTGCTCGTCGACGGTTCACACTGCTCGGCAACTCATCACGCTGGTCAGACCATGAGTTTGACTGCTCAGCTTTGTTCGCACCTGCTCGGACAAGCTCAAGACGGCGTTGTACAACGGGTACAAGGCGCTCGGGGACTAGCTGTGGGGGATACGACCCCGGATACCCACGGCCCCAGCCCACAAGACGAATCCTTGCGGGGCACGACTCTGCTCGGTGCCTCCCGCAAGACACCGGGAAGATATCCTGAAGATACTACGAGATCTGTTAGGATACGTATGATCCTATGATTCCTGTAATCTGTTATTACTTTCCGGTTATCTCTCAGATCTAACCGACTTGTAACCCTGCCCCCGGACTATATAAGGCGGGCTGGGACCCCCCCTCCAAACTCACGCAATATCATACGATAGTCAATACAATCCAATAGACCATAGGAGTAGGGTATTACGTCTACTGACGGCCTGAACCTGTCTAACTCGTGTGTCTCTGTTGTCTTCTTGTTCTTGATTATACGCCTCTCTGCCGATCAATCTACCTTCGTGGGATACCCCTCGGAGGACTGCCGACGATATTCTATCGACAATTGAGTATAAGGTGGTTGCATGGCACTTATATTATTGTCGAAGTCACTTTAAATTGTATGTAGTATGAATCGTCGATATAGACTAATTATAACATATATGGCAAGAGTATATACTACTAAATATAAAATAAAATGAGATCATATAAAATCTAGTCTATGCACTATAATATAAAGCATAATTTTAGGAAAAATCTAAAATTGGTTTCATATTTTTCTACAATAGAATAAATTTTATATGATTTTTAATATTAAACTAGATTTTAGAATTGAATTCTATATTTTTCAAAAAAAAATTGAGTAGTTTTTTTTAAGATTTATTTCTGAAACTTTTTTTAAAGCCTATTTGACCCCTAACTCTAATTTACCTCACTCATGACTAACGTGGCATCTGATGTGACGCCATGTTAGAAACTGCCTTAAAAACCATCCAAGGAGAAAAAACAGCTTCAATGGTTGAAGGAGTCAAAACATCTGGTTTTCTAATTTGAAGTGGTAAATTGCACAACAATAGTTGAGAGGTCAGGACTTTTTTAAAAAAAAAAAGCAAATGCACAACAACAGTTAAGGTCTGGAGGACTTTTTTTTTAAAAAAAAAGCAAAGATCCTGTTCGTTTGGGCTGATTTGGCTTATAAGAAAGTACTGTTGACTAATTTGATGTATTCGTTATCTGGTAAGTCATGACTTATAAGCCAGATACAAGCAAACGAACATGCTGAAAATAGTGAAGCTCAGCTCCGACCTTCTAGGCTTCTAAGGCCTATCTCAGTAACAAGTTTCGTAGAATTGTTTTCAATATCGTATAGAATAAAATAAAACATGAATAAAATACCCATTATCAATGGAGTTTTATTTTATGGTTTTATAGATATTTATTTTCATAACTCACAGGGAGCTGGTAATTATGTCAAAAGAGTTTCATCCTCGTAAAACTCACTTCCTCTCTCTTCTTTTTTTTTTAAACATTGCGACATTAACATAAATGCTTATATGGCAGCTTATTAAATACAAACTCCCACAAAGACCGATCTAACGAAATAAACACAGCATCTCAGCTTCTCTTTGCCGAGGCACTTAGGCCAGCCATAAATGCATCCGCTACAATTAACAATAACAGCTGGGGACAGTGAGTTCCATGTTCTATCAGGCTGCCACTCATGGCAGGGCAATATCATCATCATGACATCATGTCTACTCTTACAGCCACCGCTAGACAGACGGCAAATTACTAAACCATATACGCATAAATAAATGAATAGCGGTCTACAGTCTACACACCCAACCAACATCATGTTAGCAAAATATACATTTCTTGTATACAGGTTTCCAAGAGTTGCTCCCGACGGGACTAGTGCCCAACTACTACTGCTAAGAAGTACCACTAGTCCTTGGATTTTATCCTATCTGCACTCTGCACTAAATCATTACACAACATGAGATCATCAACACTGGAAACATTGGGAGAGGGAAAATCCCAGTGTTTTGCTGAACGGAAGAGAAAGGAATGTCGAGCTGAGCTAACTGGCTCGAGTCTAATGCTCATCTGAGGTCATTTCATCCACTCTATCTTCGTTGGCTGTTTTAGCAGATAAAAAATTTGATGCGACGACCGCATCCGTGTCCGCAAGAGGAGTGAATTCGTCCGTCGGCTCCGCCAGGTTCCCGGTGCTTTCAGCGTTGTCTAGTGGAACATCCTCTTTCAAGTCACTGCAATCACATGCCACAGGCGTGCCAGCTGCTCTGCTGCTTGTTCCGGGTGCTTCATCAACAAGTGGGAGTGCAGAAAATGCCATAGCTGAGTTATCTGATCCTTGCAATCTGACTCCAGCGTCAGGAGTATCCTTCACTGGTGATCCAGAAGATTCGCTAGCTTTGTCATCTACTGGAGAGGAACTAGTTATCTGACAACCAATTTCAGGAGCCTCCGACTTGGCTGCAAGAGCTTCTGAACCATCCACGGTTTGGTTTGATTCTTCAAATGTGGGAGGTAACTCATCTTGCCCCTTGCTGCCAGCTAAAGATGACAACGATGCAGAGTTCAAGTTGAGTGAAGGTGCACCATCATTCCAATCGACAGAAGGGGCGGCTGTAGCTTCAATGGACGGGTGTGCTGGGGTAGTGACGCAATCGCCTTCACCAGATCCAATTTTGGAATGCTCTACATGAGAGGTAGATTGCTGAGCCTTGCGGAGTTTCCTTTTCTTTGAATTAATCCTTGGATCTTTTGGGCGAGAAAGAGGGCCCCCCGGGATCAAGAATGGAGGTATTGATGGTTCTTGTTCTCCAAGAAGAAGGCACACGGACTGAGCAATTGCTGAAACAGTTGCTGGTAGCTCGCGTTCAGGTGGCTTAGATGAAGGAGCACGTACAGCCTCCTGAAGCCAATGAGGTAACTTGTTTGATTTTAAACCTCCAAGGTCACTAGTATTATCAAGCTGAGGGTTTGAGTGGTCTATGTGGTTGAGATTCATCTCGATGGGTTGTTTGCCTGACCTCACACGACGCTGCATCTCATGAAGCAAGTTGATCTGTCCATCCGAAACACCAGAAAGAAGAATGTTCTCACGAGAACCTGACCTAATTTCACTGTGCGGAATGGAACTATTGTGTTTTCTGTTTATGGGAAGTGAACCAATGCTATCAGTCATGAAAGGATTTGGCATAAATGGCGGGATCGGTCCAACATCAGATTTCTCCAACTTGTCAAATGCACCACCAGGAAAATCTCCACCATAACTTGATCTATGCTTGAAATCCTGCCATGGTACATGAGGTGTGCCACCCTCCCCTGAGTTAATGTAATTAGCAGCCTCAATATGAGGAAATCTGGATAGGATATCACTAGAACCTAACTGAATATCAGTTAAGTGGGACTGCAATTTAGGCTGCTCCATCCTCATTTTAGAGAAATTACTTTCATTCAGCGCCCGAGACATCATTGCATCAGATATTCCAGGGAATGTTGTTGAGTTAGAACGTCTGGTGGCTGTAGACATAGGTTCATCAATAATCTTTTGCTCCTCCAAAATCCATCTCGAGGCCAGCTCTTCACTAGTTCGGTTGTTCAAAAACTTCAACTTTGGATCTCTAAGCATAGCATCCCAATTTCCCCTTCCATGCCTACGAACTCCTATCCACAGAGCATCAAGTTCATCCTCTGACCAATAATCTAGTTTTGATCTCTTCTTCAAGAATTTGTTTGAGGCATACTGAGCACGCATCATTATGTTGTCCAAGACTTTCTTGTGATTATCAGGCATAGCCGAATGGATTGGTTGCCCTGGGCTAAGACCCAGACCAGGAAGTAGACCAGACATAAATGACTTTTGCTTTGAAGTACCAGCAATATCTGCCATGAAGTTTGGTAACAATGAACTATCTGGCAACTCTGGGACAGAACTACGAATATAATCCTTATGAGCACCCAGTGACAGGTTAGGAAATATATCAGGTACAGGCTTAATATGCTTAAGTGGAGTGTTGTCTTCCAGACTGAAGTTTGGAAGACCCAGTTTCCCTTGAAATGATGCAATGGAGGGTCCAGGATTTTCAACAGGATCAACCCCCTTCCCTGATATAGGAGGAATCTGCACATAAGAACTAGTGTTATTTTTCCTGCTTGCTAATACCGCTCTTTACTTGATAAAAAAAAATATAGGTATGCTCCTCTTAAGAATGATTTATTTGCTATATTAATACTACCCATAAAATCAAATATCAACAGTTGAGCTATGTTGTAAATAATAAAGAAATAAGAAAGTGAGAAAGAAACTATCTTAAAAGTTTTGACTTGTGAAGAAACAAATGCCTCAAAGAAGAATGATAAAGCAAGAAACTGACTATACGAACAATTAATTGGACTGAGTGCCAGGCTAGGGAAGATGACGTACATGACTGAAGGGAAAATAACTTTCTGGAATCATGTTACTTATTCTTCGCAAAGCCTCCTCAGATGCACCAGGAAAGATGGCCTTATCAGAAGCTGGTTGAGCTTCGTTTCTATGCTCATTAGAATGGTCAGCAGAAGTTGACAGTTGTTTGTTGACTATGTCACCACTAGCCCTTATATGCTCCTTTATGCTTGGTGCACAAAGTGAGTTTTTGTATGAGTTCACCTGACCAGCATTTG
The DNA here is from genome assembly GCA_904845875.1 of Miscanthus lutarioriparius. Lineage (NCBI taxonomy): Eukaryota > Viridiplantae > Streptophyta > Magnoliopsida > Poales > Poaceae > Miscanthus > Miscanthus lutarioriparius. The sequence continues at coordinate 20,616,549 of CAJGYO010000004.1, forward strand.
GAGCACAAAGGCCAAGTACAGGTAGCAGGTGATTTGGGGTCCCTGGATTGAAGTCATCGGTGGCCTTTGAGTGGTGCTTGGATGAAGCAGCATTACCAGGAATTCTGGCATAAATATCTTGAGGGATTTCAGAATATCTCTTTGATTTCTTGGAGGATTGCCTCATTTCTCCAGTTGATTCACTAAAACGTTTCGCACCAGATAGCTGTGAAGAATTTGGGTCTTCTACGATTATCAAGGGATTTTCAGCAGGTTCATTAGCAATAGAGTCGTATGGAGTCATGAACTCTTCAAGATTATCATCAGCATAGTTCTTGATAATGTGCCGCTGGGCAATCCTTTCCTTTTGTCTAGCTCGAAGCTTTCCACTGCCAAAAGCAGAGGCAGATCAGTGCCTGAAGATGAAAATTGCACCTTTGCAAGCTAGCATATGGGCCAAAATCCCACACATGACAGAAAGCGAGGGAGAGAGTGGAGAAGAGGGCATACTATTTTTCCTTCAAGACCAGTCCAGCTGCTGTATATTCTCTCTTTGGTTCATCTCCCTCATCAGAGTCCTACATAGCAATATCAGCAAATCATTGCAAGATATCATAAACAGTTGGAAGATAAGCATGAAAGGACAACAGCAAATGAAAAGTAACAATTCATACAAATACCTTTGGAATGTGCAATATTACACAGGGCGTACCTAGTGCAGAGAGCTCCCGCTCTGTGCGGGGCCTGGGGAAGGGTGTCAGTGGCAAGCCTTACCCTCGCCTGTGCAATGCGAGGAGACCGTAACTCGAACCCGGGACCTTCCGGTCACATGCGGTAAGACTCTACCGCTTGCACCAGGCCCGCCCTTCTAATGTGCAATATTACACAGGACAAATTAATTTACACGCGCTATTCATGTGAGCTATGGAGGAAAACATGAGCCTTCGATTAACCCTATCCTTCTATACTCTAAAATTCACTCCTAAAGCATGTCAATCCTAGTATCCCAGTCCAAGGCATACACACAGAAACCAAATTTTGTGACATGTTTGAGCAACTTAAAAGACAAATGCCTTGATCACAACTTCAGTCCAAGTTGATGTACCCACAATGCAATTCGCTGAATAAATAATGAGTGCTCACATATTCCATTCAATGTCACATATTAGTCACAGCAATCATTATGAAGAACAAAGATTATATGGTGCCCAGGGGGGATGGTGTCCTCTTTAACTAAAATATCATGTTGCAATGTTTCAAAAAAATCATCACAAAAATCATGTATGCAGTACACCAAGTTAAGTTTAACTGTAACAATTCAGTTTGAAATTCATCTTGATGTTTCAAAAAAGACAAGTGTCACTGTCAGCACATGATGAACAGTGCTAGTTGGCTGCTTGTCTATTTCGTGTCTTAACATCTAGGATGAATTTCAAACTGAATTGTTGCAACTATACTTAAACTTTATGTGTACCACATACATGATTTTTTCATTGCAACATGATATTAACGAGGGCGCCAACCACCCCTGGGCACCAAATATTCCTCTTATTATGAAGAAAGGAGTGAGATGAGCCTCAAAATTGTACGACAACACATACTTTTCAGAAAAGTTCACATGGCTTAAAATGAGTTTACAATGCAAACAGAGGGATGCCGCCATATTTGAGTGTGTTGCTATTAGAGGGTATTCTTGTCACATTTAAGCCCAAGACAATATGGTTTCCTTGGTACATTTACCTGGTCAAAAGTGCCATATATTTGAAAACAGAGGGGGTGTTTAGTATCTAGGACAAATCTATGTGATTTTTATCAGTCTTCATGTAGTTAGTAGCAAAGCAGTAAATGAATCATCAATGCTTCCTGATGGAAAGTGAGAAATGTGCACAAAAAGGTCAGTCCAACAGGAAAATACCTCACTTAAAGCTTCATTAGGAAGTGTTGCAAATGTCTCTCTGTAAGAAACAGCCTTCCTTAAACGTTTGCCTCGGCCAAGAGATGCCTCCTCCTCTATTTGATATTGTTCCCATCTGAATAACATTATTATTATTATAGTATTCCTCAAGGTCCAAAGAGAGAGAGCACACTAAGCAAGCAGATCAATTATTGCTACAGAGGAACCCAGGCCTTTCCTTGTCTCACCAAACTATGTTTAAGTAGGTAGATAGATTCACTGTGAACAATTTCCTAGGTCCAAAGAGATTTTGATGCCCATGCGGGCACCAAATTCTGTCTATTCAGCACAACTGCATCCACCGTACAAATCAAGAATGGTGCATGCACGTACATTTTTCCCCTAAATAAGAAATAACACAAACTTTGCCTCCATTATGATGGCATAAAGCATAGAAGTTGATAAACCACACTTTTGAATTATTTATTATACATGCTAGTGTTGGAGTATTCATTCTTCCATTTGTTTTGCTTTCTGACAAGTATACTTTTTAAAATGAGGGAAGATTTTTAGGTGCATCATTAGGACCATCACATCACATCGCACCTACTTAACTCTCACAGTGATCACAGTGATGGGATTGTTGACAAAAAGATACAAGTTTATATGGTATTGCAGAGTACCTGACACGTAAAAGTTTATCCCATTCATTTTCTTCTAAACGATTAGTAGCACCTTGCTTTGATTCAGATGCTTGCTCGCTCCCATCATTATCAATAGGTGCAATATCCTCATTGGTACCAGGGTCGTCATTCAGCTCATCGTTCCAATCTATTGACTGTTTAACAGAGGGAAGTAAAGAGAAAAGTGTTAGAAAGATCTCCAATGAGAAACTATGAATAGCACAGTAAACCTAGACCACCATATACAAAAAAAAAGGGATAACAGAGGTGATCCACTAGAAGTCAGGTGGTACGTAGGTCCAGGCAGGTGTCTGGGCAGGATAAATCTGCTACGTGGGATGGTGTTTCCTAGCACATAGTCAACACGTAGGGGCCCACAAAATGTAAATATGTACTCCTTCCTTTCCAAATTGTAAGTCATTTTGGCTTTTCTAGATACATAGTTTTTACTATGTATCTAGACATAACATATATCTAGGTGTATAACAAAAGCTATGTACCCAACCAAACAACTTACTCAGGATGGAGTACTAATTCATGTGATAAAAATTTGAAGATCCAAATTTAGTGGACATACTTTGTAACATTGGTAATACTGACAACAGATTACATAATTTAACAACAATTTTGACACATGGATAAGAACAAAATCCTGATATCATAATTTACCAAAAAAAAAAAAAGGCGTACCCAGTGCAGAGAGCTCCCGCTCTGTGCAGGGTCTGGGGAAGGGTGTTAGTGACAAGACTTACCCTCGCCTGTGCAATGCGAAGAGACCGCGACTCGAACCCGGGACATTCCGGTCACAGGCGGTAAGACTCTACCGCTCGCACCAGGCCAAAGAAATTCATAAATAATCACCATTTAGGAATAAGCAATTAGGCATACAGATCAAATTACCTTCACAGTACCAAGCATATCGTTGTCCAAGTCCCCATCAGTGCCTTCGGCCACTGATGATGGAAGGTTTGATCTATCAAGCAGCTTCAAAATAGCATTTTCATCCCAAACAAGTTTGGTAGAACCACCAATACATTTGTCCTCATAAACATCACCTAGGCCACCGGTTTTTCTTCTATGCTTAAATTCAACATCAGCAACAGGACCTGAGGCTTCATTGCTATCTTTATCATCCACACTGTCACTATTCCCAAAGAGTTCCTCTGTACCCCAGCGAATGATATCTTCCACTTCTTTCTGTGATTCTGATTTGTTAACGAAAAGTTGATCAAGCATCAATTTCTTCTTGGCTAATTGCAAGATACGCTCTTCAACACTAGCACGTACTACAAGCCTGTAAACCAGAAGTCTGTTCGATTGCCCAATTCTGTGTGCCCTGTTCATCGCCTGTATATCAGCATGTGGGTTGAAATCTGAATCATATATGATAACAGTATCTGCAGTTGCCAAATTAATACCAAGTCCACATGATCGTGTAGACAGCAAGAAAACAAAACGTGTCTTATCCTGGTTAAAGCGAGTAATCGCTGCCTGGCGCTCCGCCACAGATACCGAACCATCAACCCTTTCAAATGTTTTAGGACCGAATTCTAAAGTCAGATAATCTTCAAGGATGTCAAGAAGTTTTGTCATCTGAGAGAAAATAAGGACACGATGGCCTTCCTTGTGTAATATTTTTAGCATAGAGTGCAACAAAGCTAGCTTTGCTGAGGCCTTTATGCGCATTTCATGCAGAAACTCAGGTGAACCAGATTCAGGTTCAGTTCCAGGAATAAGATATGGATGGTTGCAGACTTTCCGAAGTTGCATTACTATGTTCAATAAAGACTGGTGAGCACCACCTTTTCCAATGTTGCGCAGTACTTGATAGTTCTTTGTAAGCATAGCACGGTAGTATTCAGCCTGGATTGATGTCAATTCAACAGGTACCATTCGCTCTGTCTTTGGGGGGATGTTTTGCATTGCATCTTTTTTCAACCTCCGAAGCATATGAGGAGCTACAAGTTTCTTCAGCTCCTCTACTTTTTCTGCTGTTGTAAGGTCATTAAACTTCTCCTCAAATGATGATAGAGAAGGGAAAGAAGTAGGCTGTAAGAAGTTCAATAAGTTATACATTTCACCAATGTTGTTCTGTAAGGGAGTTCCAGTCAACAAAACTCTGTGCTGAAATGAGAATGAATTAAGTAAACTAAAGAGTTTGCTGCTAGAATTCTTCAGGCGATGTCCCTCATCAACTATAAGAACTTCCCATGAGACAGAACGAAGATATGCAGCATCAACAAGCACCATTTCGTAAGTTGTAAGCAAAACATTAAACTTGTATGATCTCTTTGTTTTGCCAATCTGGCTTGCATCGCCCGCATGCCACTCATACTGGCGAATGATAGATCTTGACCTTGCAGAACCATGATACTCCACAACATTTAAATGAGGAGCCCAAGATGCAAATTCAGCCATCCAGTTGGGCATTGTAGAAAGAGGAACCAAGACAAGACATGGCAAACTAATCTTAAATTCACAACATAGGGATGATAGAAAAGCACAAGCTGACACTGTCTTTCCAAGACCCATCTCATCAGCAAGGATAACATTTTTTGACTTGTACCAGCATTTACGTAGCCAGTTCAAGGCTTCCAGTTGATGAGGGAAGAGCATGCCGCCCTGAAGTTCTTTTGGCTGATCAACTAACACATTAAGCTCCTGTCGGTTCCTTGTGTTTGCGTAATCTTTTACCACATCTTTATCCAAAGCCTGGCATTCAAAATTCTTGAACTGAGTGACCAAATGGCTATATTTCATCAGGGTAGGTTCATCTATTCGTTCCCAAGTGCATTCATCACAAGGAAGACCACACCATTTGATTAAAGCCTCTTCCACTTCATCTACAGAAGCACGAAGAGCAATAACTCGTTGTGGCTGGCACCACTGTTCCTTACAAATGTTTATCAAACTCGTTCCATACTTCGCTTTATAGTTTTCTAGTTTCCTTTTTGCTAATATTTTTACCTCGGATTCAGCAACCCAGCTGTTGTGGATATTTGATTTTCCAACCCATTTGATCAAGAACTCATATCCAGCATCATTGTAGTCCTTATCTGTTATTTGTTCTATTTTCCCATGCTGCTTACTTTCATCTGTATGCTCTTGATTGGTCCTGACCATTGTATCAGCTCTAGTGACTGCAAGTTTGGTATCATCCTTTTCTGCTGGCAAATCAGATGTCGTCTCATCTTCACCTTTTTTGGAATGTGAAACATTCTCTCTGTCTACTTGATCATCTTTCATTATACTGGTCTCATCACCAGAACATACTGATAATATCTTCTTGGCTTGTTCTTGCTTAATTGACTCCTTTTCATGGGATTTACTGTTACTATCATTTTGCATTTCCAAACTGTGACCACTATGATTGGCTGATTCATCAGCACATATATCCTCCACTGTACCATTTCTAGAAGACTCCATATCATCCACCTTGAGATTAGCTGATTCAAACTGCTCCAATGAAGCATGGGATGTTGGGTTGATTTGGCTCGTCTGAAGCCGACGGCCTAGGATGCGATCGACCTAAGCAAAGGCCACCATATAATGATAATCAGATGAGAATAACACAAATGATAGGACAAAACAGAGGAAAGACTAAGAATGCTTGTATGAAGATGCAATGTAGTGTAAATTGCAACCAACCTGCTGATCCTCCTGGGGAGTCATTATTTTGTCTCCTACCACACCCTGCTCCTGCAACATGTTTGCAGGTACATGAGCGTCACTGGCATATTTGTGTTGCAAAATTATTGTGCTAGGACATTGGATAAGAGAGCAGCATCTGATCGGGTATTCATCTTGCCACAAAACTTGAACGAATTGCAATTGTTAACAGATGAGCACACAATAGCTAAACAGGGGTGGGCAGATGCCTAATGATGCTATCACACTAGCAGCCAGAGACAAGAATAAAAGAAGTGTGGCACTAAAATATATGATGACAGAAGGTTAAAAAGGAAAGAAAAAACGTGATCAAGCCAGCTTTATGTTCAGGATGCACAAAAGGTGATCAGAAAGCATTATATGGTATGTTTACCCAAAAAAAAAAAAAGAGAATTGTTAGTACATGATCAAATTTTGAATCTGCGTCCTAAGTTATTCAGTTTATTTATAAAGTGTTATAACTGACCGAAAAAAAGAGAGGCTTAAGTAATCATAACAGGGAAGTTGTCAATTTCAATGAAAAGGAAAAATAACATGCAGAAAACAAAAAACATAGCACTACAGTAAATGGAGGCAGATCAATGTGAACAACTGATACTAATCTGTCCATCAAATCACCAGTAAGAAACAAAATCAATCTGGACCATTTCTGAGCAAATAACATGGAAATTTTATTTAGTTGATGAATATTTGAACATAGCAAAGTGTTAGCTTCAATACCTCAGAGTGCTTTTTCTCAACAAATATCACTTTCTTTTTCCCTTTCTTGGTACTGGATGAAGGTGCTTTGCCATTGGAGGGTTTTCTTTTTGGCGGTGACTCACTGTTATCAAGAGATGTCGATGGTTCTAATGAGGAAACACTGTCATCATCGGACATTGAATATTTAAGCTTTTTTGTGCCAGATCTTTTACTCTCTCTCTGACTATTTTGCCTCCTGCTTTTAGATTTATTTGGAGACAAGTCCATACGGTGTGGATGTTTCTTCAGTTTCAAAACACTTCCATGTTTAACAATTTTCTCTTCTGAAGGTTCTCCAACAAATTCTGTCTTCGAGGGTTTAGCATTCTCTGATAATTCCTTGGTTGAGCGCTTCTTCAAATGTAATATCAGTGTCTTCTTTTTCTCAACTTCATTATTCTTCATACCGGGGTCACCCCCCTTCATTGTGCCACCAGATGAGTGTTTTCCTTGTTCGTTTGATCCAGTTTTGTCTTGTGTGGAGTTCCTGGTCTTAAAGGAGACTTTTGTATGCGAAGGTGGATTATCTGATGTCGTACCTGCATACATCCTTGTACTTCTTTCATGTTTCGAAGTGTCAGCCTCTACATTACCTAACAGCTTCAAGCTACCTTTTTTTGGACGGCATCTTGGACATTGCCACTTCCCAGGGGGTGCACGCTAGATTGGGGACGGAAGAAGGCAAGGATTAAAAATCCAGTCATTATAATGAAAATTTGTAACTTTTGAACCAAACGAGAGGGCACAATACAAACCTTAAGAGGAGGATTGAGGCATTCCAAGTGGTAAACACGAGGACAGCTATCACAACATAGCAAATTGCCACCAAGATCACATTCTACACACTCGAAAAAATACTGAAAGAACAAAAGTAAAGTGATAAGCAAATTTTAAAACCACAACAGAGGTCACATACAAAGCAATTCATAAATAGCTAGTGTATATAAACCTCAATTTTTTTAAAAAAAATACTCCCTCTATTCCAAATTATAAGACGTTTTGGCTTTTCTACATACATAGCTTTTGCTATACACTTAGATATACACTATGTCTAGATGCATAGTAAAAACAATGTATCTAGAAAAGTCAAAATGCCTTATAATTTGAGTGAGTACTATAGTTCTTGTTGATAATTGGAGAAAGATGTAATTGCTCAGCTGTTATTCATAAACATTTTTTCAATTGCAGTTGCTAAGAAGTTCCCCACAACCATGTATCATAATTTACTTAGATGTGTCAGTTCAGTATAGTTGCAGGCATGTATATTGAAACAAAAAGCACCATAGGAGCTCCGGGCTCAGTCATATCTCACGTACATGGGAGTCTGACAGACTATTTCATCTGTGAGAGAGTTCACATGTTAATAAAACATGTAAGTTCCCTTTCACTTGGCTTACTTATACTTGTATTTGTATAAAACTACTCCTGAAGACCTAACTGAAGCCCAGGTGTTTAACAAAAATAATACTATGTGTGCTCCATGAAAAAACGTCTTTTCTATAATGGCTACATTATTAAATCATTGTTTAAGCCTTCTACTCGTATTATAGAAGTGCGGCACATAAAGGTAGAACAGTATATTAATCAGACACAACATCGTATCTAAAAGATCACAAATAATATCTACACAAAAGACTAAGGTCAACTATGAAAAGTTATTAGGTAAGAAATTTACCCCATCGTGCCCTCTTATCTTCTTGGCTGATGGAGAAATGTTAGTGTCATGCTTCAACTTCTTTTTGGTGGAAGCATGGCTCATTGGAGAGTCTGATGTTGGTGAGGTAGCCTCATTCTCGTTAGATGGGCTAACTGTTAACTTGCTTCTTTTCCTTTTATATTTCAAACCCCAGTTTCCATCGGCTGCGCTTTCACATAAAGAGCTCCTCTCCTTCATCTTCAGCACACTTGCACCAGAGACATATCACATACTACAATCAAAATGAGGAGAAACATGTTTTTTTGTCATTAGTAACCCAGCTCAAAAGAGACAACGCGTAATAGATAAACTAACCGTTGTTCATTGTAATCTAATATACATATGCGATCACAGGACAAGAGTCAGATCTCAAGTGAGATGAAGCGTGGTTTAATCAAGTATAAGAACACTACGGAGTGCTGATGCATTAGAGCAGTAGGAATTTTGAGGCATAACATTGTACTATGATGTCAATGAACAGTTCTACTCAAGGTCCCAGACAAAGAAAGGCGGATCTTACTCATCTTACTTTGGTTATTGGTTCAATTGAAAGTTCCCTTTTCTCTTTAGAGAATATTGTTGTGGAAGAGCAAATGCAAACATAATAAACTACCTTTTACATAGTAGCTTTAAATGAACAAATTTTCATAGCATAGGAAATAACTGAGTGTGAAAGCTAAACGACAGAAACAAGATCAGCCAGAACTATTGGGTTGTTGCTTATAAATTTGTTAATATAATCACATTAATTAATACCCAAATTGGAACTTAACATACAAAGGCAGAACACAATAAATAGCCAAAACCAATTAAGGAAGATCACTATAAACCCTTACTGATCAGTTTTGCACAGCTAGGTAGCATTACTCATCTAGCGAAACAATACTTAAGTAGTTACCACAAACATTCCATGTCTTGCTGTTCTCTAAAAGCCCATATGATAAACTGTCATAACCATAACCTAGCACCCGATACAGCTATCACTGGAACCAGATCACGACAAACAGAGGCATCAAAAGTCCACTGCTACTTCAGACAGGACACCCACCCTAATCTTCACCTCTGAACTGAATCCCCCTAATTTTGGAGTTCACAGCATTTTTACCCAAGCGCAGAAGAAACAGAGCTGCAAAGACAGACAGATAGACTAACTCCCAACCGGACCCTGTCAGTAGAAGCAGAAGCATCAGAGCTTGCAAAAGCAGCTGGCCGCCTGTAACTAGCTTCACATGCCCATACGGCACAGCCACCACCCACGCCCAAATCCGAATCTCCGTCTCCGTCCTAACCCCAAACTCCATCCGCCGGCAAACCATTTCACAACAAAATTCCACACAAAACCCCCATTAACCCGCCCAAAAGTGGCGCCAAATCGCGCGGTAGAGATCCATCTCACCTCCCCGCGCCGCCGAATCGATGCCGGAGCAACGGACGCAGCGGCGGATCGCGCGCGGGTAGCACCTCCGGAGGCCGCGGGGCGGAGCAGAGGCGGCGGCGGCGGCGTCGGGTCGAATAGGGGAGGGCGGCGCTAGGGCAGGGAGGTGGACGAGGATGCAAATGGGGAACGGGGGCAGGAGAGCGGCGCGGCTATCGAGGGGCAGGGGCACCCATCGCATCGGGGGTTGTGGAGGGGGCGCGTGACGAGAGGCGAGCGCTGAGGGCAGCAGGCAGGGCAGAGCGCTTCACGCGTCGCTTTCGGCTGCCCACCCCGGGGACGGTGGGTGACAGGCGGGGCCCCCGGGCGGCAGAGGGGACACGTGGGGGAGGGTGCGCACGGTGCGCGGGTAGGCGCCGCGCTCCCCGCGGTGGCGTGGAGACGGCGAGGGTGGCCGCGCGCGGCCCGCCGCTCCAGGCGCGGCCGTGGGCGGGGGAGGTGGGATTGGTCGGTAGAGCGGACGGATCATTTGCGTGGGAAGCTCGCGAATTCTTCCGGGGTTTTATAGGTTTGCGAGTCGGGTTTGAGCCTTCTTTGAAGCTTGGCTAAAAGAAGATGACTGCTTCAGTAGCCGTAGCCGTAGGTGGGGCTTTACGACCTTTTATATTATTTATTATTTATTTTATTTATTATAAAATACTCCCTCGCTCTAAATAAAATATAATAATTAATAATTACATGATTCGTCAGTCAAATAAGTTCATTATTTTATATTAATTATAAATATTAGTACTTTTCTATATAACTTTGTTTAAGGTTCAAATCATTTGACTCCTTAAAAAATAAGAATTATAATTTTTTTAAGGACATAGGGAGTATATTGAAGTGTATTAATCTCCACTCCCTTATTAATAGGTTTTTTCCAAACCTTTGTACAAGTACTAGTACTTTTAGCTATGTTTTTGTTTTAGTAATATTTTTACGAAAATGCTTGTTTCTGAGCGTGCGTGCTTGCGACGCTCGGCGTGCGCACCCGCGTGGCCGTCCAATGTGTGCAGACGCCGAGGCCGGTGAAGAAGGCGTCGCCTGCGCTCACCGCCACTGCCCGATTCACTCGCCTGCGCCCGCGCTCGCCCTCTCTCTTCCCCAGCTCCGGTGGCGGCGGGTTCTGGCAGGAGACGAGGTCGCCAGAGAGGAAGAAGAAACAACTCCGGCGGGTATAGAATGGCTGGCCGGTCGGGGGATGCAGGTAGGCCAGGCGGTGGGGATGGCCCGCGAACGGTTTAGGGGAGCTAGCGGCGGCAGCGGCGGCCGAGCCAGGTCGAGGGCAGGGGCGCCATGGCCGGACTTCGTGGAGCTCGCTGGAGTCGTCATGGCCGCTGCGGGAGGCGCGGGGGGAAGGGGGAAGGGGAAGAAGGCGGTCGCCGCCGACAGTAGGGTCTAGCCGGAGCTCCACGACTGCGACCGCGGCCGTGGAGCTCCGACGAGACCCTACCGCTTGGGCGTGGGAGGTGGTGGAGGCGGGGGCGGGGGCGAGGGCGGCGAGCCGGATCCGGAGGCGCGTGGGAGGAAGCGGGGGGGGTGAGCGCAAGAGTAAGCTCGGTCACTGGAGCCGGGCGGGCGAGGAGGCGGCGGTTGCGCACGCATGCTGAGTCACGCAGTAGAAAAAAGATAAGGCGAGGAAGGAGGCGTGCAGGTGTAATTTGTGGAGCATGCGCGTCGGAGACTAGTAAGGTCCACATTTTTAAGTATATGCTATAGTCATCGGCCCGCATCGCAACAGCTCGATCAGTGTGGACTGTGGACACATCGTCAATAATGATGATGAAATCGGTGATGATACATGTTGGCTTTGTCATTCAAGGCCCGTTCACTTCACTAAAAAAACAAGCCGAAACACTGTTCCGGCTGATTTGTTGTGAGAGAAAAATACTATTCCGATTAAAAAACAAGTTAAAAAGTACGGATTATAAGACAAGCGAACAGGGCCCAAGTGACAATGGTGCAGCTTGGTGGCTGAGGAGTGCTAGTATCCTGCTTGTGGCATGACATACCGTATCTGCTCTCCGGATGTTCCTGCGTGATTTCGTGTTATCAAACAAAACTAAACTGCGCGCAAAATATACTTTCGCCACGTCATACTGCTACCTGGACACGTGTCTGCTCCGCAGGCCTCCGCGTCCCTACATGGACTGCCTTCCTCCGCACCATTGGGCTCTAAGGCCCCGTTTGGAACAAAGGAATGTAAAACGGAGGAATGGTATGAAACACATGAATAAAGAAAAGTAAAAAGTGGAAAACCACAGGATTGAAAACCATAGGAATGAAACATTTTGACTGTTTGGATTGCAGGAAATGAATTTGAATCTTCACATTTTTCAATGAACAAAGTAGTCGTTGGCATACACTAGTAGTCATTGGTTTCTTCCCTTGTCTGATGCTGTTCGTGCATTGTAGCCAGTAGCCGTTGGCTTGCCAGGTCAGAAATTGCTCATGTATTCTAGCCATTGCTTGGTCAGAAATTGCTCATGTATTCTAGCCGTTGCTTGCTGCTCGGCGCTATATAAGCATGCTGCTGCATACCGTGGAGAGTTGCACCTCCCATCCAGACTAGCAAGACAAGTAGTAGACACAAGCACACGTACGTGTTCATTCTTTACACTTGCATAGTTGTACATCTCTCATCCCTTGTAGTGATAGGAGGTGCTTTTCTTTCTATGGATCCAAATTATCGCCGACGATCACAAAATGAAGATGAATTCATTTTCCTCATCCACCCAACACTAGCAGAAAGAACCTCATCACAATCATTTGAGAAGAAAGCAATACACACATCTATCCAAAATGGAGCCACATTTATTCATGAAACTCTAACAGGGCATGAGGCCCTATGCAGAAGGCGGTTCCATATGGAAAGAGAGATTTTTTAAGCTCTTGTTCAAAGATTGCGTGAAAATAACCTTCTTGTTGATTCAAGGTATGTATATGTGCAAGAGCAGTTAGACATATTCCTTTATGCCATATCAAAAAATGCAGCCAATCGAACATTGCAAGATATTTTTCAACATAGTGGAGAAACAATTAGCCGGCACTTCACATCAGTGCTCAACGCACTTACATCACTCACATGCAACTACATACGGCTACCTTCTCTGCACCCGCATCGGATCTTAAGGCAACCTAAATTTGCTCCATACTTCCAGGTAATGTATTTTTTATTAGTATATCAAGGCAAAATAAATTTTATTTGTGGTTTTAGTACTAATAAGCATACAAATACATGCAGAATTGTATTGGTGCTATTGATGGCACTCACATTCCTATCACTATTCCTCTCAAACAACAAGAGCCATATAGAAATAGAAAACAAGGTCTATCACAAAATATGATGGTCGCATGTGACTTTGATCTAAAGTTTGTGCATGTGCATGCTAGTTGGGAGGGGTCTGCTTCTGATGCAAGAGTTCTCCAAGATGCACTTAACCATGGATTTAGTGTCCCTCTCGATAAATTCTATCTAGTAGATGCAGGCTATGCTAACACACCAGAATTTGTTGCTCCATATCGTGGAACTAGATACCATCTACAAGAACAGGGAAGGGCTGGACAAAAACCACAAAATCACAAGGAATTATTCAATCTACGACATGCTCAACTCCGAAATCATATAGAGACAATCATTAGTATATTGAAGATGAGGTACCCATACTGAAGGCTGCATCATTATATGATATTGACACACAAGTTGATATCTCTGTAGCTTGTTGTGTAACTCATAATTTTATACGGCTATACAATGGAGATATGTCATTGGCGCATGATGCCAACGAAGATATCAATCAAAGTAGCATGCAAGATGTACCAGAAGGCGACGACGAATATAGTAATGATGTGCCAGCATTTAACAATTTGCGCCAAGCTGGGAATGATATGAGAGATGAAATAGCAATGAGGATGTGGAACGATTACATTTCAAGAAGAACAAGTCAGCGATAGAGAAGTTCAAATATTTAATGTAACTTAGTTTGTACTACCTTACAAAAGGCATGTTAGTATCAATTCTACACTATACAAAAGACGTGCTAGTTATGCTAGCCATTTCTACTTACAAAAGAACCATGTAGCTTACCTGCGCACATGTGAATTTGATTTTCGGAAGCTAAATTTGTTTGTGCAACCATCCCAGCCTTGTTTCATCACGAGAAAATGAAAGAAAAGTTTCCCTGTTTGCTGAGTTTTCTTTGAATATGTCTGCTGCTTTTATCATCTCTTCCATTTGTAGATCAGGCAACCCTTCAAGAACTGTGACACACTTCTTGATGCTATATGGATCCTCCATTTTCTTCTCTTCTATGGTTGCAAATCGCTCAATTTCTTCCTTTTTGAGCATTAAGTACCTCTCCTGGAAATCATTAGTCAATGCAGTACGACTGGTTTTCTGTTTTTTCCTCGCTTACCATCAACCATCTCTGAAGTCAAACTAGATGGTCGGGAAGTGTGACGTTGAGTTACTGAAAACTGTTCTTGGGCAAGTGTCTCTTGATTTAAGGAATCTTGTGGCTGGGTTCCTTCTGGGGAGGCACTAAAAGTAGAGTCATTAACTATATTTGAGAAAGGACTAAATTCATCAGTGCCAAACCAATTAGTATCGTCTCTTTGCCCCTCAATATCAAAATGCAAGGGCGATGTGGTAATAGGAACATGTCGTGGAGGTGAAAGTGATGCAGGAACTTCTGAACATTGTTTTCTCTTATTCGCATAGTGATCCATTCCATGACAACTCCTTCCTTCAGCATAACGACCTGTACAAATATGTACAGAAAAAATTTAAGTATAGGTGCAACAATGTTTAATGAAAATATAGGCAGTTAGATCCATGAACTGAAACTCACCATCATATAAAGCAAACAGATCATCAAAGTATAGAAATGATTTATCTCGCCGTCGAAGAAGAGTGTCTTTGTTTCGACGTTCCTCTAACCCCCTCCATACACTTTCAGGTGCAGTCACCATCATTCTACTAGAATCCTAGCCAAAACCACTTTCTTCTTGCAATTCCTTTACAACTCAAAACTCCTTCTTCAAATCTTGCTCCTTTTGTTTTACTTGAGCCACAGTGAATGCTAAAGAAAATCTTGAATTGAACTGACCAACCATACTAGTCCATGCATCCTTGCTCCATGCATTGTTTGTCCGAAATCTTGGTACATCGTGTTGTTTTAAAGTCCAATAAGATAAAGAATCCTATGATGGTTCTAGTTTGCTCTACTAACAGTTCTTGTGGTGCCTAACATAATTTCAGATACACAAATTTTCAGTTTCAAATAATATTGGGAAAGATGAATGCCACGGACTAAAAAATGCAAAGGAGGAAAGGCAATTTGTTTTATGATAAACAAACTTCATGAGTTTAACCATGCATTGGAATTACCAAACTAGCAGATGCAATCTCGAATTAGGGGAAAATAAAATAAATTAGTATTTTCGGCAATGTTTAAAATAGCCAGCTATAGCGGAAGCTATAGCCAGATTTAGCGGATTGGCATGGCTGGCGCTAGGAGATTTGCATTTTATCGCTAAACGATCGTGACGGCTAATAGCGGCGATTAGCGCGCTAAAAACGCTAAACAGGGGGCAACTTAGCATCGCTAAGCATTTCTTGGTAGACTGGTGGGCCAAAACCAAAGTGGGCTTCCTATATTTCTCATCAGGCGGTGGCCCAAAATGGCAGTGGCGGCCCAAAATGCCACCCTAACCCTAGCAAGCGCCTGATTCCACTCACCCTTTCGACTTGTTTGCTGAAAAAAGCATCGACGGCGGCGGCGTCCTCAGACGAAGACAAAGACTAGACCCGGTGACCACCGCAGCAGTGGAGCCATCTCGCCCGGGCACGGCGACGACATGCAGGCCCTCCACTGTAGCCACAACGGCCATCTCGCCATGGCACTAATCTGGGTTGTCGGCGGCGATGTGTTGCTGCTGAGCTCGCCACGTAGCCGCTGGTTTTGGCTGCCAAAGTGCGATAGGTAGTCCCTCAGCGTGAGCACTTGATACTCTGTACCAATGGGAGCAACAAGCAAGCAAGTTCTTCTCTTCTTCTCTCGGTAGTCCTCTGTTCTGGTGTATTTCTCGCTGCTTTTTTCGCTGATTTGTGACATGTATTTTACAAAACCGCTAAATGAATTAGCGGACGCTATATTTGGCTATATTGTTTCTAGCGGCTGGGGAAACTTGCCGCTAAATGCTTTAGCCGGCGATTTTAAACATTGATTTTCGGATCTAATCTAGGACTCTACCTATGAACGAGATCCCAACCAATCTGTAACAAAGCACGGAAGAAATTCTAGCAAGGGCTACTTAGTTATCAAATTGATTACCTTTTTCTTGTGAGATCTCGCCATCCCCTCCAGATTGGGGAATGCCAAGACTGTGTTCTGGTGCTGCAGACGGAAGGGGTGGAGTTGGTTTTTGTCCCCCAGATGCACTTTGAAGTCGCGGATTCGTCATCTATCCGAGGTGGAGGGCGACGAGCGCGTCCGCGTGCTCTCGTGTGGCTAGGGATTAGGCCATGGCGGGAGGGAGAAAGGCAGTGGCGGGAGGAAGAAAGCTCGTGGCGGGAGAGTCGAGAGAGCGAGTGCAGCGTTCCCTCTATTCCCTTGGGTCGGAGTGGATTTTCTCGTTCCTTGCGTTTTGTGTGCAAGCAGTTTCCTTTCCTCTGGAACGGTAGGGAAGCTTCCTTTGTTCCAAACGACATCTCTCGTTTCCTTTCCTCCGGAATTGCTTCCTCCAAAATTCCTGTGACTTTCCTCCAATCCAAACGGGGCCTAATTTTTTTCTTCTCCTGTTCAAACTGGTCCACCGTGCCTTCAGTATGGCTCCGCCCTTGGTGCAGTCGTTCCCTGGACGGTGCGGCGGCCTAACCTCGCACACAACACCGCCGCTGCGGTGCTTGCCTCCGCCGGCTGCGAGGACTGCCTTTGCTGTCTCCGCTTGCCTTCCTCTGCCACTTCATTCCTTGCTACGGAACTAGCCGGACCATCCTGCCGTGTTGGGCTTCATTGTTGCCGCCGGCGGGTCTGCCGCTTCAGCCTCCCCCTCTTCAACATGGACAACGTCTGTCAGGGACCTAGATATCTTGACATGGTAGTTTACCTAAACCGAGTGTCATCCACTTGACCAACTCAATTTAAGTAAACAACATCGAGAGACTCCAGGAGCGCACGTAGCAACTCCTCTTCAGGACCTTTACGCTGAGTTACACACATTTCCAGTACAATGCAAACTAGACAACTTAATCACATACACACTTCAACATTCTACTCACTTAGAAAACATAGTTAATATGATATAGGATTTAGTAGCATAAGATTACCACTAAGTCTACTACTTCGAACAACTATACTTCTACACTGGATTGACGCTCTTGTCACTCAACTACTCGTCGAGTTACACGCAGCTTATCTTGGAGAACGCCTGCTCCAAAGTCTGCTAACTGCCATCTTCGTCAAAGCTAGATCCGGGAAGATGCTTGGACTTCCTGCAAAACAACTTAACGGCTACACCGTGAGTAAATTGCGTACTCGTAGGACTTAATTCTAACATATAGTATTTGGTGGATGCATAAGGTAGTTATCGGGTATTTGTATAAGTGCGGAAAGCAATGATGTTCATTAAGAATATGACATGCTATGCTCAACATAGAAGTAAAGGTATTCATCATTATAACAAAGTGCTCATAGTATATTGTTCATGCTACCATGGGTATAGAAAGAAAGAACAACCAAATAGTTCTGTCCCGAGGGACTCCAGGCTTTCAAGACTCTGTAGTACAATTGTATCCACATAGAAAACGGGACTAACCACCATACACCGAGTTCGGTAGTGAGGGTTGCCTCAGGTTCTCTAACCTTTCTCTAATCTAGCCCAAGTGTCCAACGAAAGGTTCATGCGGTTGCCCGGTCAATGTCCCGGACATTCCCGACCGACGCCAACCCCCTTGCCAGTTTCACGGATAAACTGATCACAATTAGTTACTTGGCTTATCGACCCCATCCGCGACATGTGGCCTGTATGTGTGATTACTCGGACTTACGTATCCCAATACATGGTCCTTACTTCTCCACGAGCTACGTCGTCTGAGAACTCACACTCACGACGACCTACCCCTCGCATGAGCAAGATATTCAAGTTATTGTCAAGATTGTCATATTAGGGATATTAGTCCTTAGCCAGATTAGTTAGGTAAGTCAAGTTGTACCCTCATTGGTTTTAATAGTTAATTATCTAGGTGTAACATCCTACACACGCGAGTATGAATTTCCCTTCTCATGCTCGACTTCTACCATTGCCCAAGCAACTAAGCAATAAGCATTACGCGTTCCCATTCCCGTTGTTTAGATGAGAGGCTTTTATAGATTATTAGACTACTCTAGGTGTAGTATAAGAGTGATCATTATCCAAGACTACATGGAATGCATGACTCATAATGCAACTTGATAAGTATCTAAAGTAGGGTTTATAATAGTGGGGTGCCTACCTGATAGTGCTATCGTTCAAACAGCTAGGGGCTGACGATGACATCCTATACACGCTTTAGACTGAGATGATTCCTGAAAAGGATGAGAGAGATCCGACTGGAGAGATTCACCGATGATTCGGAACGACGCTAAGGAACATGAATAGATCACCATTCGATCCTGGGATGAGACATCTAACAGTAATCCTACTACTGCATTATTGGCTTGGGTTACTAACTAGTAAGGTTAACTGTTGGGTAACTTATTGGTTAAACTTACACTCTTTGCAACTGTCGAATACTCCGTTATGACTGACGGACATTCTGCTGTACTGGGTACCAAGGTGGGTTGTCTCTGGGTGACTCTGTTTGGCTCTAGCGGATGCTCCATGGGTTTTACGGATACTCCGATAGGTTTTGGGCACTCTGGGGTTACTAGGTTACTCCGTGCATATAATTCCTCGGATGCCCCGAAGTGTGTGACGGATGATCCGGTGGGAACTAGGTGCTCTTGGGTTCTCTGGCTGTGAGTCTTTATAATTCAGCAGATACTCCGATCAATAGTCGGACCTTCCGTTGTTCACACTCATAGTAGTCTAGGTGCCTCTGCTATGAGATTTACCAGATTGGGGAGGTTTACTGGACACTCCACCAGATCGGCGGACACTCCGCCAATTGGGCGACAGAACTTATGCTCTATGTCTTAGGGTGGTTAATTGCTATTTTGGGGTGGTGAACATCCATGCATGTGTACCATACTTCTAGGATGATCTTAGGGATATGCTAGGGTAAGGCTAGTTGAGTTCTTGGCTAACTAGTGCATCTAGTGGCTTGGCTAAATCTCTTCCCATGATCCACTTGTGATCAATACATGAGATTGAGTAAGAAAGCTTACTTTAAGATTGGGATCCATGAGATGCTAGACTCCATGATAAGGGGTTGAACACATCTTGCCCTTGTGGTGAATGAGAGGTCACCACACTCCATGATCCATATATGCATGAGAGATTGAGATTAGGGTTTGAGAGAAACCTTCAACTAAAGAGATGAGAGCTCGTGAGCTAACCATGATCATGAGATAAGGATGGCTTGACCTTGATGAGTTGATGGCCTTGGATTGCATTCCTTCACTTCATCTTCCACCTTCATCTCCACTTCCACCTTCATCTTCTCTCTAGTTCTTCCTCACTCTTGTTCTTCTAGAGAGAGGGAGAGGGTGAGAAATGGGGGAGTGAAATGAGTTGGTGCTGCATCAGCTGAGACTTGATATTTCCTTTTTGTGCATATGATAGGTGGGGCCAAGGGTTAAGTGGAGGACAGCTCATTCCCCATTCACTGTATGCAGTTTAGTTACTAGCGAATGATCCGATGTCACATCGGGTTGTCCGATGGTCTCTGAACTCATGGACTTGATCCAAGCACTCGAGATTTGACAATTAGGGTTACTTCAATTGTTCCAAGGGTTAACAACCTGACCAATGACAACTTAGGTTTTGATAATGTGCTTCCCAGTGAGTGCGCTGACTATTGTTAACTTCATGCTCGTTCGTTTTGTGTAGAAACTTTGCCGATTATCCAAGATTGAGGACTTAGGTGGTTGTAGCGAATTTGTGACAGAATCACCTAATCTAATGCCTCCCAAGAGTGCTCGTCTTCCATTAGACACTAAGCACTCAAGGGAGAACACTAAATTACGCAGTTCCATCGGGCACACCCCAAGGAAGAACTCAAAAATCCATATTTTCCCATTAGGATCACAAATGAGAGAATAAAGCTTACATCATTATTAATCATTTCTTACATCACTTTTAATACAACATCAGATTATAATATTTATTATTTATAATGGCGGAATATGATCATGTCATCAGAGTTATGAACAATTTAATTTAACATCGGAATATACATGTGATCAGAATTACAGCGGAAATAAATATCTATTCATGACATGATGAATCATTGATATGTAAACTATGACAATAGATTATAAAACTTCTATTTATAAAAATATTTAGGGAGAGTTATAAATAAAAACTATGATCATAGCGTAAAGGAAATCCTCTCTGAGCCCACTAGGAGGAATCCACACACAAAGGTCAGCTCTAGCCTCCACCTGTCACCTACAACAGGGAAAAATAAAACCCCGAGTACACAATTATACTCAGCAAGACTTACCCGATAGGAGGAAAGAGAAGACTCCAAGGATATGCAGGGCTATCTGGCTTGTAGGTTTATTGCATCTACAGGAAGCATTACTAAGCGTGCGCCCTTATATTCGATTTTATTAGCAGTCACATTAGTTCATTAACTAACCATTCTATGTAAACACCTATGCTACTTTCAAGCAGGTGGTAAGCAATTAAATTTCCTTTTACCATCTTTTATCTTGTAGTTCTTACTACGGTGTTAGGCCGTAGACAAGCCATACTGGATTGCCCAGCGATTCATGAATCAATGTCCCCAGCTAGATACCCTGAAAACACACACCCCGCTTGTACCCCAGGCATAAGCAGGACCAACCCACTACCCTCCTGTCACAGGGTCTAGGTCCCCGTCCAAACTGGGACCCCAAGCCCTCGCCCCTGAGTCCCGGACTCAATGCGGTGCAAGGATCTCCTACCCAAAAACCACCTTGACAGTCAGTCCAGAAAGAGCCAGAACCCATGATAAGAGAGTAACAAGTCTTCCAAGCGTCCATACCCAAGTATGTGGTCGGGATAATAGGTCTGTGACTTGCCTAGAGTCTTATGAAACGACCGACCCTTAACCGACACAGACAGGAAACACAGTGTAACCAAGCTATGTCCCATTAGTCGTAGGACACAACCTCTTACACCCACCAATACCCAAAACATATCCCTACCCGATCACCATTTTTCCTTTCCACCATTTATATTTTCTAAGTGATAATAATACAGTAATATATTTCCTATGTCTCGCGAGTGACGGGCAATCACTCGACTTCTACCAGAGTCCTGTAGCATAGCAATATACATGATTCTGTCATACTAGTAAGACTCATAGGATAAAGATTTATATATGCATGTGGGTTTCATTCAACTCCTTAAAACTTAATGCACAAATATAATTTAAAGTGCAGAAAAGTAGGGGTTATGCACCGGGGCTTGCTTGGGTAAGATTTAATTAGAAGCTAGTTTTCCATCATGGCGACATGATCTCCAAAAGCACCATTTCTCCAACAACTTCCGATGACTCCGCGATCCATCGACGTCCCTATTATGATATGCAATGCGATGCAAGGCAAAGACGTAATTAATCGACTGAAATCGTGACTCGTAAAATACGATTTACTCCTCTTAAGTTAACGAGCTAGTTCTAACGATGACCGTACTTAGGCTACATACCCATGTTGGCGAATAAGGCATTATTCCCAACAAAGGTTTAATTATACAAACCCAAGATGTTTCTTTCTTCTATCCTATCGATTTAATCTTTATTTGAAATAGGGCATCATTACCTATCTAGCAAACTAATTATTCTAGAGCTACAAAAATTATAGTGAGTAGATAATAATATTAGTAATTTACTATAAAATTTCTAGAGCCAACACTACCACCGTTTTATTACGGAAATTTCTAGAAGTTCACATTTTAATAATTTTAAACATTCTAAAATAATTAGAGCAACCCTAGAAATATTTTCAAACTAAATGAACCAATTACACTAATAGATAGATCACGATTTTAGGAGCCTAACAAAATTGGTTTCATCATTTTTCGACACCTACATAATTTTATATTGATTTTACAAGTTTGCTTCAGCATTAAATTAGAAAATACCTCAAAAATGAAAAAGGGCCGGCGGCAACTAAACTGGCCCAGCAGCCCCATGGCCCACGCGGAAGCAACTGCGCGTGCAGCGGCTGGCCCAGCATCGGCGGCACTGACGGCCTAGGCACGGGCAGGCGGCGCGGACGGCCCATGAGGCAGGCAGGCAGGCCGTAGCTCGGTAGCCCCAACGCGGCCCGCGGCGACAGGCCGGCCCAGCGGGGCGAGCACGGCCCAAGCGGCGTGGACGCGAGCGGTAGTAGGCTAGCCCAGCCAAAGCGTGGCCCAGCCAGAGAGTGGCGGCGTGGCCCTGGGCGAGTGGTGGCGGCCGTGGCCCAGCGCTACGGGGCTGCAGCACTGACGCGGGACCACAGGGTTCGCTCTCGCCCAGCAAGGGACCGGATGACGGACGGCGTGGCCACGACGGCACTGCAGGGCGCGGGAGAGAAAGAGGGAGCACGAGCGCACAAGGCAGCGGCGGCGGCAGCGGCCACAGCGACGTCGGCGCTGGCGGTTGGCAGCAGGAGCGAAAGATAGAGCGGACGGAGTCAGTGTTGAGCAAGCGCGAGATGGAAAACGAGGAGCGACTCAGCAATCCTCCTATAGGGTGTTCCAGAGCAAGGCCACGAGGGAGCAAGTGCACATGGCCACTGCGCTCGTCCTGTACAGCAGTAGTATCCAGCAGAGAAGGGACAAGCAGAGAAAATAAAGAGCAAACGATGACTCGACAACACAGCGCGACGCAAATAACTCCGATGATTGATGGATTCAGAGCAGGGGCACCGCCGTATTCTAGCGGCTAGGACGACAATGAGGCAAGGACAATAGCTGCAGCAGCAAGAACGCGGGAGATCATGCAGCAGCTGAACGCATGGGCGTCGCGTGGCTCTGCTGGCTGGCTGGCTGCGCATGCAACACGGATGTGAACAACGATACGTCGTCGGCACTCCAAAAGATCTAAATCCTATCGACTTCCATCACTAAATATTTCACGCGATAGCTCCTACTCCATACCCAGTCATAGAACAAAATATTAGGGTCTTATGTAATTATTTTCGCAAAACAAATCGCCACCAACAGCGCTTTAAAATATAATTTCTGATTTTTACCGTTGACGAGAGAAACTGGTTTTTAAATTTTTAATTTCGATTTTTTAGCTATTGAACATACCATGGAACAACATCCACACGCCACATCAACAATTGTATTTTTAACTACTAACTTGCACTTCCAATTTTTATTTAAGTTCTAATTACAAGTTATATTTTATTTTGTTTATAAAAATTGTTTTCATGCTCAATCCAACAGAACAGACCATCCGCTACTTATTTGCTAGAATTGTTGTCAGACATTCTTAAATATTTTTACGCACTGAATAATTTAACTTGAACGTTTATTTGAGTCCACAAAACTGAGTCACACAGAATTCACTTATCGCTTCAAGTATGTTTTAAATAAAAAATCCGAGAAACTCGCTTCGGAGATTTTTCTAAGGCCTAAACCTCGGTGCTAAACGAGCTTGTAAGACCAGAGGTGTTACAACCACCCCCAAAAAAGAATCTCATCCCAAGATTCAAAGCAAGAATCAGATGAGGGAAAAACGTGATTACATTTCGTAGATCAGGGATTACACAAAAGGTTACACGACTTTGAATACTAAATCACACAGGGATTTAGAGATACATTGCTAAGAGCAACCTAATCCAACCGAAACTTAATCCAGAAGGCTAGATAGACAAGGGCAATGGAGAAATAGCAGGAAGATGATTATCCAAAATATGGCATAGGTCCAACAGATCCAGAAATAGGAGACTAAGAAGTCAAACATCGTGAACCCTAAAACCAAACTAACCAAAGGGAACTTAAACTTATTCGAACACTAGATCCTTTCTTCTCAGATTACACCATCACCTCAGACTGACGAACCTAGCTCCACGATAACGACAGAATCTTGTAGCTCTACTTTAGGTTCGAGGGGATGGGGATAAAGAAGAGACAGGACCAAGAGCATCTTATAGTGGTGAACGGAGGTGGGGCGCAACACACCGGAAGTGGAGACGGCGTGGATGAGGTACACAGACGAGTCATGCTGTGGGGATAAACACGACCATGGTGCGCTTCCTACATGAGTGGCAGAGAGGATAAAGGGGAGGATAGGAGAGGGTTCGCTCGACGAGCCAGGCGTGCGGCAGCCAGGTCCCCAAGAGAAGAAAAAGGAGAGGGAAGGGGCGGGGTCTGGTACGGGGGATGGGGCATGGGGGTCGAGAGCCAATCGGATGCTGGGGAAAGGAGAAACGCATAGTACACAAAGACGGCGAGTGCGGCACGATGCCGCAGCCACGCTGAAAACGGGATGCTAATGGTCCCGACACGGACGGCGTCCGCAGGGCACGCAGTGAAATAATTCGACATGCGTAGCGCGGTCAACTAAACATAGGGCTTGGGACATGACATCCACTTAGGCTTTTATAATCACTCTTGACTATCCACGACTAACTTTTCTTGACCACATCCGTCTTTCATGTAAACCACGACCATGTCATACGTTCTTCCCCCAAAACCACCTCCTCTTGTTTACCTTGAGAGAACACTATTTCATCAACCCGTTGTGGATTTCTCGTTCGAACACCCGAATATTTTCAAGGAGAATATTTGTAGCAAAAGCGGTATGGCGGTGTAACTTGGTAAAGGTACTTCATCAACAACCTCGATACCAGCGCGTGCCGAGCAGCGTCACCATGTGGTAGCTGTTCCACAGGGGGCCCTCGGTTTCATCGCGGCACCATAAGCTATTAACCAGGCAACTATTACCAACTTACACGCAATAAAGGTGGTGGGGTCATAGACCATAGAGTAAGAGGAGTATTGCAAGGGAAGATTCAACAATAAGGGTTCCCTTCACAATAAGAGATAAGGATTTCAAATCCAACGACGGATTTGATTTAAAGAGATTCAAGTGTTCTGCTGGGACATTCACAATTAGTCGATACAGTGTCCAATGTTCTCTAATCACCGCTGGTGTGCTGGCATCTGAATGGTAGCTTCTCTTGTAACCCGCTTAATATCGCCCTTGACAACTTTAGGCCGTCTAACGAAACTTAAGGGTAGATGGACGCAAGAAACATAGCGAAACAAACAAAATGCATTTTCCAACGGTCTTATACGGGTACATCATACATGCATCCAGTCTCCCCTTCATGACACATCATTCCCTACGGTCGGACGATCTCAACAACTATGGACAAAAAACAATGGCAAGAGTACAACACCAGAGGACAGCGACAAAAAGCACTACTAACTATGGGTACAACATCCCAAGGCAACTACTCTACTCTGGACCACACATCTTCATTCCCGGGCTCGGCGGATTCTTCTACCACCCTAGCTATGGATCTGCCTCCTCTCTAGGCAGTGGTTGAGTGAGAGGAATCAAGGGTTCTACTTCTGACACTTTCGAGGGTGGGGGTACTGGCAACACTGCAACACCAGTTCTCCTTCTTTCAGGCGGGTGGACAGGGATCCCCTCTAAGATCGAGGAATCCTACCTTTCAGCAACCAACGTCATCTGCTTGGCCCTGGTGACAAGATAGGCTTCTCCTAATTGATGGGCATGTCGATCTTCAGCCTCCTTTAGGGCTTCTAATATGGCAGTCTCCCGACTCTCAGTGGCTGCGCACTGGCATGCGATTCGGCGAGCTACACCTGGACCATCCTGGAGAAGATCTCGGCTTCCTCGGCTCACCAGAGGCATGTCCTCAGCTCCGAGGCTTGCCGGTCATACTGCTCATCCAGAGCAAGTAGGTACGTGGTCAAGTGCACCATGGTTGGACTATCCTCTTGCGCATCCCACCCTTGCAAAGCCTCCAAGCGAGCCCTCCATACCCGCCAATTCTTGTCCAAAGGTGGAAAGAACCTCATGGGGGTACGGGCAATGGGGTCTTCATAGATCTGGCAGAGGTACCGCAAGGCTTTGTGGGCCACAACCTGGTAGGTGTCGATGAAGCGAAACCCAATTGCGGTCACATTCCAGGCTTCCGTGAGGTCAGGGAACTCTTTACTCTTCCCGATGTAGACGGTAACCTCACACCGCTCGGTGCCATGCTCCTCATACTCATGGCCCTCATACTTGGGATGATCTTTGACTCCAAGCTTTTGTAGGGTGGCATGCAGGATTATGGGAAAACCCTCAACGTTCAGGCAGTAACTACTAACCCAGGCTCCTGCCATTCATGGCGATGGTTGTGAGGAAGGCTGAGCAAAAAGCTTGCTCAAAGGAAAAGCTAGACGAGCTAAAGTGCGCTGAGTGGTGATACCAATGGCTAAGCCAGGCCCTGCTTATAAAGGCAGAGCGGTCAGTGGTCCTAACGTGGTTCACCAGGATTCCTGCACGGGGTCACTATGAATGAATCGACCAAATCCTTCGCGCGTTCGAGGCGAGCGATGTCCAATGCCATTACTAACTAATATGACTATAGGGCAAGGGTCTGACAAAGAACACATAAAAGAGTATGGGGAGACATGGGTCACGACCAGCGTGAACCACGGGCAAACGTGAAGCATGAAGCCACAGTACAGAAATAACTCCAGAACAGGACTGAGTCCATCGTGCACAATACGACACGTGTGACACCTATAGATGGCGTATCTGCAAACAATCGAGCGCTACAATGCACAAATAGGATATGCATGATTGCATGTCCTATACGTCCTTCCACCGTTGCCAACATATAGGGCAACCGTTCTCAAATTTTTGGCACATCATTCTCTCCCTATAGCTAGTCGATACTATTGGACTATGCTCGAGGTCAGTATACCTGTAGAAAAAATGATTAAGTCTACCTAAGTCAGCAGAGTGCCATCTATACTGGATATGTAACCATAGTAATAGGGCTACTTATATAACTTCGCATAAAGACGTCCTATTCTTTTGAAAAGAATTTGTTGTCAAATTTTATTTTAGAAAAAAGTTTTCGAAGCTTTATTTCCTCATTTATGCTCTGATACCACCTGTGGTAGAACTGCCTAATCTATAGCCTCCCAGGAGTGCTTGTCTTCCATTAGACACTAAGCACTCAAGGGAGAACACTAAATTACGCAGTTTCGTTAGGCACACCCCAAGGGAGAACCCAAAAATATACATTTTTCCATCAGGATCACAAATGAGAGAATAAAGCTTACATCATTATTAACCATTTCTTACATCACTTTTAATACAACATCAGAGTATAATATTTATTATTTATAATAGCGGAATATGATCATGTTATTAGAGTTATGAACAATTTAATTTAACAGCGGAATATAAACATGTGATCAGAATTACAGTGGAAATAAATATCTATTCATGACATGATGAAGCATTGATATGTAAACTATGATAACAGATTATAAATCTTCCATTTCTAAAAACATTTAGGGAGAGTTATAAATAAAAACTATGATCACAGCGTAAAGGAAATCCTCTCTAAGCTCACCAGGAGAAATCCACATAGAAAGGTCAGCTCTAGCCTCCACCTGTCACCTGTAACAGGGAAAAATAAAACCCTAAGTACTCAATTGTACTCAGCAAGACTTACCCGATAGGAGGAAAGAGAAGACTACAAGGATAAGCAAGGCTATCTGGCTTATGGATTTATTGCATTTACAGGAAGCATTACTAAGCGTGCGTCCTTATATTCGATTTTATTATCAGTCACATTAGTTCATTAACTAACCATTCTATGTAAGCACCTATGCTACTTTCAAGTAGGTGGTAAGCAATCAGATTTCCTTTTATCATCTTTCATCTTGTAATTCTTACTACGGTGCTGGGCCGTAGACAAGCCATACCGGATTGCCCGGTGATTCGTGAATCAATGCCACCAGCTGGGTACCTCGAAAACACACACCCCGCTTGTACCCTAGGCACAAGCAGGACCAACCCACTACCCTCCTGTCATGGGGTCCAGGTCCCCGTCCAAACTGGGACTCCAAGTCCCCGCCCCTGAGTCCCGGACTCAGTGCGATGCAAGGACTTCCTACCGAAAAACTACCATGACAGTCGGTCCAAAAAGAGCCAGAACCCATGATAAGAGTGTAACAAGTCTTCCAAACGCCTATACCCAAGTATGTGCTCGGGATAATAAGTCTATGACTTGCCTAAAGTCTTATAAAATGGTCGATCCTCAACCGACACAGACAGGGAACACAGTGTAACCAAGCTATGTTCCATTGGCCATAGAACACAACCTCTTACACCCACCAATACCCAAACCATATCCCTGCCCGGTCGCAATTTTTCCTCTCCACCATTTATATTTTCCAAGTGATAATAACATAGTAATATATTTACTATCTCTCGCGAGTGACAGGCAATCACTTGACTTCTACCGGAGTCCTGTAGGATAGCAATCTATACGATCCTATCATACTAGTAAGACTCATAGGATAAAGATTTATATATGCAAGTGGGTTTCATTCAACTCCTTAAAACTTAATGCACAAATATATTTTAAAGTGCAGAAAAGTAGGGGTTATGCACCGGGGCTTGCCTGGGTAAGATTTAATCAGAAGTTAGCTTTCCATCATGGCGACACGATCTCCAAAAGCACCATTTCTCTAGCAACTTCCGATGACTCCACGATCCATCGACGTCCCTATTATGATATGCAATGCGATGCAATGCAAAGACATAATTAATCGACTGAAATCGTGACTCGTAAAATAAGATTTACTCCTCTTAAGTTAACGAGCTAGTTCTAACGACGACCGTACTTAGGCTACATACCCATGTTGATGAATAAGGCGTTATTTTACCAACAAAGGTTTAGTTATACAAATCCAAGTTGTTTCTTTCTTCTATCCTATCGATTTAATCTTTATTCGAAATATGGCATCATTGCCTATCTAGCAAACTAATTATTCTAGAGCTACAAAAATTATAGTGAGTAGATAATAATATTAGTAATTTACTATAAAATTTCTAGAGCCAACACTACCACCGATTTATTACGGAAATTTCTAGAAGTTCACATTTTAATAATTTTAAACATTCTAAAATAATTAGAGCAACCCTAGAAATATTTTCAAACTAAATGAACCAATTACACTAATAGATAGATCACGATTTTAGGAGCCTAACAAAATTGGTTTCATCATTTTTCGACACCTACATAATTTTATATTGATTTTACAAGTTTGCTTCAGCATTAAATTAGAAAATACCTCAAAAATCAAAAAGGGCCGGCGGTAACTAAACTGGCCCAACAGCCCATGGCCCACGCGGAAGCAACTGCGCGCGCAACGGCAGGCCCAGCATCGGCCCACAGCGCAAGCGCGGCCTAGGCGCGGGCAGGCGGCGCGGACGGCCCATGAGGCAGGCAGGCCGCAGCCCAGCAGCCCCAACGTGGCCCACGGCGACACGACGGCCCAGCGGGGCGAGCACGACCCAAGCGGCGTGGACGCGAGCGGCAGTAGGCCGGCCCAGCCAGAGCACGGCCCGCGCGCTGATGACTTTTACAAAAGACCCCAGGATTTCCTTCTAGCTACGACAAGGTCCAACTACTATTTCATACACCCACTGACAAGTTCATTTACCCCCTTGGCTTCCACCTAATTCACGTGTGTACATCCCTAGAGGCAGAGCACCATGGCGGGGACGATCCGACGGCGGCCAAGACTGGCCAGGGAGGGCACGACGGTGGCGGAGGGGTGGCCGCCAGGGCGCAGGGCCACCACAGGGTTCGCGCGACCATGCAGGACCACGATGGCCCACGACAGTGTACAGGGCATGTCTGCCCGCGTGCAGACATGGATGGCAGCAATGGCGCGCGCACTCTGGTGGACCTACACGCTCTTGGAAAAGTGGAAGTGGCGGGATAGCATCGGGGGCTCACCGTGGATCCCGCTGCAGAGACGGTTGGAGCGAAGGGCGGTCGAGCCGGCCTGGCCATGCACGAGCGGCCAGGGCAGCGGCGCTCCAAGGCAGACATGGCCGCGTCACCGCGTCGTCGGCGAGGACCCCGGCCGAAGGAAGGTGAGCACCCGATAGAGGGGATCAAATCAAGACTACTGGTGCCATCAATCGAATCATTACCGACGATTAGGGCCTTACTCTCAATCATGCCCTGCTCCAGCGATGGGCTGACCAGCGGCGACAGAAATGCCAAACTAGCCGGCAACAGTGCACTTCTGGTTCTCGCTGCAGGTTGGGTGTCTAGCTAGCTTCCCTAGCGAGCCGCAGGTGCAAGGAATTGGATTGGGATTGCTCGAGCTGTGCGAAATTGGAAGACGGAGGTGGAGCGGCGCGGAAAGGCAGCGCGGGGAGCGGGGTGGAGAGGCTGCAGGCATGGGCGCGCGACGCGGGAAGGAAAAGAAGGGCCGGTGCTGCGGGGTCAGAGGTCCAGCGTGGTTGTGGGGGTGCGCATACGCTCGCGAGGGGAAGGGCCGGCACCGGCGGGCATGAGGCGCAGCGTGGCCCTGGGCGAGTGGTGGCGGCCGTGGCCTAGCGCTGCAAGGGCTGCAGCACTGACGCGGGACCACAGGGTTTGCGCTCGCCCGCAAGGGACCGGGCGACGGACGGCGTGGCCACGGCGGCGCTGCAGGGCGTGGGAGAGAAAGAAAGAGCATGAGCGCACAAGGCAGCAGCGGCCACAGCGACGTCGGCGCTGGCGGTTGGTAGCAGGAGCGAAAGATAGAGCAGACGGAGTCAGTGTTGAGCAAGCACGAGAGGGAAAACGAGGAGCGACTCGGCAATCCTCCTATAGGGTGTTCCAAAGCAAGGCCACGAGGAAGCAAGTGCACATGGCCACTACGCTTGTCTAGTACAGTAGTAGTATCCAGCAGAGAAGGGACAAGCAGAGGCAGGCAAGCAGAGAAAATAAAGAGCAAACGATGACTCGACAACACGGCGCGATGCAAATAACTCCGATGATTGATGGATTCAGAGCAGGGGCACCACCGTATTCTAGCGCCCAGGATGACAATGAGGCAAGGACAATAGCTGCAGCAACAAGGATGCGAGAGATCATGCAGCAGCTGAACGCATGGGCGTCGCGTGGCTCTGCTGGCTGGCTGCCTGCGCGTGCGACACGGATGTGAACAACGATACGTCGTCGGCACTCCAAAAGATCTAAATCCTATCGACTTCCATCACTAAACATTTCACGCGATAGCTCCTACTCCATACCCAGCCATAGAACAAAATATTAGGGTGTTATGTAATTATTTTGCGCAAAACAAATCACCACCAACCACGCTTTTAAAATATAATTTCCGATTTTTACCGTTGATGAGAGAAGCTGGTTTTTAAATTTTTAATTTCGATTTTTGAGCTATTGAACATACCATGGAACAATATCCACACACCACATCAACAATTGTATTTTTAACTACTAACTTGCACTTCCAATTTTTATTTAAGTTCTAATTACAAGTTATATTTTATTTTATTTATAAAAATTGTTTTCATGCTCAATCCAACAAAACAAACCATCCGCTATTTATTTGCTAGAATTGTTGTCAGCATTCCTAAATATTTTTACGCACTGAATAATTTAACTTGGACGTTTATTTGAGTCTACAAAACTGAGTCACACAGGATTCACTTATCGATTCAAGTATGTTGTAAATAAAAAATCCAAAAAACTCGCTTCGAAATTTTTTCTAAGACCTAAATCACGGTGCTAAACGAGCTCGTAACACCAGAGGTGTTACGGTCATTACAGCATCATACCGGCATCTTGCCCTTTGCACATCTGTGAGGATGCCCGCCATATCCTCTAACACCGGGCGGATGGGGCTTTGCGGCGGGCAAAGGTTGACGGAGCCACCTGGTCAAGCGACGCAGTGTGGCGTTGCGTCCCTGCCACGAGTGCCAGCTTCTCCTCCTCAAGCCCTTGTGGGCTGCAATGCTAGATGCCCCGACATGGATTGGACGACCCTGGGTGACGACTCCTGGTCCTACTAGACTTCTGCCAGTGAATAGCTCCGTCCCCATCCACCATGTCATGACATCGCACCAAAAAGGTAAGACACCGGCGCAGCCTTCTCCTCATTCCTCCACAGTGGGATTCAAGACTAAAAACTGCCATGTTGAATCCCTGAATAAGTTGCCACCACACTATCAGTTCTGAACTTTCTGAATTTAGTGGCTGCGCATGGAGGCATGTATGATGGATGCTTTTGAGAATTGAGATATCTATATAGATTTAGTCTGGACCACTCTTTAGATAGCTTCGTAAGTTGCATACATATGCTTGCACAGTGTTTGCTGCTTTTCTAGTACAGATTGATGTAGGTAAGGTCATAAGCAGTGTGCAGTACAGATTGATGTAGGTAAGGTCATAAGTAGTGTGCAGTTGTGTTTACCTAAAGTAATTGCACATACAGAATTTGATATTTGATTTACCTTACCATCCTGATCTGTTGAGCAGGAAAATGAATTTTGGTAACAAAGCTACCCTTTCCCTTTTCAAATCCTATATTGTTTGAGAATTTTTGAACAGGAAGGTCCTAGGTTTGGTTCATATGTTCACTACCATTTTGTCAAATTTATTTATTTTCCTCAGACCTTCATTTCAGTGTAAATAGTTAGTCCGGTGGAAGCAATTCATGCCATGCTCATATGTCATCGAAAATTAATAAAGTGGCCCCTACTAAACTGAGAGTGCCTATATTATGCTATGGTTGATTCAGTCATCCACTACCATATGCCACCAAAATAACACATGTTCAATCATTGATTGCTTTTTCCAGATTAAATGAGATTTGTGGCTTATCTACGTGTTTAGTACAATTATGTTTCTCTACTACTTAATCAGCTTACAGCTCATATTAACAAGGTGTTAGGCTGTACAATTTAGTTGCTTCAAAGATTGTTACCACTCTTTCGTTGGTAGGTTTCCATAGGTCGTGCTATAAAAATTATGGGCTATACTTTTATTTGAATTCTAAGGTTTGTTTAATATGGTTAGAGTTGGAATTTTGGGGCTTGCAAGAGAGGTTTTAAAAACTGTTGTCTTCTGCTTTTTCTATGTCCTGCCTTTTCCCACTCTCAGTGCATGACAGTTCTCCTTATATTGTTCCTCCTGCTTATAGGACAACATGTTCTTTGATCACTATCCCAGACTCACGACAATTCTTCCTTTGCAGGATTCAAACATAGATACTGCGATTGCAACTATTTCAATTGTGAGCGCAGGTCAGATGAAGTAGGCGATGCATTAAGGTAACACAATCCAGCCTGCAGCTCCTCTCCTTTGATGCAAGAATAGATCAGTTACAATAGCTTGCTCCTCCTATCCGAATGGCACACCTTCCTCCAGCATCGTTCTAATCCTAATTTCTCTGTCTCCAGGTCTGAAGCCAGGCAAAGACTGCCTCCTGTCATGCCTAGCTTGAAGTTATCTGACATGGTGACCTTTTGGTGGTCTGGACTCTGCCCTCACCAAAATTATTGCTTCATATACATGTAGATGAGCTATTTTATTTTGTCAACTCTAGACCTCCTTTTGGTGGTTGTGCCTTTTCTAGTTCTCAAAGATTGTTTCCTCAGTGCGGATTCTAGGCAGGATTTTCTGCTTCCTTCCTTTATGTATAAATAATAATGATATATTGTCAGGTTAATCTTTGGATTTTTTAAAATATACATCTGATTACATGCACATCAATGTTGAGTAAGTTGTGTCTTTTTTTATCCATGTTTATTTTCTTGACTGACTTTATTCTTTTACATTTGTAGCTTCCATTTCAATAAAATCAAGTCACGAGTCACGACGATTATCCACATGCCTCAGCCATCACTAGCATCAGTGTATATCGTCGTATGTTCACAAATCTATACCATTGATCTCACTGACTTAGAGCAAGTGAAAAACAGAAGCACAGAGGTTCTGTATACTCATGCTGAGACAGCGACCACGCGCAGCACACACAGGCGCGATCAGTAGCGCGCAGCAATGCGCGCGTGCCGTGCTAGTTAATTGTAGTAAGGGAGTGACACGCGGTGGTGAGATAGTATAGTGCGTATGTTGAGATTTCAGTCCAACTATACTTTATCAATATAATATAAACTACTGTTAGGTTAATGCATGAGATGTTTTGATTCTTGTGAGTCAGAATTCAGTCCATCTTCGGAGTGCCTACTCTGTCAGTTTGTCCTAAAAAGGGTGCACTTTTAGGAGTAGAGATTTTACAACATCTTCTCTGTAGATCTTGTGTTTGGTTGAATTACGATTGTTTTTGCTCGACCCTTTGGACCCATTGTTGTGCTGCTATAATGTCTAATCTGAATTTGTCTCTTTTAATATGATTGGTAGCTCTCTTGCTTGATTCATGTAAAAATATATATATGTCAATATTGGGTGGTCATTTCAAAGTTAGATCTAATGCCTAGGCTAGTTTGGAGATTGGTTATTATCATGGTTGGGCTCAACTACATCCAAGAACACAAGTCAGAGGCGGGGCTAAGACTATGCCATGGTTGTATTCAATGCTGTACTAAAAAAAATACCAAATGTGTTTGTCCTAGTTGTTCTCATCACGCCCACAACCTAACAGTGTTGCAATAAAGTTATTAGCATGGATGGCCCATGCTAAGTTTATTACACTAACATCACGTTGAAACTCTAATGACACCATGGCCTCACAAAGAGCACCTATAACTCTAATGACACCATGGCCTCACAAAAAGCATGTATAGGTCATGGCAAAGTTTAGGCCCTATTTGGTTGCTCCGGCTTTAGCTCCTCCATGTACTGTAGTGAGGAGTCATTTTTTCTCTTTTCTCAAAATGATTAAGAGCCGGTGAAATCACTGTTTTTTTGTCTCACTAGCTTCGGCTCCTACGCGGATTGTAGCAACAAGTCAGAACAGTTTAGAGCCATGATAAATAGGATAGGAATAGGAACGACAATCGTACCCGTGTTTTTTTTACCTGATGGGTATGGGCGCGGGCACAAAAACTCACTTGTAGGTACATGAGGGTCGGGTACCCACAAAAATATGGGTAGGGTGCAGGTATCAAATTTTACCAACAGGTATCGGACGGATACCCACAATTTAAAAATGCATATGAATATATGTAAATTATGTCATATGCATATCATGTCGACTGGCCCATTTAATATGTAATTTGTAGCATATACATAGCATGTCAAACTATAAAGATGATTTTTTATGGACTACCGAATAAAGTGATCGTGTAAGCTATCAACATGTTACTTTAGTTCTTGTTTAAGTTGGCACGAAGGACTGAATTATAAATATATGTAGTATTATGGCTTGCGAGCTATTGTATATGTCCTAATAAACTCTATGTATAGAAACAGATCGGCTCCATCAGTAGCACTACTTGTAGAGCTGAAATAATGGAAGAAGCTCCTCTATCACTGAGTTCTACCAAACAAAACAACTTAGAGACTGCTTGGTTGTTGTAGTAGCCTCGCTTACCTCCCCCCCCGCTATGCCGATGCGAGCACGTAGAGATCGCTCGGTCATAAGAGCCAATTTGAGGGGCGTTTGGATCCCTCGCCGACCCTTGCCTTGCCTAGCTGGGCACACACAATGACATTTGGTTCACTTGCTCATTGCTTCGGTTCTTGTGTTGTCAAGTTTTTACTTCACCAAGTGAGGCAAGCCAAATCCACTCTCCATCCTCGGCAAAGGCTAGCTTCGTTCGACAAGGCAAGGCGAGACTCTCCTACAGGAGCAAGCGCGAAATCTTGCTTGCACGGTTACCAAGGTGTCAAGCAAGAGAACCGAAAGCCGCTTTCTTGCTATCTTGGCATGATAATTGTCGGGGACCTAATACCGGGGTACCTAATGAGGTGGAACTAATGACCATCGAACGTTGACACTTCCGATCAGACGACAACGCTACTACGCTTCTTGTCCAAACGACGGAAGACTGGTTCCGCATCGCCCGACCTCCGAGGGCTGGGCCCCGCCTCGCCCAACGGCTAAGGATTGGCTCTGCCTCGCCCGACGTCTGAGGGCGGGCTCCGCCTCGCCCGACGTCCGAGGGCGGGCTCTGCTTCGCCCGACGGCTAAGGGCTGGCTCCTCCTCGCCTGACCCCAAGGGCTGGCTCCGCCTCGCTCGACCCCCGAGGGCTGGCACCGCCTCGCTCGACCCCCGGGGGTAGGCTCCGCCTCGCCCGATGTTCGAGGGTAGGTCCCGCCTCGCCCGACGGCTGAGGATAGGCTCCGCCTTGCCCGACAGTTGAGAGCAGACTCCGTCTCGCCGGGCGAGTACACCCTGCTCCTTCATAATGATGAGCACAGGGCACGACATGACATTCGAGTCAAACGTAGCACCAAGGACCATGCCCTACACCGCTGTAGGGAAGTACCGTCAGGGTACGACGGGATGGGCGCTTTAGACCATTCCGGGCATGGCAGAGTCCGAATAGTGTTGTAGGCACCGCCTTTAGCCCTCGGGCGCAGAACCTGACATAAACACACAACAACCACTATGGTCCAAGAAGAGACTCGCGCCCTCTATAGTGACGAACGTACAGTCACCGCGCCGTCTGCCCCCCACAGGGCTACAGGTCAACACCCTTGTCTGACACGCCGCCCGGGGGACGGGATGGGACGTGACCACTTGCTAATCAGGTAAGGGTGTGGCGGCGTCAGCACACAGGCGTCCGGCGAGCGTGCCCATCCCTGACACCATCTGGCCGTGTCAGCGAGGCTGGCTCAGCGGAAAAGGAGGACCCAACACCTTCGGAGGGGCTCCTTGGCCTCTAGTTTTTCTCCTTTCTCCAACATGTAACCCCTGCCCCCCTTGGTCTATAAAAGGAAGGGCAGGGAACCCCGCTAAGGGGACGGATCAACTCATAGAGAGATCAATCGATACAATTCAACAACACATACCATGCACAGCTGAGTAGCGACTAAGCTCTCGGCGACCTTTCGACCATTCCATCAGAGACTTGGGACCCGTCCCTCTCTCGACCGTTTGTACCCCCTACTATGAACCTTTTTCGGTACTAATAATATGAGCAGCAGCAGACTAGACGTAGGGACGTTCGGCCCGAACTAGTATAAACTTCGTGTCCTTTAGTGCACCATCCGGGCCTAACACGCAACAATCATAAATTTACTAGCCAGTGTTTGTTCGAAACACCGACAGTTGGCGCGTCAGGTAGGGGCCTTTGCGCGTTCCAAATCAGACCTCGGATGGCTAACCACGCAGTCAGCTGGGTCCCGGGCACACACATGCATTTCGGTGACTTGGACTTCATCGTCACGGTGGGAGGAGAGATGGCGTTGGCCCATCTCACCATCCAATCTCTCCCTTCCATCGGCTCTGGCTACCGGAGGCTTGAGTGCCAGCCCGGTGTCTCCCTTGGACCCCAGCCGTCTAGGGAGGCCCTGTGCCGCCTCACCCTCTCTTTGAAACACTCCACACGGAGCACCTCGACGGCGTTTCCGTTCGGTCTCCGCAACGCCGTGGCAACCGTAAGCCACCTTGTGGTCCAGCGCACGATCCCATCCCCCATGAACAACGAGTTCATGGGGATGATCAAAGGTGTCATGGAATCCCTCCATGGCCTCCTCGCGAAAGGTCCGGGGTCGGACTCTGGCTCTGACTCCGGCAGGGGGAGCCACCATCCCTCCTAGGAATGCTTCATGGCGGAAACCTCCGAGGGACACGTCGAAAGCGCCTCCGAGAAGGAGGTCACCCCGGTAGGCAATCTTGGCGATGGAACCAAAGGGGGAGCAGCGGCCCCACCTCACGTAGGGGTGGAGCAGCTTAGAGCCCAAAAGTGGGAAATAGACGAAGCTGGACAATAGCTTGTTCGGGAGTACGTGGAGGTCGACGAGGAGATCAAGCGCCGCGGAGATGGTGGGCACGCACGCGTCGTTGCCCGCGACGTAAAACGAAGGATCATCGTCGGCGGTGAAACCCTTCCTCACTTCATCCAGGCAAGCTAGAACATCGCAGCCACAACGGCCCTACTTCATGGCCTTCTAGAGGCCGTGACACCCAAGGATCGTCGGGTCCACCGCGTATTCGCATGCTACTTGAGCGTGCGGCAGCGCAGCAGGCGGAGAGCTCACTGTCTCAGCGACGTGAGCCTGACGCCAGCTAGTGTACCCCCTCGGTGCGTCCCGCCAGGGACGCATCGGTCCACCAAGCACCGCAAGGCGGCGGGCAGTGCGTTGCAATCCTGGTATATCAATGTTTCGGCCACAACCGCGATGCACGCAGCACCCTCGACGCCCACAGACGCACCCACAACGACCCGAGGGAAGGAGCCCACCGCGGCTATCATCCTCGATGCGGCGGACGCTACAATAGCGGCGAGGACTGGAGCCCAAGCCCCGACCTGCTAGGTCCTCAGGCCTTTGGCCGGCACATCCTCAACGTTGCATTCCCGCCAAGGTATCGACCACCTACCAACATCCCTAAATACTTTGGGGAGACGAACCCCGGACTTTGGCTTGAAGACTATTGGCTCGCCTGTCAAGCCGGTGGTACGGATAATGACGACTTCATTATCCGCAACCTTCCATTGTTCTTGGCCAATTCGGCCCGGGCATGGTTGGAACACTTGCCGTCCAACGCAATCCAGAGTTGGGCGGATCTAAATGAGATCTTTGTGGGAAACTTCTAGGCCATGTACAAACGCTCTAGGACCCATGGGACCTCAAGAACTACCATCAAAAGGCCGGTGAGACCATCCGCGGGTACATCTGGCGCTTCTCCCGGCAGTGCAACGAGCTCCCTAACGTCGCCGATGCCGACATGATATGAGCCTTCTTGTCTAGGATGACCTGTGAATCCCTGGTTCATAAGCTTGGACGCAAGGGCCCGCGGACCACCAAGGAACTCCTGGACATCACCACCAGCCATGCCTCGGGCAAAGAGGTGGTCAGAGCGATCTTCGATCGCCTCGAAGGCAAGGCAAGGCGGGACGACGATACCAGCAAAGGCACCTCCAATCGTTCCGCCAATAGGAAGAATATGAAGCAATGGCGCGAGGACTCGCTCGTGGCCGCCACTGACCGCATGGGTGGTTAGAAGCCTATGGAGAGTGCTCCGAACCACTTCGAAAAAATGCTCGAAGGGCCACGCCCGAACCACGCCTTTCCCGTAAAGCATCCACTTAAGGACTGCGGCCTCATGCGGAAATTCCTATCCGGAAGCTCCAACAAAGGGGAGCAGGGGAAGGAGCCCGCCCCCACTACGGACAACATCGAGGAGAAGGATGAGGGCTTTCCAACACCAAATGACTGCCTTATGATCTTCGAAGGATCGGAGGCCTACGACTCCAAACGCCGTCAGAAGGTCGCACGCCACGAGGTCTACACAGCCCAACCGGCCACACCTCCCTTCCTCCGGTGGTTGGAGTCTACCATAACCTTTGACCAGACCGACCATCCGGATACCGTCCCACACCCAGGGAGGTATCCGCTTGTTGTCAACCCGATCGTCGGCCCAAAGCGGCTCACCAAAGTGTAGATGGACGGAGGCAGCGGCCTCAACATCATGTACGCCAAGACGCTCGATGAGATGGGCATCAACCGGATGAACCTCCGCCCAACCCGAGCACCTTTTCACGGCATCGTGCCCAGGAAACAGGCCATGCCACTAGGACCGATCGATCTGCCCATCACCTTCAGGGATCAGTTCAATTACAGGACTAAGACCCTCACCTTTGAGGTGGTTGGGTTCCCCAGAACCTTCCACGCCATCTTGGGACAACCATGCTACACGAAGTTCATGGCCGTCCCCAACTATACATACCTCAAGCTGAAGATGCCGGACCCCCATGGGGTCATCACCGTCGGCACCTCCTTACAATAGGCCTACGAGTGTGAGGTCGAATGCTGCGGCCACGACACAGCAATCGTCGCCTCCGGCGAACTCACTACCCTCAAAGAGGAGGTCGCCGAAGGAGCACCTGATGCAAACAAGTCGGTCGGGTCATTCGAATCAGCAAAGGGCTCCAAGGAGGTCCTCATAGATCTCAGCAGCTCCGAGGGTAAAACGGTACGCATTGGTACCACGCTCTCCTCCGAATAGGAAAGCGCACTTGTCGACTTCCTCCGCGACAACAAAGACATCTTTGCGTGGAAGCCCTCAGATATGCCAGGCATTCTGAGGGAGGTCGCCGAGCATACCTTGAAAATCCATCCAAGCTCCAAGCCGGTGAAGCAATGCCTGCGTCGCTTCGACGAGGAAAAGCGCAGGGCCATCAGCGAAGAGATAGCAAAACTATCAGCCACCGGATTCATCAGGGAAGTACACCACCTAGAGTGGTTAGCCAATCCTATTCTTGTACGAAAGAAGAATAGGAAATGGAGGATGTGTGTTGACTATACGGGTCTCAACAAAGCGTGCCCAAAGGATCTGTTTCCTCTGCCATGCATAGACCAAATAGTCGACTCCACCTCAGGGTGTGAAACCCTCTGCTTCCTTGATGCGTACTCCAGCTACCATCAAATCACGATGAAAGAGTCCGACCAGCTTGCGACATCTTTCATCACCCCCTTCGGATCGTTCTGCTATGTTTCAATGCTGTTCGGTCTGAAGAACGCCGGGGCAACGTATCAGCGATGTATGCTCAGATGCTTCGGGGACCTGATCGGGTGGACCATTGAGGCCTACGTTGACGACATTGTAGTTAAGTCCAAATGGGCTGACCACCTCATTGCGGACCTTGAGCAAACCTTTGTGAAACTCTGGGTGAATGGCATCAAACTCAATCCCGAGAAATGCATTTTCGGGGTCCCGAGGGGGATGCTGCTCGGCTTCATCATCTCCGAACGTGGCATCGAAGCCAACACAGAGAAAATCTCAGCCATCACAAGGATGGGCCCGATTTAGAACATAAAGGGGGTTCAGCGAATCACCGGGTGCCTTGCCGCTCTCAGCCGATTCATCTTGCACCTCGACGAACGAGGACTCCCCCTTTATCGGCTCCTAAAGAAAGCCGACCGCTTCGAGTGGACATCCGTGGCCCAGGAGGCACTTGACATGGTCAAACTACTTCTGACAAGGCCCCCGATCCTAGTCCCTCCAAGCGATGGAGAATCCCTCCTGCTATACATAGCGGCCACCACGCAAGTGGTCAGCGCCGCCCTAGTAGTAGAGCGGGAGGAATACCAAGACGCCGTGGACCAGCTAGACAAAGCCCGTGACATTGCCCTCCTCTGTTTGGCCAAATACCAGCAGGCACTGCGTCAGTACCACAGACGATGGCTGCGGGACCGAGCCTTCAACATCGGGGACCTGGTTCTCCGCCTCGTGCAGAGCAACAAGGACCGCCACAAGCTCTCCCCACCCTAGGAGGGTCCATACGTCGTCGCGGAAGTACTCGGCCAGGCACCTACAAGTTGAAAACCATCGACGGCGAGGTCTTCACCAATGCCTGGAACATTAAGCAGCTACGTCATTTTTACCCTTAATAAACGCATACTTTCTCTTATCAGTTTTTGTCTCCACAAATCCCCGATCTTTAGTGACATCCGACCCCTGCAAATCGCGAGGGGTCAGACCTCACTCAGGGGTTGGTATAAATAATATAAGTACGTTTATCTTGCAAAACTTTCCGGTGTCACCTTTGCAAACATTCTCCAAGTTTTCCACTTTTCTCATAACAAGTCCTAAGGGCTAGGATTTTGGGAACAAATTCTGAGTACAACTGGTAGGACTACGGGAAACCCACGCCCCAGCGGCTACGACATGCTTGCTCACTAGCGTGATCAGAATTGATTCGCCCGCACTCCTAGTTTTTGCGACCTGAACCATGGGAAGGGTCGAAGGGCACCAAAACTTCTTCTACAAAAAGAGGAAGTTGAAAAGCTATTTGCCTTAACAAAAGATGAAAATTTGTTCATTTTTGCACAAATTCACCGCTTAAAAAGTGACTTCACCACGAAAAGGACTAATGTACTCTTAAATTCAAAGGACTGTTCACTCGGGGGCTCCTCCACAAACTTATTCAATTATAGTCTCTGACTAGCCCTACTACGGGTACTGCTACGGTCGTCGCGCCATGCTCTCCATCAGCGACGTCCTACCGCTCCACGGGATCCTCGAAGGCGCCGTCATCTGCAACATCGAGCACCACGCTGGCGACTGTGGTGCCCTCCGCCGGGGTGTCCAGGGACTACGCCATCATCATCATCAGCCATAACCCTAACAACGGCCCCTCCGCCGGGGCATCCAGGGACTACGCCATCGTCATCAGCCGTAACCCTGATAACGGCGTCTGGGCGGGGGGCGCCTCCCGCCGAAGGAAGGCCGCAACGAACGACAGCGAGGCCGACAACGCTCGGCACCCTCCGGTGCCCCTCCTCCTTCGACAGCGGTGACCCCTTCTCAGCAAAGGCAGCCCGCACCATCTCATCTACATTGGATGACCTCCAACTCGACATCACGCTCCGAATTTGTGAGCGAATCTGTGAGTTTTCCTCTCCCTGACATTACCCTCTCTCACTTTGGAACTGCTGCGACACACGAACGCATCCGGTGGAAAAGAAGGAGAAGAGGTAGCGGCTCAGAGGCTAGCGAGGGAGTGGGACAAGAACTCCCCTCCCCCTCCCTATTCAAGGAAGAGGCGCATCAGCTGAGGAAAGGCGAAAGGTTGGGACGAAAAACACATTGTCTTCCCCTGTTCAATGGAGATGGGAAATCAATGCTGACGGGAACCCGAGGAGATGCGCTGGAACCAACGGGATGCGCTCTGGTCGACGAGACGTCACCCGGTCAAATAGGACGCTGCCTGGGTGTGGCCCACCATCAATGCGCGCTGAGCGCGAAAACCAGGGCACACCTGCATGCAGGCGACCCTCCGCTTCCCTAGGCAGGACCATGGAATGACCCGACGATGGAACCCCCGTCCAGGGGGGCAACGGGCCTCCTAGGTCGATCGGGCGACCCAGATTAAACAACGAACGAACAACCGCCGAAAGATAAGCACCTCTATTTACTTACTTTGAGTGTTAATCTCTTTACCGAGCCTCCGACCCCAGCAACGGCAGAGGCACGAACATCGCTCAGGGGCTGCCGAGGGTGTCTATTTGTTTAGACATCCTCTTTGCCTGACCCCTCCTTACGTTTAAAACCAGAAGCGCAGTGTGTGGGCATAAAACTTTGAATACAACTGGACAAACTGCCAGACCCTACGCCTCGACTGCTACGGTGTTCACCAGCATAATCGAACTCAAAGTTCCCCGCACCGCAATCCTTAGCTGTCGCCTTCCCGAGAAGGGTTCAGAGGGGTCCCCCTATAGAACCTCCTTCGAGGAGAAACTATTAGGTCGCCCAAATCAATCGAGCGGCTCGGATCGCCGCCGAGAGACAAAAACGAAAAATGGAGATGCTTATGCAGGTTACGCCGACCTCGTCGCAAACGTCGGACCCGAACCCCGCACAGACATGTCTAGTAGGAGCTTCCCATCGCTCATACCACCGAGGTAACGTTACCGACCCCCGCTTTCATTTCAATCAAGTTATACACTGAACCCATACATCCAAACGTTGCATATGCAAATCGCTGCATCTCAACGCTTCACGTCGCATCACGAAGCGGCAGCCGCCTCATTTAATATGAGCGGCGACTAACCGAGGTTCGAAGGCCGGCCCACGAAGGGCTCAAGGCCACCTCGCGTCAAACAGAGCCAGGGGAGAAAAACCAAGATGAGCCCCAGTGGCCTTGCCCGACCCCGCTCAGAAGCGGACAGGGACATCTCAACCTTATTCTAGCCCCGAGCCAAACCCACAGAATCTCCGTCGAGGAGAGGCCAATGGGCCACCTGAGCCTATCGAACGGATCGGGCATCTGCCGGGAGGTAGGTTAAGAAGTAGTGAAATACCACATGAGGGCTTTGCCGACCCCGTCAGCGAATGATGGACCTAGATTTCACACGAACACACCCGCTAACGAGCTCATTGAGTGCGACACTCGAGCCATCGAGGCAAGCATCATCAACTCAGCCCCTCTGGCTACGGAAACCGAGGATAGGGTAATGCATGAAACAAGGCCGACCCCCATCAAACCCTAAGAGGCTCGGGGGCTCAAGCCGCTCAATCCATGATCGAGAGACCGAGGTTCGAAGGCTGACCACGAAAGGTCTAAAGCCGCCCCGCATCCAACAAGAGCCAGGGGAGAAAAACATAGATGTGCCTCAGTGGCCTTTGCCCAACCCACATTAAGGCAGGAAGGGTCATCTCAACCTTCTTGTTCAATCCAGCCTCTAGCTGAGCCCATAGAATCCCCATTGAGGGGGAATCTGTTGGAAGGCGGGTCAAGGAGCTACGGAACGCCACCCGAGGGCTTTGCCGACCCTGTCGCAAAGCAAACGGGATCGGATTCCGTCCAAACATCCCCGTTAGCGAGCTCATAAAGCACGTCACTTGAGCCGCCGAGGCAAACGACATCGCCTCGACCCCTCCAGTTGCGAAAAACCTCGGACGGGGCGACAATCACAAAACAAG
The DNA here is from genome assembly GCA_904845875.1 of Miscanthus lutarioriparius. Taxonomy (NCBI): domain Eukaryota; kingdom Viridiplantae; phylum Streptophyta; class Magnoliopsida; order Poales; family Poaceae; genus Miscanthus; species Miscanthus lutarioriparius. The sequence goes on from CAJGYO010000004.1 coordinate 20,661,321, forward strand.
CTGGCCCTTGACCGAATCACCACCACGCACGGGGGCTCGAGGAAGGCTGGACCAACGATAAGACCAAACGCACGGTCACGCAGCGATCGCCAAAATCCTAAGTAAGGGGAACATGTGAATACAAACGTAAGCTCGCTACCCTTGCTCCGGTCTCCAGTAACATCCGACCTCGTCGACCGTAAGGGGTCGGATCTCACTCGGGGACTGATAAAGGTACGAGTACCTCCTTTCTTTTTTCAAAATAGTCATTACATCAGACCTTCTCCTCACGTCGAGACTGGCGGCAAGGTTCAGGGGAACAGAGAGGTAAGACTGTAAAAAGCCCACGCCCAGACGGCTACGGTAATTTTGCTCACCAACACAATCAAAATTTCCCCTAAACGCCTTAGGCCCTACAGTCTTAATGAGCGGAAGGGTCAGATCACATAAATCTTTTTTCATTACAAAAAGGGAAGAAGGTAAGATCAAACAAAAGAAACAAAATAGCGAAACAAAGTCACGAATCTGTTTTAGACACGAAAGTACTGACGCTTGTTCACATATTACACATAAACGTTTATCAAATTTATTCAACTAACTACTTCCATGAAGGGAGAACCATTCCTCTTAGAACGTTCGCCAGGTTCAGCGCAAGGGGAGTCACCGTCTTCTCAATCTCGTCCAGCTCAGGGTCTTCATAACCAGGCGTGAAGCCTTGACTCATTACCTCCAAATTGATCTCCCACTCGTAATGAGAATGGGCAACAGTGAAGGCTTGGGTGATCCCGGCATGAAAGGCGCCCTCCTCAAGTCGGCCCACACGCGCCGTGATACCAGTGGCACGAGTCGAAAGGGAGCTGCCCCCCTCCTCTTGCGCCACCTGCAGGTCATCGCAGACCACCACGACGGCGGCACGAAGAAGATCATGCTGATCGCTTTTGGCCTGAAGGATCCCCTGCACCTCGGCGAGTTCCATGCCTAGCCCGGCAGAAACTTCCTCGGCCTCCAGCCTTCAGGCCACCGTGTCTCCAAGATCCGCCTGGAGGGCCACGGCCTACCGACGTGCCTCACCGCGCTCTCGGATGGCTTGGTCGTGCTCCTCGCAGGCCGTGCCGTGCTCCGAGCGAAGTCTTTCTTTGGTCCAGCGTAGCTCGTCCCGCTCCCTGCGCAGCCGGGAAATCACCTCGGCATCCTGGTTTGCCCTCTGCTGCAGGGCCATGGACCTCTTCTCAGCCCTTCGCCTGAGATCCCGCTCCATCTCCAGCTCAGCCAGGACCTCGACGGCCTGCTGACTGGCCTCGGCATCCTTCTAGAGTAGCTCGTCATGCTCCTTTCGGATCCTAGTGGCCGCCTCCTCGTCCAGCTACACCCTCACCGATAGATCCTCGAACATGCCATGGATCTCCTCAGCGTCCCGACGCACCTTGGTTTCCCGCTGCTGGGCGACGGCGAGCTGGGCGCTCAAATCTTCACGTAGCCGAGCCTCCTCGGTGAGGCGGTCTCATTCCACCTTCTGCTCATGGAGGAATCGGGATTTCTCCTAGCTACGAGCAATGAGGGACTAAAAGGAAGACCAATGTCAAAAATACAAAAATACATGATGACGAAAAGAAAGTGAGACGAAAGATCAAGCGGATACCCGGCCATTGGGAACAATGACATCGCGTAGGATGACCCGGGCATGATCTAGGACACCCATCATCGCTGAGATCCCTTCATCAAGACTCCCCCGCTCTATGCTCTTGGCAGCATCGTCGAGCGAGAAGAGAGTCGACGTTGAGTCTTGGGGATCCATCCAGTGGAGCGGTGGCTCACCCCGCGCGGGCGAGCGGCTGCCTCCCGGCACCAGGCCCGAGGGCAAACCCCCGCTGGTCCTCTCCACCACTGCCACGACGCTCGTGGTCCCTCCGGCCATATCCTCCTCCATCCGACCCGCCTCGGGCGTCGCAGCGGGGGCCGCCGGTGTCGTGGATTGTGCCGCCCCCTTGGACGCCACCGTGGCGACGTCCGGCCGCGCTGGGCTTGTCGTGGTCGCGGTCACCTCCGCCTGGGTCTCTAGTGGCACGAACTGCGCTACTCCCTTGGACGCCACCGCGACTGTGTCCGGTTGTGCCCGGCTCGTTAGGGTTGGGGACCGTCCGACCGCGTCCTCCTCTGTCCGGTCCGCGTCGGGCGCCATCGCTTGGGCCGCAGGAGGCATGGATTACGCCACCCCCTTAGACACCACCATGGCTATGTCCAGCTGCTCCTGGATTGGCGCGGTCACGGCCACCTCCAACGACGACACCGGACCCTTGGCTGGCGGTGCCGTGCCCGCCACGGAAGACGCCCCCTGCTCGACAACCACCGAGGGCGCGGGCGCCACCGCGGGTGCCACCGGATCGGCCAACGAGGCCATAGCATCAGCACCGCTCCTACCCAAAATAGGGGTGACGTCGGGCAGCGCCGTTTGCCCTGCCTGAAGGGCAAGGCTCTTCTTGGGCGCCAGCCCTAGAGAGCGGCCCCGTCGCAGGAGTCTGCAAAAAGGTAAAAGGCATAAGGTCAAAACAAAAAAGGGAGGGGAAAAACAGGGGAATCAATGGCCTGCTCTGGCGCCTTTGGGCGGCGGGAATGTTTTGGGGACGAAGCCCCAGACCCCTGCCCTAACTCGTCTGGGCGGGACCGCTTCGAGCCTGCCCCCTGCTCCCGGGCAGGGGGGTCTCGTCTCCCTTATCTCCGAGGGCGCGGCAATGGAACCGCCCCTCTCCGTCGATGCCTCGGGCTTGGCGGCAGATCCACCTGCCCCGTCAGCCCATGGGGCGGAGTAGCAGAGCCGCCCCCTCCATCAGCACCTCAGGGGCGGCGGCTGATCCACCTCCCCCCATCCACCGATCCTTCGGTGGCACCCCGGATGGGGCGACCGATTCTCTAGCTCCCACCGGCCTCGAGGATGGGCCAATGAGTCGGCCCACCTCCACCGACCTCACGGACTCGCTTCCCTCCAAGTGGAACAGGAAGGGTCCCTGCATGGACCGGTGGGCGTCTGTCAGCGTATCCATGTCCTCCCGGATGTCCCAATCCACGTCAGCGTCTACCTCATCATCTTCGTCATCATCACTGCCTGTCTCCTCTCCTCGATCACGCGCTTGCTGCTTCCGTAGCAGCTTCTTCTTCCTGAGCTCCCTCGTCTTTTTGTCCCACTCGGCCGCGATACGGTTCGCTTTCGCCAGGGTCCGATCCTTCGACAACAGAGCTGGGCTTTCCTTGAAGAATAGTGGCCTCGGCAGATCCCGCCATCCCAAGGTTAGCTTCAGGGGGTCAGAAATTTGAGTAAAAAAGGAGTACAGAGAAAGAAAACTTACAAAGTCAATAAACCCCTGTTCCGGCCGCATTGGGGGATGCCCCGGCACCGGAAACACAAAATCAAGGACGGCGCCAACGGTGTCCTTTGAAGGCTCCATCGTCTCCTTGATGCGCTGCGCCACTTTGGAGGGAGGGAGTGCCTCGTCGATAAGCACCGTCCCTTCGAACGACGCTCTGGGCGCCATCTGGTGTAGAGGAAGCACGCGCGCCATCAGCGGCTCCACCCTCCTCGCTTGGTAGGCACCAATGATCCCCGATCCCTTCACGCCCCTGTCCTTCAAAAATTGGAGGGCAGCGAGAAGGCCGTTGATGTTCTTCTTCTCCTTGATCGGGACGCCCCACCTCCATGGTCCCGGGGCCTCCTGGATGACGCGCCTAGAGAAGACTAGCAAGGGGGCGGCGGCATCATCCTTGACATAGAACCATTGCGAATACCACCCCTTGTTGGAGGTGGACAGACGCATTAACGGGTACGCATCTGCCCGGTTGTTGCGGAGGTGAATGCCGGCGCATCCCACCGCGTGCGTGCAGCTCCTGCTTCCCGACCCGTCTCTTCAGAAGATTGACGACGAAGATATGCCGCCACAGGTCAAAGTGGGGATCAATCCCCAAGAACCCCTCGCACAGGGCGACGAACGCCGCAATGTGCTGGATCCCATTAGGGGTAAGGTGCTGCAGCTCCACCTGATAGTAATCCAATAGCCCCCGTAGGAACTTGTGAGCAGGTATGCCGAATCCCCGCTCATGGAAGTGAGCGAAGGACATGACATACCCTTCGAGCGGTAACGGCTCATCCTCGTCACCGAGCAGCCACCACTCCTCGGCGGCGGTCAGCGGGCGAAGGAGGCCACGATGAACGAGGCCCTCTAGGCGCTGAGGGGAAATACTGGATCTGCACCACGGCTCCATTGAAATGGTTGGGAGGAGGGCGGATGCGAGTTCAACGGCGGCTGCGACGCGAACGCGAGCTTGACGGCGGCCGCGATGCGAGTGTAGGAAGCTCTGGCGATTGGCGGCGGAGGTTGGCGATGCGAAGGCGAAAAGGCGAAGTACGAAACCCTGGGGGCGAACCCCGTGGTTTTATAGGGGCGACGGACGCGAGAAGGGCATCCATCCGCTTCGATCTCCGAGCCAGCCACGACACGCCGCCGCGTCACGTCGCGGGACATGCGCCCGCGATCCCTATCCTTTCCCACCAAAACCACGTCGGACGGTTCGCCTTCCCGAGCGGATCAGACTCTTTTCCCATGAAGGGGATACAGGCCAAAAAGTTTCTTCTCCGGCCCGTATGGACCTAGAAAGCCCAAGGGTCGGCCCGACAGTCTCGATGGCCATCCCAACAAGGGACAGGCCCGCGAGCGACTAAGACGTAGGTACGCGAGCATCGGTAGGGCCTCGATCCACGGTCGAGCCCCAGCCAAGCTGACCCTGGACGAAATCCCCACGAACGGGATACTAGGGTTCCCTTAAAACTATCCAGTTGACAAAAACTGGGTCTCATAGCCTTACCCGCGAAGGGTTCGAAACACCCCCGGGCGATTCTGCCCGAATCACCCGGGGGCTACACCCATCGGTTGCGCTCACGCGCACCCTCTAGCGAACCGAAACACCCCCGGACAATTCTGTTCGAATCACCCGAGGGCTCGGGGGCTACACCCATCGGGTGCGCTCGCGCGCGCCCTCTAGCGAACTGAAACACCCCCCGGGCGATTCTACCCAAATCACCCGGGGCTCGGGGGCTACACCCATCGGGTGTGCTTGCACGCACCCTCTGGCGAACCAAAACACCCCCCGGGCGATTCTGCCCGAATCACCCGGGGGCTCGAGGGCTACTGTCGGGGACCTAATATCGGGGTACCTAATGAGGTGGAACTAATGACCATCGAACGTTGACACTTTCGATCAGACGAGAACGCTACTACGCTTCTTGTCCAAACAACGGAAGACTAGTTCCGCCTCGCCCGACCTCCGAGGGCTAGGCCCCGCCTCGCCCAACGTTCGAGGGCTGGCTTCGCCTCGCCCGACATCCGAGGGCGGGCTCCACCTCGCCCGATGGCTAAGGGCTGGCTCTGCCTCACCCGACCCCCAAGGGCTGGCTCCGCCTCGCCCGACCCCCGAGCCCCGAGGGCTGGCTCTGCCTCGCCCGACCCCTAAGGGCTAGATCCACCTCGCCGATGTTCGAGGGCAGGTCCCGCCTCGCCCGATGGCTGAGGACAGGCTCCACCTTGCCCGATGGCCGAGAGCACACTCCATCTCGCGGGGCGAGTACACCCTGCTCCTTCATAATGATGAGCACAGGGCACGACATGACATTTGAGTCAAACGCAGCACCAAGGACCATGCCCTGCACCGCTGCAGGAAAGTACCGTCAGGGTACGACGGGATGGGCGCTTTAGACCATTCCGGGCATGGCAGAGTCTAAATAGTGTTGTAGGCGCCGCCTTTAGCCCTCGGGCATAGAACCTGACTTAAAACACGACAACCACTATGGTCCAAGAAGAGACTCGCGCCCTCTACAGTGACGAACGTACAGTCACCGCGCTGTCCGCCCCCCACAGGGCTACAGGTCAACACCCTTGTCTGACACGTCGCTCGGGGGGTAGGATGGGACGTGACCACTTGCTGATCAGGTAAGGGCGTGGCGTCGTCAGCACACAGGCGTCCGGCGATCGTGCCCATCCCTGACACCGTCTGGCCGTGTCAGCGAGGCTAGCTCAGCGAAAAAGGAGGACCCAACACCTTCGGAGGGGCTCCTTGGTCTCTGGTTTTTCTCCTTTCTCCAACATGTAACCCCTACCCCCCTTGGTCTATAAAAGGGCAGGGAATCCCGCTAAGGGGACGGATCAACTCATAGAGAGATCAATCGATACGATTCAACAACACATATCACGCACAGCTGAGCAGCGACTAAGCTCTCGGTGACCTTTCGACCATTCCATCAGAGACTTGGGACCCGTCTCTCTCTCAACCGTTTGTAACCCCTAGTACGAACCTTTTTCGGTACTAATAACATGAGCAGTAGCAGACTGGACGTAGGGACGTTCGGCCCAAACCAGTATAAACTTCATGTCCTTTAGTGCACCATCTGGGCCTAACACGCAACAATCATAAATTTACTAGCTGGTGTTTGTTTGAAACACCGACAATAATGGTAAGACGTAACAGCCCTAAGCAAAATAACCAACCAAGCCCTTAGGCAAATCTCAATAAAGGTTTCATAAGAGTTTTATGAGCATTAAATATGCTGACATCACACTGTATTAAAAAGGTTCATGTAGAGAGAGTTTCACAAGAATGATGTATTGTTTTCAAAATATAGGTGTGTTAGGAAATGAAACCGCATTGAGGGCATCTGATGAGGACATCGCCAAGATGGAATCGAGGACGACTCCAATTCGAGAAGGGGAGGATGATGAGGACATCGCCACGCTGGACACACCGACGCCATGGTCTTCCCCAAGTTGCAATTCGTTCCCAACTCAGCTGCCACGTCGCCCTCGGATTCAGCAGACATGTCGTCACTGTTTCGGTCATAACTTTCTCATACGACATCAAAACGGGCCGTTCTTGGATGCGTTGGAAAGGGGACGACGACGCCGTTGTTTTGGATCTGGTCCCAGCTCCAAAAGGTCCGTGGATCATTCTGTGTGACCACGGCAAGATGCTGCGTCACCTATTTGGGCCAACTTGGCCATGTATCATGTCGGGCCTTAAGCCCAAGTTGTGGGCGCCCAACCCCTGGCCGTCCCCAACCCTAGGTCGAGTCTTAGACTATAAACACAGCCGCCACCGCTGCTACACAATGGGGTTTTGTTTAGAGTTTAGTTTTCCATCGAGAAACTGAATCGTTCATTGTAACTGTGGTGACAAATCCTTTTACAGTGATCCAGGGCCCCCGTTCTTGATCTCCTCCACTGTGTCGATTAGTCCTTTGGAACCGAGTTCTTGAACCCTCTATTGATATTCGCGTCATTCATATTTGCAATTTCAGATTGCGTGTTTTACCTTCTTGCTTGTGCTCTTCGATTCGCTTGCAGGAAAAGCCTTCTTGGCGAGGTCAATCAAGTTGTGCTTGGTTGATAACCAACGGAGCGGTGGTGTAACGGTTGCAGGGTTTGAATCGTGTCTGATTTGAAGTCGGATCGCCAACGTCGAGATCTCCACAAATCGAACTTACCGGCTACCTCTCGGAAGATCGGGCCTGTACTCATCAGCATCCGTAGTGGTTAGAGCTAACTAGCTTTAAGCCATCTTCTCTAATAGTACTAACTTTTAGCATATAGCTTTTAATATGGATATTTCCACGTGACACTCTCACGTAACCTTAAAATGTGTGCAAGAACTTAGCTCTTGATTAAGAGCTGGCTTTTTTCTCTCTTCTCTCAAAATATAAGAAAAATGGGAGTTAGCGGCGCCCGGACGTCCAGCGTAGCTCCAAATATCGGACACTCCGCTAGATAACAGCGCGCACGGTCCAGTCACGATCGTGGATGACGCCACTACACCGGCATCCCCTCCTGGTTCGCACACGACGGCACGAGTCCCGACCTGTGGGCGCCAGTTGCAACCGAACCACTAGCGCGAGGGCCTAGCGTGGAGTACGTGTTCACGCAAGGTGCGGCATGGAACGGATGGATGGCCCTGTTCGCTTGTCTTATGAGCCGTATTTTTTCAGCGGAGAAAGAATGTTTTTCTCTTACAACAAATCAGCGAACAATACTTTTTAGCCTGACTTAAGTGGCGAGGGCGGAGGACATTGGGCTGTTTGGACGAACATTTGAGTCTGCATGTCACACCTCTGGGTCCCAGTCACCTGTCCTGCCTGTGGATGCGTGCCGCGGATGCATCCGTTGGCCTCAGGCGCCCGCACAGTCACCCACGACGGCGCCTCAGTAGCTACAGCAAGGCGGTTACGGCACGTGGGTCCCATTGCAACATGTGCAACACCATATCTACTTTTGCAATATCCAGATAAAACACTTGCAACATATGTCCGAAAAGGGCTAAAACACTTACAACATATGTCTGAAACACTTGCAAACACTTAAAAATACTTGGAAACACGTATGTAGCCATTACAAAACGTATGTAACATCCAAATAAAACACTTACAACATACGTACGAAACACATGAAACACTTGAAACATACGCTTGCAACATAACATTCAGATCTACTTTTGCAACATCCAGATGAATACTTGAAACATACGTCTAAAACACTTGAACATACGTGTATGCCCATTGCAACATGTACAACATCTCGATCTACTTTTGTAACATCTCCATCTACTTTTACAACATCGAGACAAAACACTTGCAACATACATCTAAAACACCTGAAACACTTGAAACATATAGTTGCAACATGCGCTTTCAACAAAAACATCTCCTTGCTGCTTCGGCGAATGGACACTCATCGGTGCGTGGAGGTCACCGGTGTGCTCGCCGGCGGCGCGGGGCTGGGCGGTGGCGTATAGAAGGCGGGGTGGGGGCGACCTAGGCAGTGGTGGGCGGCGCGGTCACCGATGTGCTCGCCGACGGCGCGGAGTTCGATGACACAAAGGGCGGGGTGGGGATTATGCGTTGAAGCTACGACGGACGAGGCGAAGTGAGGTGTTGCGGGGTGCAGACTTGTACATGAGTACAAACACCTTCTATGGGAGGAAAAGAAGGTCGGTGGGGATCACCTGGGAGCAAAGCACGACGCGCAAGGAAGACATGTAGGTGGATGCAACGGCACAGGGAGCCAGCAGAGAAAGGAGGAAGGTGTGTGCGCACGGTGACGCAAGGATGCAGCGGTGCAGAGAGTAAGCCTTTGCAGCGAAGAATGGAGTCGTGTGGGCCTGTGCGAAGAAGCGCGAGGCAGGTTGGTGGCGTTAACGGTGGATGCGGGTTCCACGGGAAGAGAAGCGTCCAAATGTCCAAATCCAGGCATTTCCCGTAAGAAAAATACTAGAGCCAGCTTCACCGTCGTGCAGGAAAAAAAAACTACTACACGCTACCAAACGCCAACTCCCAACGGGCCCAGAACCCCAGATGCTAACCTACCCGGCTACGCATTCTAGTGTAGGTCCCACCAGTCGCGCGCATCTTTTCCTACGGGTAGACTCGGCAGGACGGCAGCACAGGTCCACGCTGGCGCAGCGGAGGCAACGCGATGGTGGCTCGCCGCTTCGTGGTCCGGCATGGCCCCGCATCCGGCGGCTCCGTCGAGGGGGAGGAGGAGGAGGAGCACGAGGTGGAGTACGACACGGAGCACGGCCTCGACGTCCTCCGCCTCCAGATCTTCTCCCTCACCGCCGTCCCGCCCGACCTCCAGAAGGTCCGCAGCACCCCTTCCCTGAGTCCCGATTCCATTCCACCCGACCCCATAGTTTCGCCGCGATCCGGACGCCGCTGACGCCTGCAGTGCTCCCCACTTCTCGGTCCTGATGCGGTGTGCGTGCTTGCAGATCGTGGTGGAGGCGGATGGGTCGGTGGTGGATGACGGCACCGACCTGGAAGCCGTCTCTGAGCGACTGCGCCTCCTCGCTATCGGCGAGGAGGGGGAGGACGACGGGGCAGCGGCCAGGGCGCAGGAAAAGTCCGATGAGGAATTCGCAAGGATGCTTCAGGTGCAGAGTCGCTGACATGGCTGATGCTTCTGCTCTGCTTCGGTTAAGGTCGAGGCGTCGAGCTATTGTAATTTGCATTGCCTTGCGATGTTGGCGGCAGCTGGTAGGCTCACTTGGTTTGGTAGGGGATTGGAGGATAGGTCATAGAATTGGTGTTTTTCAGCTAGAAATGACCTGGAGTTCCCTTGCACTCTTGTTTGGTTGCACAGCTATTGATGGTGTTTACTATTTAGAGCTGTTCACATGTTTAGACTCCAGTCCAGAGTTCTTTTGGTTACTGATTTGTTTTTTTTTTCTCGAACACTTTTGGTTACTGATTTCAGTTAAGCTGATATTTGAACCATGTGGGCTGGGTGGTATATGAATTAGGTTGAGGTGCTTATTAGGTGTTATTATCTTGGTTTGAAGTTGGAAAACTTAGTGTGTTATTTGATCAAGGAGTTAGGTGGTTCAACATAAACACCAATTTATTTGGTGAAACATGAACATTTCACTTCGTGGGCGTGGCTTGGGTCTTGTAGGAACTCTTGTGCTATTTTCAACTATTGGACATTTGGTTAATCTGATGCATTTAAAGAAATATCAGAGGCTGATTTAGGCGTCTTAAGCTGGACCTTGGAAAGGTTCCTTTAATTCACTCCACAGTGTATGAGGTCGTATGCCAATTGAAAGTTACCATGCCGATGTTAGAACCCACCCTAGTTCAGGGTTGCAGATGGCTTAATAAGATTTATAGGGGACAGATAGTGGTTGGCAAGGAGAACCCTTCCTAATTCTCTATGTGGGCTCACTATACTATTCACGATGCATGCAACATGCTGACAATATCCTGATGGCCCCTAATGAGGTTACATGTAACAGGGCCTGGTGTTTTTTGTGTTTACCTTTTTTTTAGTTCTAGGATAGGAGGCAAAGAAATATTGGAAAAGTTATGTACGTTATTTTTGTTTTGATGCTAAAAAGGATGCATAATTTTGCATATTGTGCTCAAGTAGCTCCCATCCCAGTTTTGATCTCCACTGGAGACAAATTTCAGGATATTTCCCTAAGATTTATCCTAGGTTACATATCAAACTTGAGATGAAAATGATTGAATCTGGGTGACCCACAGCTCCCTGTTGTTCCCGGAATTACATCCTGGGTTGTTCATTCACTCATAAAAAATACACACAACCATGTGCTTTAAATGGGACTGCATACTTGTGCTCAGGAGGCCTAGGTTCCACTGATTTCTAGTCTAGTTTGTGTGCAAGAGATGTTCATGTGCATGTGTATGCTGTGTACGTGTGGATCTTCTTTGTACTTCTAAAATGGTGCATATGATTCACGGATAGATGAATCCACATGGTAAATGCAAGCTAACTAGTAACTACACATCATTGCTGGCATTTTGCATGATTAATTTTTTATAGATTCCCAACAGGGAACAGCCTGGTGGTACCATGCTATGTTGAGTCTGTTTCAATGTCACTACACTTCACCAATTTGGCCACCAGTCACCACAGTTTAGGAAAAGTAAAATGTGCCAATACTGGGTACTAAGAAACTATGCTTCACAGAAGTTGTGACTTTGAACCAAAGAGGGTCAAACTTTCCTAACTTCAGTTCTTTTTTGGTTTTCATGCCTCACCTTGCCTGGAAAAATTAGTTGGCATGAAGTGTTTACTTCCTTCTTCTCACCTTTTGCACCCAAGTGTTTCCTGCTTTTGAGAGTCAAATTGCCCCTCATCCACTAGCAAGGTTAGACCGCTAAGCTAGGCTTTGCAATGCAAATAAAGTATTGCTTTATTTTTGTAAAGTCTGGCAATGGAATGAAGTAATTCCTACTTTATATGTTTTTTCCCAGCGAAAATGAAATAACTAACATCGATAAACATATATTATTATCCCCACTAGAGGGCAGAGGCTTACTTCTTGAAATTTTACTAGGCGGAAGAAGAGGCATTTCTCCTACAACAGTACAGTATACAAAATGATGGTGGAGATGTATTTAGACAGAGAGTTGAGCCTTACATGCACCAGGTTCTGATGGTATGGAATCAGAATGCATTTCATTTTGAAGCGTTTCCTTAATGGGATTTGTATATCTGGTGCTTGAGTATATATTTTGGATGCAGTATGAAGATCCAGTGGGACAAGAGGCAGCACGTAAGACAGTTCCAATATGCGAACTTGAGGAGAAGGCATTGGTTTCACTGGCCAAGGTTTCACTTTATTTTACCACTTCTGTTATTTTCTTCTCTCACTCTGGTCTTTTTTTTGTTTTGTTCCAATGCAAGATGTATTTATGATTCTCTTATTATTATCATCACTTCTATAAGTTTATCTAGATTTTCTTAAAGAAAATTATGGATACAAATTGCTATGTTGCATTCCATGTTTTAAGAGATGGGTGTTCGGAAATTCTTACAAATGGTTGTTTAGTAGGAAGGGAATTTCAATCCTTCGAAAGATGAAGAGAAGCATGCCTTTCTGCTGCAATTGCTTTTCTGGTTTAAGCAATCATTCAGGTCACTGAAACACTTCGATGCCTTCTTTCTCAGCCATTACTTCAGCAAATTCCGAACATGTGCATGTGTCTAATATCACCCATATTTCAGTGAATCTGTACTTCTACATAACCATATTTTAAGAAATAAGTACATTTTGCATTCCTCACTCACATCCCTTAGCTATCAATATCTGTACGCATAGCGGCCTGAGGTCAAACCCACCCTGATTTCAGGTAATTGTGGTATCTGAGTTTGAAAAGATGTTCAGTCGGCTTGCCATGTCACTATAACTAGTTAGTGAAGTTGCCTTTGTCTGTGCTTTGGTCGTGCTCACTGACTGACATCTAAAGTCCACATCTTCACACCTCTGATGCACTTCACTCTCAGCGGGCCATCCTGCTGTTGTATTTATCACGAGCTGCTACCACACACACACATGGTAGACAGCTTGTGCAGTCACAGGCCAGGTGTTTTTTTCTCGAAAATGTCACAGGCCAGGTGTTATAAAAGTAGTGAGGAGGTTAGCTAAGATGGCTTGTCAAATCAAATAATCATCAGCATTACTTGAAACAACAAATTCGCATCTATAGAATCTTTACATGAGTATGAGCTAGGTTAATACGGAGTAATAAGGTTTAATGAAAATTCCTTGTTAAGCGAAAACTAATTTGTTCATCAAGTGGGAGCCATTACTGACAAGATGGTGCAGTTCTAGCCCATTTCATCGGTTAAGGGATTTAGGGTGCCAAGTTGGATGATTTAATTGTTGTGGACTAAAATTGAACATTTTGATAGTTGAGGGGTAAAATGGACTTACTCCTTTAGTCCTTGCGGCTTGCGCTGCTAAGGTTTCTTCTTCTTCTTCTTTTGTATAACTAAATTGTAAAATGTAAATTTCGAAATGATGGGAGCTTGATCTCGTAGGCATGCTAAGTTATATAATTAAGCATGTACTTGTAACCACAAAACCCATTCCGGAGCATGCACAGGAACTTTTAATGCAGTATAATACTGACATTGTAAAAATTAAACAATCACAAGGAGTGCCACTATTTCTATATTATATTCCAATCTTATTGGTTTGGAACACGGTGTCACACTAGTTTGCAGTAACAACTTTGGACCTTATTATGATGTTCTTTGTAATGTTTTTGCTGCGAACCTTTGCATATTTTTATGTTGCTTTTTGCAGTTTATGTATGTGATAGAACAGCCTACAGTACTGCTCACATCTTTCATGTGTCATTTATTTTTGCAGATGGGTTAATGCAGCACCTTGTGACAGCTGTGGCCGTGAGACATCCAATGTTGGAATGGGCACCCCACTTACCTCAGAAATCAAATTAGGTGCTTCACGTGTTGAGATTTATAGGTAGCTATCACTAGAATATTATTTTCTTACATCTCATATAGTTATTTTAGATGCGTCATATCCTTTCAAAACTTGCAAACTCAGTATCAAGTGAATCATATTGCTACTGCTTGAAGCCTAGTTATTTTTTCTCGAATGCGTAGGAGAACTGCATATCATTATATTAAAAATAAAAAGGGGGTAAGAACCCTTCCACACGCACCCACACCCACTCAAAAAAAAAAAAAATTACAATCTTGCCATTTCCTTGACAAACAATGACCACACAAAACACCTAAGCCTAGTTATATATTCGGTGTTGTTTGTCATAATATTGTAAGATTCACAGTATGAATTGTGTTAGAATAGGCGCCTATGGGCTGGTCATGGGCCTGGCGCCCAAGCCTATCGGCTGGGCTGCCTCTAGGGATTATGGTAGATGATTATTGATTAGGTAAGGATCACCGTTGATTGGGGGTTTCTATAAACCCTTCTTGATCCTTGCCTATATAATGTACTCCCTGTACCCATATCAATCTATTACAATTTCCTGAGACCTATTCGCTCTCATGGTATTAGCCGCCTAGGTTTAGGTCTTCCCTTCCGCTGCACACCCCTGCGCGCCGGCCTCTGCCGTGCAGCGCCATGTCTCCCACTCCTTCGCCCTCTCCCAGGTCTGGGGATGTTACCGCTGACGAGATCGTGGCACGCCAGGCCAAGGAGAAGGCGAACGACGCCACCGCCGCCGCCCAACTTCTCGACAAGGAGCGCCAGGCCACCCTGGCTCGCGCTGCCCAGGCCGAGGAGGCTGCAGCCGCCGTCAAAGATCGCGACGTGGCTGCTGCCCGCGCCAGCGAAGCCCTGGCGCGCACAGCCAAGGAGCGCGCGGCCGCCGCCGCCGCCCCAGTGCACCTGGCGGCGCCTCCTCCAGCACATCTTCGACGTCTCCTCCCGACCTCGCCTCAGCCATGCTCCTCCATGAGGCCATGGCATTGCTGCAACTGCACGCCTAGGCCGTCGCCGTCAACAACATCCGGAACCATGTCACCACCATCCTCGACGTCGACTCCGGCAACTTCAACCACTGGCGCGATCAGTTCCTGCTCATCCTCGGCAAGTTCTCTTTAGGACCACGTCCACGAGGAACCTCCAGCCCCGATCTCTCCTGACTGGGCTCGGATGGACTGCGTCGTCAAGTCCTAGATCGTCGCCACGCTCACCGACGACCTTGCCGAGATCATCTCCGCCCAGGGCTCCACTGCCCGGCATGCCTGTCTCGCCGTCGAGTCCCAGTTCCTCGGCAACTGGGAGGCTCGCTCCATCCACCTTGAGACGTGGTTTCGCAACTTCGTCCAGGGCGACCTCTCCGTCACCGACTACTGCCGCCGGCTGAAGAAGATGGCTGACGACCTCATGGCTCTTGGCGAAGTGATCACCGACGTCCAACGAGCGCTTCAGCCACGTCGGGGCCCTCTTACGCCGCAGTCGGCCCTTCCCCACCTTCCTGGAGGCTCGTGATGACCTCATCCTCGAGGAACTCACATTGGAGAACAAGGAGTCCCCTGCCACTGCTCTCGCTGCCTCCACCGCAGCAGCAGGCTCCTCCAGTGCTGCCTCACCCACGTCCAACACGGGCTCCGGGGGCGTTGGCGGCCCTAAGTCCTCCAACGGCAATCGCCGCAGCAGGCGCGGCGGCGGTGGAAAGGGGGCCCCTGGTGGCAACAACAGCACTGGAGGCCACCGCCCTCCCTCTGGCGCCCAGCAGCAGCAGCAGCAGACGACCGGCGCCCAACAGCCTGCCACCGGTGGTCGCCCCTGGCCCAGTGTCTACAACCCATGGATGGGTTCCATTCAGATGTGGCCAGGGGGTCCTCGTCCTCCGCTGGCACCCATCTCGGTGCCTCCTCATATGCAGGCACAGCAGCAGGCCCTCCTCGCCCAGCAGCAACAGGCACTCGTCGCCCACCAGCAGCCTGCTGCCGTCGCTGCCCCTGATGGCTCAGGACAGTGGGTCGCCCCGGGGTACTACAACCCTGTGGCCGGCCTCCCTTGGGACCAGACGACCCTCGCCTCCGCCTTCAGCACAACGTCGCTGACCCCTCCTTCATCCAACGAGTGGTACTTCGACACAGGTGCTACTTCACATATGACATCTCAGTCTTCCTCCCTTTCACATGTTCTATTCCCGTGGTATCCTACTCCTTCACCTATTGTTGTCGGTAATGGTTCCATGCTTCCTGTTACTGCCACTGGCTCCACAGAGTTGTCCCCTACTTTACGTCTTAATAATGTTCTTGTGTCGCCACAACTTATTAAGAATCTCATCTCTGTGCGCCAATTCACTATCGACAACAACTGTTCTGTTGAGTTTGATCCCGCTGGTTGTTCTATGATGGTTCTTCCATCTCGGACCGAGATCGTCAGGTGCAATAGCTCCGGGCCGCTATATCCACTGCGCCTACCTCCAGCACACTCCTTTGTCGCCAAGGCTCCCTCCCCACTGTGGCATCGGCGTCTCGGTCACCCCGGTCGTGAGGCGTTGTCGAAGCTTGCGTCTACTGTTTCCTGTCGTATTCAGGACTGTTCAGATCTATGTCACGCTTGTCAGTTAGGGCGTCATGTTCTTCTGCCTTTCATTTGTCCACCTCTCGTGCGTCTAGCAAGTTTGATCTTATTCATTGTGACTTGTGGACACCTCCAGTTGTCAGTGTTTCTAGTTACAAATACTATTTGGTCATACTTGATGATTGCACTCACTACTTGTGGACTTTTCCTTTGCGACTCAAATCTGACACTTACAGCACGCTTGCCCACTTCATCGCCCACGCCTCCACCCAATTTGGCACCCACGTCAAGGCTGACCAGTGCGACAATGGGAAAGAGTTTGACAACTCTAGCACCCGTCACTTCTTCCTCACCCAGGGCATCCATCTTCGTATGTCCTGCCCCTACACCTCGCCTCAAAATGGTAAAGCCGAACGCATTATTCGCTCCATCAATAATGTCGTTCGCTTACTGCTCTTTCAGGCGTCTGCCTCCCTCCTACTGGGCGGAGGCCCTCTCCACAACGACCCTTCTGCTTAACATACTGCCCACCAAGACTCTACAGTTCTCCACGCCCCACCTTGCCCTGTACGGCACGCCGTCGGCGTATGATCACCTACGAGTCTTTGGCTGCAAATGTTATCCAAACCTGTCCGCCACCGCTCCTCATAAACTCTCTCCTAGGTCTGCCTTGTGCGTCTTCCTAGGCTATTCCGCTCACCACAAAGGATACTGCTGCCTTGACCTCTCCACCAATAGAGTCATCATCTCCCGGCACGTCATCTTCGATGAAACGGCCTTCCCCTTTGCTGAGCGCAATGGTCCTAGTATTCCCGCGGACCTGCTATGTTGAGACAACATAGGCGGAGTTGAAACCTGAAAGAAAACCGTTGGGGCGTAACCCTCTTAGCGACGCGCCATATCGGAATCCGGGTATGGTGTTAAATGAGCAAGGGCCGGGTCGTCACCCCCGTGACGCGCCGTGTCGCGATCTGGGCACGGTGTCAAGTGAGCAAGGATCGGGTCGTCGCATCCTTAGTGGCGCGCTACATCGGCGCCCGGATGTAGTGAAAAATGAGCAAGGGTCTTCACATCTGAGTCGACGGATGCGAAGGGTAAGGAAGCTAGTCGAACCCACTAGGATCCGTTTAGTTAGTTGGAATGTAGGGTCGCTTACAGGTAAATTAAGAGAATTAGTTGATACTGCGACTAGGAGGCGTGTAAATATATTATGCGTTCATGAGACTAAATGGAAGGGTCAGAAGGCGAAGGAGGTGGATAATACAGGTTTCAAGCTTTGGTACACAGGGACAGTTGCGAATAGAAATGGAGTAGGAGTTTTAATTGATAAGAGTCTCAAGAATAGTGTGGTGGGAGTGAGAAGGCAAGGAGATGGGATTATCTTAGTTAAGCTTGTCATTGGTGATATGGTCTTGAACGTAATTAGTGCGTATGCCCCTCAAGTAGGCCTCGACGAGAGTGTTAAGAGACAGTTCTGGGACGACTTAGATGGCCTGATTAGAGCTGTACCTAGTAGTAAGAAGCTTTTTATAGGAGGAGATCTTAATGGGCATGTAGGTACTACAAACGCAGGTTTCGAGACAGTTCATGGAGGTTTCGGGTATGGTAGTAGGAATCAGGAGGGGGAGGAAGTTCTGGACTTTGTGGTAGCTTTTGACCTGATGATAGCCAACACTTTCTTTAGAAAGAGAGAATCTCATCTAGTGACCTTCAGTAGCGGACAACACTCTAGCCAGATTGACTTTGTCCTCGCAAAAAGAAAGGACAAACGAGCATGCTTGGATTGCAAGGTGATACCAGGGGAGTGTGTTGTTTCTCAACATAAGCTTTTGGTGGCAGACTTTTGTTTTTAGGTGCGTGCCCGTAGGGATAAACAAGCTAAGATTGAAAGAACAAAGTGGTGGAAACTGAAAGGGGAGACGTCAGAGGTATTCAGGGAAAGGGTTATCAAAGAGGGCTCTTGAAAGGAAGAAGAGGACATAAAGAACATGTGGGAGAAGATGGCAACCAACATTCGGAAGGTGGTTTTAGAGGTGTGTGGAGTAACCAAAGAAAGCGGAGGCGAGGCTAAAGATACTTGTTGGTGGAACGAGGAAGTCCAAAGGGCTATTAAGGAGAAGAAAGAATGCTATAGACGCCTGTACCATGACAGGAGTGTGGACAACATAGAGAAGTACAAGGTGGCAAAGAAGACCGCAAAGCGAGTTGTAAGTGTGGCAAAGGGTAGAGCATACGAGGATCTTTACCAACATTTGGGTACGAAGGAAGGAGAGAAGGACATTTATAGGATGGATAGGGTTCGTGAGAGAAAGACAAGGGACTTCAACCAAGTTAAGTGCATTAAGGATGAAAGGGAGCATCTCTTGGTGAAGGAGGATGAGATCCGACATCGATGGCAAGAGTATTTTGATAAATTGTTCAATGGTGAGAATACGGACACAACCTTTCAGTTGGATGACTCTTTTGATGAGCCATACTATGAAGCTATGGGAGAGTTATCGAGCATCGCTTGAGAGCAATAACGCGGGTCTCTATGAACCAATTTGGTTTCATGCCCGGAAGGTCAACAATGGAAGCAATTTTCTTAATAAGACAAGTTATGAAGCAGTATAGGGAGAAGAAGAAGGATCTACACATGGTTTTTATCGACTTGGAGAAGGCTTATGATAAAATACCAAGGAATGTTATGTGGTGGGCTTTGGATAAACATAAAGTCCCAACGAAGTACGTCGAGCTCATTAAGGACATGTACAACAATGTTGTGACTAGTGTTCGAACAAGTGATGGAGACACAGATGACTTCTCGATTAGGATAGGACTACTTCAAGGGTCAGCTTTGAGCCCTTATTTGTTTGCCTTAGTGATGGATGAGGTCACAAGGGACATACAAGGGGATATCCCTTGGTGTTATGCTTTTCGCAGACGATATAGTGCTAGTTGATGAAAGCCGGACAGGAGTGAATCAGAAACTAGAGTTATGGCGGGGGACTTTGGAGTCCAAAGGTTTTAGACTCAGTAGAACTAAAACTGAGTATATGAGATGTGACTTCGGCACTACTACTCGGGATGAGGAAGATATTAGTTTGGAAGGTCAAGTAGTGCTTAGGAATGATACCTTTCGATATTTAGGATCAATGCTACAGAGAGACGGTGATATTGATGAAGATGTTAGCCATAGAATCAAAGCAGGGTGGATGAAGTGGCGCCAGGCATCTGGTGTCCTATGTGACAAAAGGGTACCACAGAAGTTAAAAGGCAAGTTTTATAGGACGGCGATTAGACCTGCTGTGTTGTATGGTGCAGAATGTTGGCCTACGAAGAGACGACATGTTCAACAGATAAGTGTCGCGGAAATGCTTATGTTGCGTTGGATTTGCGGTCATACAAGAAGGGATCGAGTTCGGAACGATGATATACGTGATAGATTAGGGGTAGCACCAATTGAAGAAAAGCTTGTCCAACACCGGTTGAGATGGTTTGGACATGTCCAACGGAGACCTCCAGAGGCACCGGTGCGTAGTGGAATCCTAAGCCAGGATAGTATCGTGAAGAGAGGCAGAGGAAGACCGAAGTTGACTTGGGTAGAGGCAATAAAAGGAGACTTGAAAAGATGGAATATACCCAAAGACTTAGCCTTAGATAGGAGTGCTTGGAAAACAGCTATTCACGTGCCTGAACCTCGATTGATTCTGCTGGATTTCAACTCTAGCCTACCCAACTTGTTTGGGACTTAAAGGCTTTGTTGTTGTTGTTGTTGTACTAATGTTGTGCCCGCTCCTATTGGACCGTTGCACAAGTTTTTGTCTGCAGGAACACCATCCAACACCTCTGACGTCACCAGCGCTCCTGCCGGTCCCTCTGAGACTGTGCCTGGGGTGCCCCTGATGCCTCCGGTGGCTGCTACTGATCCCCCAGCGGACACTGCTTATCCCCCGGTGCCTGCGCTCTACATCCCGCCTGCGCTGCGGACGCCAGGGACCCCTCCCGCGCCACGCGCGGCTCAGGACGCGCCCTGCACGACTGGAGGCGCTCCACCTCGCCAGCTGTACATCCCGCCAATGCTTCGCGCGAGCTCGCTGTCTCCAGCACCGACCGCGGGCTCCACAGCGCCGGTGTCACCTCCTCAGGCACCCCGCGGGCCCCCGCCCGGGTTCCCGTCTCTTCGTCCAGACCGCGCCTTCGCCAACCACTACACGCGCCGGCCTCGACCACAGCCTGCTCCAATTGCTCCTGTCACCGCCGCCCCGGCTGCACCTGCACCAGCCGCGCCGGTCCCACCGCCCAAAGGGGCTGTTGCTGTCCCTCCTGTGATCAACTAGCACGCCATGGGCACACGTTCGAAGAGCGGTTTTCGGATGCCTGCTACGTACCACGCTACGTCTGTCACCGATACCGAAGACCTTCCGAAGCGCTCTTGCCGACCCCATGTGGCGAGCTGCAATGGAAGAGGAACACAGTGCCCTGCTGAAGAATCACACTTGGGATCTCATGCCCCGACCCCCTCGGGCCAACGTCGTCACCGGCAAGTGGATCTTCAAGCACAAGTTTCAGTCTGATGGCTCCCTCGAAAGGCACAAGGCGTGTTGGGTTCTCCGTGGCTTTACCCAGCGGCCTGGTTTGGACATTCAGTCTCGTGGTGAAGCCTGCTACTGTTCGCACGGTGCTCTCCTTGGCTCTCTCTCGCCGCTGGCCCATCCACCAGCTTGATGTGAAGAACGCCTTTCTTCATGGCAACCTGACAGAGACAGTTTATTGTCAGCAGCCGTCTAGGTTCGAAGATCCAGCTCATCCGGACTATGTTTGTCACCTGAAGAAGTCACTATATGGCCTCAAGTAGGCCCCTCGTGCTTGGTACAGTCACATGGCCACACACTTGCTGTCCCTTGGGTTTGCTAAAGCCAAGTCAGACACCTCGCTCTTCGTTTACCAGCGCGGATCAGACGCAGCCTACCTGTTGCTCTATGTTGATGACATCGTCCTCACAGCCTCCTCAACCGGCCTTCTTCGGCGGATCATCTCAGCTCTTCAGCGGGAGTTCGCTATGAAGGACCTTGGTGAACTGCATTACTTCCTCCGTATGCATGTTCAGCGCAGTAGTGATGGCCTTCTTCTTTCTCAGCGACTATATGCTGGACATTCTTGATCGCGCCGGGATGGCAGAGTGTAAGCCTTGTTCCACTCCAGTTGACACCAATCCGAAGATTGTTGCAGCAGATGGCACCCTTGTCTCTGACCCTTCAGACTTTCGCAGCCTCGCTGGAGCCTTACAGTACCTAACGTTCACCCGGCCGGATATTGCATATGCTGTGCAACAAGTCTGTCTTCATATGCACGACCCTCGTGAGCCTCACCTTGCAGCTCTGAAGCGGATTCGACGCTATGTTCGAGGCACTCTCCACCTTGGTCTCCTGCTGTGACCGTCTACTTCGGCTGATCTTGTCGTCTACACCGACGCTGATTGGGCTGGTTGTCCAGACACCCGCAAGTCCACCTCGGGCTATGCTGTGTTTCTTGGCGACAATCTTGTCTCCTGGTCCTCCGAGTGCCAGAACACGGTGTCAAGATCCAGTGCTGAAGCCGAGTATCGCGCGGTGGCCAATGGAGTTGCTGAGGCCACCTGGCTGCGCCAGCTTCTTCTAGAGCTGCATGCCCCTCTCCGGCGCGCCACACTGGTGTATTGCGACAACATCAGTGCCGTCTACATGACCTCCAACCCGATACAGCATCAGCGAACCAAGCACATTGTGATTGATCTTCACTTCGTCCGGGAGCGAGTCGCCATTGGTGATCTTCGTGTTCTGCATGTTCCCACTTCTTCACAATATGCGGATATCTTCACCAAAGGGCTGCCTTCTTCAGTGTTCACGGAGTTCAGGTCCAGTCTAAACGTGCAGAGTGGCTGACGATTCGACTGCGGAGGCGTGTTAGAATAGGCGCCTATGGGCTGGTCATGGGCCTGGCGCCCAAGCCTATCGGCTGGGCTGCCTCTAGGGATTATGGTAGATGATTATTGATTAGGCAAGGATCGCCGTTGATTGGGTGTTTCTATAAACCCTTCCTGATCCTTGCCTATATAATGTACTCCCTGTACCCATATCAATCTATCACAATTTCCCGAGACCTATTCGCTCTCAAATTGGAACCCTAACAACCTCATGTTTCGTGAATATAAATGCTGAACTAAAGCAATTCATGACACGGTTGTTTATTTGTTTCTGCCACATAGTTTCTTATACCTGTGCCAGTGATGAATCTGATGAAATTATTCCCTTCCCTGTGTTTTTTGTGCCGTTTATCAACTGAGGAAACTGAACTTAAAATACAGGGACCAAATGTACTATTATCCCTTGTGATTAAATCGCCACTCCAACATGTCGCCATATGACCAATTTCTTTGCTCATGTCCTGACATATGCTATCTTTAGGTGTAACCATTGTTCTAGTATCACCCGTTTCCCAAGGTACAACGATCCACGTAAGGTAGAGTATCAAATCCAAGCATTTATGATTCATTTGGGTTTTTACTTTTGAATGTCCTACCATAGTGAAAATTGATGGTCAAGTTATCTGTTTTTCTTGCTTTGGAAGCTTATACAAACTAGGAGAGGTCGCTGTGGAGAATGGGCGAATTGCTTCACATTCTACTGTCGAGCTTTTGGATATGATGCTCGTTTGGTTAGTTTCATAGTGCTTATGAATTTTCTGCAGCTAAATGATGACTACAATTTCTTTGTAATATGGACACTACCATGATTCAGTTAACTTCATTATCTATTCACTCCTTTTCTATTCCTATTCAAATTTGAAGAAACAATCAGATTTCTTGCCTATTCTGTACAATAAAAAAAATGTTATGGTAAATTGCTGTGACGTACATAGAAAAATGTGGATATTATTGATATAGAGGATGCTGAAGTATTGAACACTTCACATAAGTCTTGATTGATATGTGTGTTCTGATTATGAGGTTCCAGGGTGTCTTTTGATTACTGCATCCCTATCAATTACCATATGGTGTTCAAAATTGTTAGGAACTCACTCACATGTTTCAGTCAAACAAATAAAATGCTGTCCATAATGCAGTTTAATTACTTCCTCCAATTGAGCTTTTGACCCTCTTGTGCCTGTCTGTGTAGTCTGCATCACTGCCTCTCTCTTGTTAGTAGACCCAAATTTATGTCATCCACTTGTTGGTGGTCCTTGCTCGTCTAATTCAGTGAAAATATGCTATTGTTAAGATTAAACAAGGCGTTTCTTCCACCTAGTGTAATAGATTGATCTGACCTACCTATTTATAATTTACAGATTCTGGATTTCACTGATCACGTGTGGATAGAATGTTTTTCAAACTTGTACGGGAGGTCAGTTGAACAAACCCACTGCTTCTAAGTTTGAATTTGGTGTTCTAAGCACCCTTATTCTCAATGCCGTTCTTCTGGAATATTTAGATGGATGCACCTAGATCCATGCGAAGGAATCTATGACAATCCCCTACTGTACGAGAAAGGGTATTAATTTGGTCCTGCCCAACTGGTTTCTGCATATTGCACTGCGATACCTAAAGCTTTTGCAAATGCTGTGCATTTGTTCATGCTGTATGCATTGTCTTTTAGGTGGAACAAGAAGTTAGATTATGTTATTGCGATTTCTAAAGATGGAGTACGTGACGTAACAAAACGCTACACCAGAAAGTGGCACGAGGTAGAATTTTGTTGGTCAGTTATGACCTCTGTTGGGCGTGAGTGGGTGATTTATTTTTCTTTGAACTGGGTTTACTTCATTTTTAGATTGAAGTGGTTTGACGTACTGTATCCTGTATCTGCCCTTGCAGGTTCTCTCTAGGCGAACAATTACCTCTGAAGAAACTGCTGTGGCTGTTCTATCATCTATAACAGGGAAGTATCGCACTGGTTTGTCAACTGATGCTCTATCAGTCATAGAAAACCGTGAAAAGGAGGAGTCTGAGGAACTTAGCAAATCTGCTTATCTTCAAGTTGAAACAGCTTTATCCTTACCTGGAAGGCTAAGTGGTTCTGTGGAATGGAGGAAAGCAAGGTCAGAGTTGGGCCAAGCGGATTCACTCAGTTGCTCATCCTGCCCTATTCGGAAATGTGTGGATGCTCATGTTTCAAATATATATGATGCTCTTTCTGCTTTTGTTTCACATTTTTGTGACAAAAAAATCCCTAAAGAAAGAATTATTGAAGTTTTTGACGCATTGAAGACTCTGATGCTAACTCTTAAAAATTCCAACTTTAAGAGCAGAAGTGCTACACTAGACCAGAAAACGCACCATCTATTTGAGGAGATATTTCCTTCCATCGAAAGACTGTTATCTGCTATTTCACTGAAAGCAGAAAGTGCTGGACACCAATCTGTGACTGTGGCTGGAAATCCAATACACTCATCCTTAGCGTTACCAGTAGCACTGGATGCAGTTAATGAGATATTGAGTAACTATAAGAATAATACCTCTTTCACAGAAGGCAACCATTTCCCAAGAGGGAACAGAGTATGTTCAGGTTCAGTCCTTGCAAGCAGGGAACAGCTTCCCATCGGAATTGTATGTGAATGCAATTTGTGCATTTTTTAGTATCCATTCATCGGTGTTTTCCATACATCAGTGTGTTTGAAAATATTTCAGGCAACAGCAGCTTTTGACGGCATCTGTTCTTCCAAATGGGAAGAGCCTGATGGAGCCAAAGGTAATCTGGTTATAGTTAATACAAATACTATCTTCTATCTGTAGATTATCTTGGTCACACATGGCTACCTGGATTAAAACCCAAGTTCAATCATCCCTTTTTCTTAACTTCTCTCTGCTAGTGTGCCAACTGCCACATGCTTGTTGATTAATTAAAACATTTACCTGAAGCATTTTAAATTCATACGAATGTAGGCTTTACTTTCAAATTTATGTGAATTTTGAGCTTTGAATTGATTGTTTCATATTTTTGTGTATTATTCGAACTTGGTCTAACAAATGGTGGTGTGGGCACCAGTAGCGTGCATGCTGTTTTATTTATGTTGATTTTTTCCAAAGTAATAACTGTGGAGGAGTTTGCAGTTTGTCTTGCTATTTCTTTTACTTCCTATCAGTTGTCTCCCTGATGGCTAATCATTTTTATTTTGCTACGTTGAAACTTGAAGTTTGATTATGCAATTGGGGACTTTGATTTAGTATGTTTTTTAAATTGTCGTAGAAGTAATTTGTCTACATGATCTAGTTCATGGATGCTTGATGATATAATTTTTCTGATCCCTGTAGCAATCCACATTTGCTATCCATCTTAAAACTTATTATAGTTTTGCACCTGATGCTGTTCATCAATTATTCTTTATTCACAGTAATGTCTGGTCAAGTTTTGCACTGATGTTTTGCAGATTTTTTTTGTGTTGGTGTAAAGATACTGTCTAAAGTGTTTCAAGTACACAGGTGTAGAATTTTATTGATCTACTGTATTGGTTAACAAAGGAGTTATGCAGGATGTTGGCTGATTTATACAATGCAAGCTGGCAAAAGTTGCGAGTTGGAGTCATATGATTTGATGTCAGCTAATGATGCTCCAGAGAGGGATCCAATGGACTGGTAAAGTTGAGATAGATTGTTAGTCTTATTTAATCTTAATCTGGTTGAATGGAATATAATGTGCACTATCGGCCATATACATTAAATAAATCACGATGTTATTCCTTTTTTTGTAGCACTAATGTCTTACTTGGAGTGCATAATGATTCTATGAGACCATCTAATATTGTGTCTACTCTAAAAGCTTATTAAGAGAGCTATCTTGAAGCTAGAAAAATTAGCGTAAGAGCTAAACAAAATTAAACATGTTTTGAAAACCTCACTTGAGGCCAAACAGGTTCTTTGTCCTTTTGTGCTTATTTTGGTCATTGGTTTGCCCTTGTGGACTTGCAAATATCTTGTTTAGCATTGTTGGTCTGAATGCAGAAAGCCAGATTAGCTGTTAGGCTTGCTTCGATGAGAATGTAACCTCGGTTAAATTTCCGTTCACTTAAATGGTCAGTCTACCATTTTTTTTACTATGAACCATATGACTTTCTGATTTGCATCGTTAACTAGAAAATTATTGGAGAAACATATTTGTAGCTATATAAGTTACGGGCAACGTTAATCGAACTTACTGGTCAATGTCATCGCAACTCACAAGCATTTTTATGTCAGGGTTCTTGAAGGGAGCACAGATGGAGGCTCCACCTGGAATCTACTTGATGCTCGGAATTCTGAAATGTTTGAGAGCCGTTTCCTTAGGAAAACATTTACAGTGGATAAGAGATATAAAGTAAATGCTTTCCGGTAGGTTTTACACCATCGTGGTGGAAAAAAAGGTTTTATACCATCGACTGACGGCTGACGCACACTTTGTGCAGTAGTTAGCAAACCTTTTCCCTTCTGACTGAATTGCTCTATTTCCTTTGGCAGGTTTAGGTTTCTACGCGTAAGAGAATCTCGTTCTAATCCAAGGTTTCAGATAGGATCAATTGATCTATATGGGAAAACTATATGAACTCCCCGGAACTGTGTTTCACTTTTAGTGAGGTCAGCAAGTGGAAGCTTTTCTAACCTGCTCGATTTCACGAGCCTGTGTAGTATCATAAATTCATAATATTGTAATATGAACATTTACTGTGGAAGTAGTAGACAGTAGTATAAAAACAAACAACAACAAAGCCTTTAAATCCCAAACAAGTTGGGGGTAGGCTATGGTAGTAAACAGTAGTATCATGAATGAAATTGAATAATTAAGACATGAATTTTTTTTGTGCGATTGATGAGTGAGTTTTGAAATGTGAGCTAAATCTATGATGAAGAGTTTGAAGACTACGAGTCCCTCGGCAGGACCAACAGTCCTGTTTTCTTGAACTCATACATATAGTCAGACCCATTATTTTCGTGGTGACTGGTGACCAATATATAGAACACTTGAATATTAAGGCTCGCATGAGGATCCTTCTACGCCTCCGCCCGCTGGCCTCTGTCTCTACCACTGGCCTCCGTATGTTTGCATTCTGCAGCCGGTGCACGGCCTTGGTGCTGTGGTTACCTCGCTGGCCTCTCTTGGGTCCTGATTCATGAGAAATGCACTCGTCCGAGCTCCGCAACATCTAACCGCTCGTGTCCAGGTCTCCAGCCGTCAAGCGCATCACAGGTGCGATGTCCGGTGTGGATCCTCGTGCTGCCAGTGGTCCACTCACACGGCACCCCATTTTTTTCCGCTGGCCGTGGGAGTGGATCAGCTTCCATGGAAATGGATCCGCCGCTTCCGGAGTTCTGCTTGTCGTTGTTCTCGGCCTTCCCCATTGGCTTGCATCCGTGCTCTGCAGCTCGCTCGGCTACCTGCTGGAGTCTCATCATAGTTCACAGACCCACAGCAAACAAGAGTCTCCCGCCACCCGCAACTTGATGCTCCATGATTCGTTCCACCTGTAGCTGACACATGCCTGACTTTGCGAAACATGTATACTCCATGTTAGGCATCAAACAAGCTAAACGTATCCAATGCCATACTCGAATAAACTGCACACAAGGCAAGGAACGTCATGACCACGATGGCACTATCCGAGCCACATATAGAGATCGCTACATTAGCCTTGCTCTTCTGTTTTCACTGACATTCTACACTTGAGGTGGTCTGGCTCGGTCTTAGCCCTCCCCAATCTAACGGCTTACATTGAAGGTTGGCATCTGGTTATACGGGCATATAGTATTTTTTCAATTTACATAATACATGTCGATGAGGGCATCACAACAGAGATACATGGCCCTGTTTGGAACCACTTATTTTCACCACGCTTTGAATCAAAGCTGGCTTTCTCCCATGGCTGGCTTCCAAAAGAATCTCGACTATAAAAATCTTGCTGTTTGGTATATGCCGATTCTAGGGGACAAGAACTCAGGGAAGAGGCATGTCGGTCCGACACCCTTGTTCGGCCATGGCGAGGCAGCGCGCCTCCCCATGCCGCCGTGGCGAATGCAATGCGCCTCCCCATGCCACCGCCGCTGCCGTAGGTGCCCCTCGCCTGGATCTCAGCCGCACATGTCCATATATCAGCCGCGGTGGGGCAACGGTAGGGAGGAGGCAGTAGGGGCGACAATGCGGTGGAGGAGGACCATTGTCACACCTGATTTTAAGGGCAAATTGGGATGCATAAATCTTATGTGCGTCCAGAGATCAGTCGTACACGTAAGCTCACAAATTACAAAGTATCATCACAATGTTTATTACATCGCGAACAATAATCCATTACAATCATATCAAGTCTATCATGAAAGCGGAAGAACTAGGTAACTACTCTCCACAAGAGCCTCAAATTCCACAGGGACGTCGACCGGTGAAGCACAAGTCTAGTAATTCTCAGGGTAGCCCTCATAAACATTGTTATATGTTACTCATCTGGGATTTTTATCCAAATAGTAAAAATAAACAAGCGTAAGTACATCTCGTACTCAACAAGAATAACATGGGTTTATGAAGCTCAGAAGGCTGACACTGGTTTACTGCGGTTAGCATTTTAGTAAGTCAAAATTTTATCACTATATTAGCATTTAGTTGTGCTTAAGCCCCATTTAATCCACATGATCATAAATATGAATAATATTCATCATTAGAATTATCATCATTAATAACATCATCATCAAGTGAGCAACTATTCCGTCAGTTTTTTGGGCCGCTCGTGTCCGTGAGCACGGCTGATATACCAGTTTTAATACTCTGCAGAGTTTGTACATCTTTACCCGAGAGCCGTGATTTACCCTTTCGCCCGAGGTAGCTAATCTCTTGACACCCTTCCTAGGGAGGTCGGCAGGGTTCAATATGAAGCCTTTCAAAGGTATCCCTAACAAATTAGTAGCCACTAGGTTTTCCCGGCAAGTGAATATAGAGCCCCCTTTCGAATGGCACATTCCGCGCAGGCTATACACATAGGGACAGAGGCTGCACTATACTTAGCTCGGCAGGCCCATTTGCGCCCTTTTGGGTAACTACTAACAAGCTAGAAAAGGTCCTGCTGCTGAGCTAAAGCCAGAGCCATGTGGCACCCCCGGTTGTACTGTATGTCCCAGCTTTTGCCAACAGATAAGTTCTTAAGGAGGGCCAAGAGCATCTTGTACAAAAGCCAATTGCTCTCTCGCCCTATCGTCCAGTTGCTAAGAGCAAGTTTTAACATTCGTTCCATAGAACCATTAATCATCATTCAGATCATGTATAGTTAATTTGAGCGCTAGCAGCTACCCATATGCAGGTATAACCCATCGGTAATCAAAGTATAAGGTAACAATTACTAGGAGATGTTTACGGGTATCAAATTAGACACATGCACATGACTAAATAATTAAATGGTGAATGCCTTGCTCAAAGTTTCCTTGCTGGTCCTGGTCGTCAAAATAGTACTCTTGATCACTCGAGAATTGCTCACCGTCTATACTCGATCATCACATCAACATACAAGCATCCACGAGCAATATTTGTCACACCCGATTTTAAGGGTAAAATGGGATGCATAAATCTTATGTGCGTCCAGAGATCAGTCGCACACATAAGCTGACAAATTACAAAGTATCATCACAATGTTTATTACATCGCGAACAATAATCCATTACAATAATATCAAGTCTATCATGAAAGCTGAAGAACTAGGTAACTACTCTCCACAAGAGCTTCAAATTCCATAGGGACGTCGAGGGGTAAAGCACAAGTCTAGTAATCCTCAGGGTAGTCCTCATAAACATTGCCATCTATTATCCATCCAGGATTTTTAGCCAAATAGTAAAAATAAACAAGCATAAGTACATCTCATACTCAACAAGAATAACATGAGTTTATGAAGCTCAGAAGGCTGACACTGGTTTACAATAACTAGGAGATCCTTATGGGTATCAAATTAGACACATGCACATGACTAAATAATTAAATGGTGAATAGGATAAGGAGATCCCATGCTATACTTGCCTTGCTCAATGTTTCCTTGCTGGTCCTGGTCGTCAAAGTAGTACTCTTGATCACTCGAGAATTGCTCACCGTCTATACTCGATCATCACATCAACATACAAGCATCCACGAGCAATCATGCATAGCAAACAAAGACTATAGATTAGAACAGTACACCAATGGCGATAGAACAAAGATAAAAGGTTTATAAAACGAATCTACATCTCGCTATGAACACACAGACACGGAGATGACGAAAATCGGATCTGAAACGTGGAAGTTATGCTGAAAATATGAACTGGGTGGCAATTCTGTAAATAACGCAAACTTAAATGAATTAAAATAAATCAAAATTTGGGTTTTTAATCAGGCCGAGGACTGCGCGTACAAATAATAAGAACCCGAGGGGCTCTTTAAGAAAAACACCACCGCGAAGGGGTACGGGGCGCTCTGGGTCGTTAGATCTAAGATGGGCGGTTCAGATTAGATCAGGGAGTGGGGGGGAGAGAGAGGTGAGCACTGCCATAACAGTGACCGGCACGGCAGGGCTCCATGACCGGCGACAAAACCTCACCGGAGTTCACCGGTTAAGGCCCTACGGCCCACTATGGAGCGAACCAAAGGCATAGGGAGAGAGCAGGGGTGAAGGCGAACTCGTCCCGGGGTTTAACGCGACCGAGGAGGAAGGCCAGCGCTGTGGCAGCCATGACCGGCGGAGAGAAGAGCTCACCGGTGCGCGCGGAAATGACCCTAGAGGCCACGATTCGAGACAGGAAAGACACTAAACGAAAGAGGGGGAATCGAGGATTCTCACCGTGGATGAAACGGAGGCAGAGACGGATCGAGGACGGCGGTGAGGCGGCAGAACGTCAAGGCCCGAGCCCGGCAGCACGAGCTAGGGTTGCGGCTGCTGCGAGCTCGGTTCTAGGCGATGGCGACTTGCACTAGGATAGTAGGGGGGCGGCGGCACCTAGGCTCCTCATTTATAGAGGCGAGGGCACGGGGAAGGGCCAACGACCCCGAGAAGCTCAGGTGCGACAGCGGTTGGATAAGGGTGACGTCCGCCCGATTTCGGCGGGAGGTTGGGGATGACCCCCGATAGGTGGGCCCAGCGTGTCAGCGAGCCATGGCGGAAGGGTGGATGCGGCGAGCGTCTGTGTGTCCTGGGGCGCGGTTGGTCCGACCCAAGAAGGAAAGGGCGCACGCGCGGGCCTACGATAAAGGGGAAGGGCAGAGGCAGGCCGGGCCAGGAACTGGGCCAACAGACCAGAATGGAGGGAAGAGAGGGAGAGGGAAAATAATTTCCTTTTCTTTTTCTAAAGCGATTTTACAAATCTATTTTCAAAAGATTTTGAATTCCTTTTCAATTTTTGTCAAAACCAATCAACAAAAATAAGAGTGCAGCAGCATGAATGCATCAACATGTAACTAGCCTTATTGTTGATTTTAATTTCATAAAAAATATTATTTCCCTAAGTTTGAGTGCTCACAAAATGCATAATTAAATCAGTTTCACCTATTTTGAAATGATGCAAATTTTAGGGTGTTACAACCATGTGGAGTAGGAGTTCGACGGCAGCATGCGGAGAAGGAGCCCAAAAAGGAGGAGGGCCAGAGCGGAGGAGAAGCGGCAGCACAAGGAGTAGTATGGGGTTGGTGGAGGGAGGTGCAGCCGTGTGGGCACGGAGAAGAACGAGGTGAGGGGTCGGGCGGCTAGGAATCAAGGGGATTTTCACCACTGCTCGGACTCATACGCTTCGGCTTTTACGTGTAAATGTCTTTGCATGGAAAACAAGCATGGGAAAAGAAGCGAATCAAGAATCGCTCCGTTTGGCGAGCGTTCGTTGATTTCTCCCACCGCAAGCAGATGAGAATCGGTCCCAAACAAGGCGCTAAGGCCTAAACCAATTTAGTTGATCACATACGGTAATGCTACAGAATATATGTCCGGAGTCTTAAAAAAATCGTACGCTCTGCTTCGTTGCTCCAGCACAACAACTGGTCAAACAGGCCCATCTATGCTCTCTCCTCTATCTACTCCATCTACACTGCAACAGCCGATAAAAATCCCCAACTCCTTGCTTCGCTCGTTGTAGCTCACCACGCCGTTCGCCCGCCCCAAGCCGCCTCGCACGTGGGGGCCCCATCCCGCATCAAGCGCTGTGCCCCAAGCTCACCGCTGCCGCCACGCCGTGTTTCATCCCCCGCCATGCTCACTCTGCCTCATTGCGCCGTGCCCTATCCCTTGCCACATTGATGCGGCAGAACTGTCCAAAATAACACACTTTCGGAGGCGTTCTTCTTCCACTAGACACCAAGCACCTCAAAAGTGAGCTACATCGGACAATTCCGTCGAGCACACCCCAAGGGAGAACTCAAAATAATCCATGTTTTACATCCAGAATCCAATAATGAGTACAAGCTTACAATACTTAGTCCATTTCATACAACAAGAGTTCTTGAAAATTATTTATTACAATACCAGAGCTTAGAGTGCGATAATTAAACAGCAGAATAAAAATAAACATCTAGCGAAAACAATATAAGGATCTATCTGTGCCCACTAGAAGAATCCACCACACAAGAGCTACTCCTCAAGCTGCACCTGCAACATGGGTAAAATAAACCCTGAGTACACAATGTACTCGCAAGACTTACCCGACTAGTGGGAATAGTTTTCCGACTCTCAAGGATATGATAGGTAATATGGGTTTGCTGTTTTCTTTTTGTTTACGGAAAGCATTACTAATAGTTCATCCATACGGTCAAGTTTTTTTAGCAGTCATGATTACTTCATTAGCTAACCATTCTAGGTAAGCACATGTTCTACTTTCAAGCAAGAGTTGAGCAATTAGAACTATTTTACCATTTTTCATCTTCCAGTTCTTATTACGGTGCTAGACCATAGCCAAGTCGTACCATCTCATGAAAACGGTGATTCGTGAACCAATGTATCACAGCTGGGTACCCCGAAACACACGCCCCGTTTATACCCCAGGCATAAACAAGACCAACCCATTCCACTCCTATCGAGGGGTCCAGGTCCTCATCCAAACATGGACTCTAAGCCCCCGTACTTGAGACCCAGTCTCAGCATGGTGCTTAGACCTCCACCTTTTCCCACGTCTAATTAATTGGTCCGAAAAGAGCCGGAACCTATGACAAGAGCATAATGAGCCTTCCCGCTCCCACAAGCAAGTATGTGCTCATGATAATAAGTCTGTGACCTAACTACCATCCATAGCAATGGATGGTCCTTAATCGACACGGACAGAGAAAACAGTGTAACCAAGCTAAACCCCATTGGCCGCGGGACACAACCTGTTACACCCACCAATATCCATACCATATCTCTGCCATGTCTCTATTTTTCCTTTCATCATTTTATCATGAGAGTAAATATAATAATCACTTATTGTGAGTAATGGCAGGTTACTCACGCAACCAAAAACCTAAGCATAGCATCTACTCGAACCTGTACTAGTAAGACTCATAGGACAGATATATCTATGCATGTGGTTTTTATAAAATTCCTGTAACATAAATGCACATCACACACACACATATATATATATATTCAGTGATTATAAAAAATAAGGGTTATGCACCGAGACTTGCCTTGGGTAGGCGCAGTGTCAGCTGAGTCAGTCAGTGGCGGCTCTAGGACCTTCTCCTGCACGAGAATCTCCTCCTCGTACTCCTCGATGATCTCCTCGAACTCGTGATCGCCGGTGGTCACGATCTCTACCAACTCGTTCTCTACATGCATGCGATGATGATGCAACACTTAGCATTTAGGCAACAGCAACTCCTAAACTAAGAATACGCATACTAAGCTGCTAAGCTAGCTCTAATAACTAAGATATTAAGCTAACTATCATCTTCATCAAGCAAGGTGTTGGATTCAACTAACAAACTCTTAGCTTGGCAAATTAAGGATATATCTTTATTGGTACTAGTGATTTAATGTATATTGAAATAAAGAGCATTTAACTATCTTAATGCTTAGTCTATTCTAAGGCTACAAAAATTATAGTGAGCACATAATAATATAATGAAGCTACCATAAAAATTTCAGGACTAAAGCTATCACCAATTTACCACAAAAAATTTTCACAATATTTAACCTAATAATATTGAGCACTCTCAAATGATTTAATAGCTCCTAGTATCAACAAGTATATAGATGAACTAAATACACTAATAAATAGAGCACAATTTTAGAAACCTAACAAAATTTGTTTCACAATTTTTAAACACCTACACAATTTTATATTAATTGTCAAAGATCAGCTTAGAAATTAAATTAGAAAACTACTTCTAATTCCTTATGAAAAAGAAAAATAAATTCTCCCGCATGGCCTACACGCGCGGCCCACGCGACATAGCGCGCGCAGCGGCCTATAGGCGCGGCCCACGCGACAAAGCGCTAGCGCAGCGTCCCGCATGCGCGGCCCACGCGAGGACGGCCCACGCGGAGACGGCCCGCGCCGGGAAAAGCCCGTGCGCGCTGGCGATTTAGCAAAACAGACCTTAAACTTCTCCCGAATTACAATTAAATGCTAACACTATTTCCCCCTCTCTCAAACCTTCTCACTTAACCCCTTGGCTTTCCTGGAATTCCCCCACACACACCCCCGGCGACCCAGCGCACGGCGGCACGGCAGTCGGTGACACAGCACGGCTGCGTCGGCCACCAGGGACCTACGACAGACCACCTAACGGTCCGATCACCATCTGTGACCTGAGTGGTTACGCTAAGCAGCGGTGCGGGGTGCACGACTGGCTAAGGAAGGCTGCAGCGGCGTGCGACCATCCGCGACGGCGGTGCCACTGTTTCGGTGAGCTGGGATAGCTATAAGCCTAATTGGTTAGCGCGTGAGCATTAGGAGGCTACCATGGACTAGGCCGAGGTGATGGTTGGGGCAGAGGATGACGGAGGAAGGCTGGCCACGTGCGGCCGAGCCATGCTACGGCGCACTATGGTGGCACTGTCGCGTCAGCAACGACGGGGAGGCGGTAGCGGTTCTGCTAACGTGCGCAAGGTGGAGAGGGAGGCAAGGCAAAGCTAGTGGTGCAAGTGAACTGGCTTGGGAGGGACGGTTGGAGGGCTACCCTCGTCCACGGCCGGATGCTGCCTTAATGGCACGCCGGTGGAAAGGAGCCAAATTGGCGCTTGGCCGGGGCATCATCATGGCTGTGTAGGGTCGGGCGGCCAGAAGACGGGAGGGCGAAGGTATAAACAGGTGAAATTAAGTAGTGGTGACTACTCTCTGGCTCGCACATGGGCGCGGCTCGACGGCGGCAGAGAGAGAAAGAGAGAGAGAGAGAGGTGGGGTACGACTAGTGGCTTGGCGTGTGCATGCCTTGGCTGGATGTGGTCGGCACGACCATGGAGACCCATGTCTAGGCGCGCGCATTCGCGATCGGCGTGGCCCGCGCGCTGTAGTGCCATCAATGACAAGGCGACGACGAGCCCGGCCACGTGCGAGCGACAGAGACGGCATCGCACTGGGCCGACAGCGGCACAGAGATGTAGAGGCACGGACATGACGGTGAGGTGACGGCACCGGCGTCGGCTGCATCACAGCGCAGGGCAGGTCGGTAGTGCGGTAGCGTGTTGGGGCTGGCGGCAGCACCACCTGGCTGTGCAAGCAGCAGCAGCGGCTCCGCGCGCTTGGAGCCAGCGGTGGCCAGGCCACAGAAGCCATGGCCGGTGAAAGCTCTAGTTTGGTTTTGGTAAATTGATGATCCCTAAGTGCTAACCTAGTTTATCAAGTGATCATGATATAGGTAGCACGCTCCAAGTGGTGAAGCAAATGAAGATCATAACACGATGATGGTGATGCCATGGTGATGATCAAGTGCTCAGACTTGGAAAGAAGAAAGAAAAAAACAAAAGGCTCAAGACAAAGGTATATATTGTAGGAGCTATTTTGTTTTGGTGCCACTAGATGCTCTAACTCATTGCATATGCATTTAGGATCTAGTGGAGTGCTAACACCCTTGAAAATGTTTGTGAAAATATGCTAACACATGTGCACAAGGTGATACACTTGGTGGTTGGCACATTTGATCAAGGGTAGTGAAGTTTAGGTGCAAGGGTAAGAAACTCCACCGGCAGAGTGTCCGCCCGTAGAGTGCGGACAGTCCGACGGTGCCACCGGTGCCCTAGACAGAAAAGACGGAGGTCACTGCAAGTGACCGGACGCTGGCCTCGATTGGACCGGTGTGTTCGGTCAATGGCAGCAGAGGGCGTGCGTTTCAGTCTTTGACCGAACGCTGGGTCACTAAGTGACCGGATGCTGGCAGGGTGCGTCCGGTCAGTGCTGACGTACGCTAACGTGGGGCGTACAGAGGAGTCACCGTGTGACCGGACGCTAGATGTGTCCGGTCGAGCATGACCGGATGCGTCCAGTCGTGAAAAGTCTCTCTGGATGCTTACTGGAAACGACCAGACGCTGGGGTTCAGCGTTCGGTCACATTGAGCTGCTACGTCTGGTCGTCACTTGACCGTTGAGGTCAGGCGATTAGCGTTTGAAGGGAGGGGACACGTGGCACGCATCGCGTGACCAGACGCTGAGGTCCAGCATCCGGTCAATCTGACCGGAGCGTCCGGTCGGCCCGTGTTCAGTGTAGTGAGGAGCCCAATGGCTCTATTTCGTGGGGGTTTCTATTTAAGCCCCATGGCCGGCTCAAGCTCACTCTCTTGGCCATTTTTATTGACATAGCAACCTTGTGAGCTTAGCCAAAGCCCTCCCACTCATCTCCATCATTGATTCATCATCTTTGTGAGATTGGGAGAGAATCCAAGTGCATTGCTTGAGTGTTTGTATCCAGAGGCACTTGGTGTTCGTGTTTCACTACGGGATTCGCTTGTTACTTTTGGTGGTTGCCGCCACCTAGATGGCTTGGAGCAGCGAGGATCGTCGAGCGAAGGGTGGTGATTGTCTCCGGCTTCGATCATGGTGATTGTGAGGGATTCTTGACCTTTCTCCGGCAGAGCACCAAAAGGTACTCTAGTGGATTGCTCGTGGCTTGTGTGATCCTCATCTTGTGTTGGTTGTGTGGCACCCTATTGAGGGTTTGGCGTGTGAAGCCAATTAGCGCGTGAACCTCCAAGTGAGTGTATCGCCACAACGAGGACTAGCTTGCCGGCAAGTAAGTGAACCTCGGTAAAAAATCATTGTGTTCATCATTGATTCTGAGGTGATTGGTCTTCATTGTTATCCACACTTGTGATTGATTGGTTCATACATCTACACGGCGGTATAACATTTTTGCCTACTCTTTACATTACCGCAAACTAGTTGTTAAGCTCTTTAGTGTAACTAGTTGTTTTAGTGTAACTAGTTGTGAGAGCTTGTTAGTTTGGTTAGTGTGGCTCTTTAGTTAGCTTTTGAGAGCACACTAACTTAGTGTAGTGATATAGCTTTTGTGTGGATATACTCCATCTAAACTAGAATTATGGTAGGTGGCTTGCATTTTAGTAGGCTAGCGCAAAACTCGCTTCGCCTCATAATTGTCTAATCCTTTTGTTAAGTATTGTTGTAGAAATTTTATTAGGCTATTCACCCCCCTCTAGCCATTAGGACCTTTCAGCCGGCCACGAGCGGCAGCGCGCGTGCGCGCGGGACAGCCAGCATGGCGACACCGAGTGCCCGAGCATGGTGACCGCGCCTATGCGGCCAACCAGCCTGAGACAGTGTTATGCACGAATTTTAAAGCGCCTATAAAACAAAACGGTTGCTTCTGAACCTTAACCATCTTCACCATGCTCAATATGGCATATGAGGCTACCAAACCGAGTTGACACATGACACCTTTTCTTAACCCAATTTCGTAAAATAAATTGCCAAACATGGCATTGTCTAACTGTCAACGTACTTGAAAATATTCTGTCTTTTGAGCTGAACTTGATTCCAATTTGTATTTCTAGGCTATTAGAAATGTTGGCTAGCAATGTTATTTTTCTACAGCAAGTATTTCATTGTCATCTACAAAGTTTATATTCCAATCTTTATTTAAGCACCACCTATATGTTCTATAGCATTTTTGTTCAATAAAAATTAGTTTTAAACCCTACTTGATATACATGAGCTATTGAATCAACTTTCGTTTAACATTTTTATTAGTCATTTTAGGTTACAAGAAATTAATCTACACATTTTATCACATGCACTAACACATAAACATGATACTCATGACATGTTTTAGTAAATGATTTAGGGTGTAACACCGAGGGTGTTACAGTCGAGGTGCTGCCGACGTCGCCGGTCCCCACCAGGAGGTCGTGGCCACTGTCGATGCTGGCGCCGCCGCGATGCTCGACGTCAGCTCGCGACATCACGAGATCCGGAGTGGCTAGACCCAAAGCAGGTCGGCTTCTCTTGCTGCACCTCGTGCTCCCTTCCTTCCTTGGGTGTTGCAAGCGCGTGTTGCAAGCGTATGTTTCAAGTGTTTCAGGTATTTCATATGCATGTTGCAAGTGTTTCATGTGTATGTTGCAAAAGTAGATCGGGATGTTGCATATGTTGCAATGGCTATGCATGTATGTTGCAAGCGTCTGTTCCAAATGTTTCAGTTGTTTTAGACGGATGTTGCATGTGTTTTATATGGGTGTTGCATATGTTTCACACTTCTGTTGCAAGTGTTTCATCCAGATGTTGCATATGTTTTCACACATATGTTGCAATTGCAAGTGTTTTCATCTAGATGTTGCATATGTTTTACAATGGATACACATGTGTTTCAGACGTATAAATGTTGCAAGTGTTTCAACTGTTTCGGACATATGTTGCAAATGTTTTCTCTAGATGTTACAAAAGTAGATTTGGTGTTACACATGTTGCGGTGGACCCCATCATGCACGTGGGTGTGGAGGGGGCACGAGCGGCAGGCGCAGATCGAGACAGAGCGGGCGTAGGACACGGAGTGGGCATGAGATACGGAGCGGCACGGGACCCCACGTGAAGGAGTACGACGCGGGTGTCCGAACGCTAGCCCCCATCCGGACGTCCGGGCGCTAGCCTTTGCCTTGATCATAAGGTGAGCTCGTTCATATGTTTTTATAACGAAATAATTGAGAACACTTTTTGAGGACATTTTCAAGAATATTACATTGAAGTGATACAAAGTCTTGAAAAATATCTTTCGGTCTCTGCTTGAATAAAGCATGCAACCACAAAAAAGCAGAACATCACACAACTCTATTAACCGTCAATATAAAGACTACATTGCCATCCATATGTCCCCGGGGGAAAAATAACATTGACCATCAACGCCAACCGTTGCTATCTAATGTTGGTAAGACAATTTATAAATTAAAGCAAAAATATATCAATATAGCCATGAATTCTATCTACTCTTTCATTTCTCTTCTTTTTACTAAATAAAACTTAATTTTCAACCCCCACCCTCCAATGCTGATCTAGCTTAGCTCGATCAACAGCCGGTTCTTGTGCCAGTTTATGAAAGACGAGCAGTGAAAAACCGTCGGTGGAACATACATGCATGCAGGACAGTTTTTTGTTTTTTTAATTTATTTACACCCTTCATATTACATCACAAGCTAGCTAGGTAAAGCACATAGTTTTCTCGTAGCCTGTCGGTAATTAACGACGAACACGTGTTTCACTTCAAGGCTGTTAAGCTGTCACAGTTAGTTGGGTTCCACAAGTTACTGAACATTTGGGACACAAGAAAATGAAGCAGATAGTAGTATAAAAGTTTTCACATCTGCATGACTGCATGGATGGCTCTATTACTCAAGGTCTGCTCGGGAATAACACACTGATCGAGATATCCCAACCTGCACAGATCATCGAGCTGTGATCAGCAATATTCTCGGAAACGTGCGTGGTGGTTATTTGCATCCTGCATCGCTTTCGTATCCAATCATGGCGAGGCTTCCAGTTTACTAGTACTAGTATAGCTTAGCAGGTCTGCATGTACAAAGCTCAGCTCACCTAATTAAAAGGAGCAAGTTTAGAGAATAATATATCTAGCTGGAAGTCGAAGCGTACGGTTTATATAGTTTGTGCCTTCTCCAATCTCTATCAACTGCTGACTGCCCATTGCTGGAGGTTCAATTATTTCTTGCAGCTTATTATTAGTGATTAATGGAATCTTGGCGTGCGGTTTGTTTCTTGTTTCCCCAATCCCGATGCTAGCTTCTCATTGTTGCTTGAGCTACGATTGAATGGATCCGTGTTGCAAATGTGTCGGTGTTTCGGACCGGGGGTCCTCTACCAACTAGTAAAAGTGAACTGCGTGCCTCTAATCTCGGATGGTGATGCAAAGAGACACAAGGTTTATACTCGTTCAGCCAATTGGTGCCCTACGTCCAGTCTGAGAGATCGGTCTTGTATTCATTGCACCGAAGTGCTTGTAGTAGGGGGTTACAAGCTGGGTGAGAGAGGGAGCTAGTCCCAGGTCTCGGCGTGGGACGGTGTGAGGTGCTTGAGACGCTGCTCTCAAGCAGCCCGGGAGCGTGGGTGTTACAGGATGTGTCTAGGGCGAGTATGGGAGCGCGGTTCTATCGTACATTCTTCTTCTTTTTCTTCCCCGAGCTATCCCTGGCCGCTTCCTTTTATAACCGCAAGGAAGGAGCCAGGAGTACATGAGTGAGCTACACGTGGAGCCTACTGCAGTTTAGTCCTGTAGCAGCATGGCGTTGGGAATGGAGATCTGTACTTGTCTGGCGCGCCGTGCTGGTCAGGTTTGAAGTGGTTGAGGTCGTGGGAGTCCTTGTCGACGTCTAGTCAGTATGACTTCCATGGCCAGAGATATGTCGTGCTTTGGTGGACTCTTGGCCTGGTGGAGTGCCGAGGCCTGGCGGGTTGTAGCTAACCGTGCCGAGGCCTGATTTGCCGAGGCCCTGGCGGGTGTTTGTAGCTGACCACGCCGAGGCCTGATTTGCCGAGGCCCTGGCGGGAGCAGTTGGGCCTATGCACTGATTTCGAGGCTATAGTGACCTGGTTTAGGTGGAAAAGTGCAGGGCATGGTAAAAAAAGAGATTTGACCGTTGTCCCATCGCTCCTGTTGCTGTACCCTGCCGGTCGTGGCTGACGTAGCGGGTGCATTCAGGCGCATTAAATGGATGGGACAGCCTGCCAGGGGGATGGTTGAGGCGGAGGCGACGAGGATGCGGGACGAGCCCGGCCTCGGCCGAGGCGGAGAAAGAACAGTACGTCCGAGGCCCTGCCGGGGGGTCTCGGACGAGGCGGAGAATGAGCAGCTGGGCTCTCCTGCTGTTGCTGAGACTACAGGGACCTGGACTTGACCTTCCACGCCGCTTTGTCCTTGGCGCAGGGGTTAGGTAGCACAAGGCAGTACGGGTGTCAGTAGGGAGCACAGTGATGAGCACAGTGGTAGGTAACCCCTGCTGCGCCCGGTCTCCCGTCCCGTCGGTCGCTCTGCCCGCACTGTACCTGCGTGCGGCTGATGTTTGCGGGAGTAGTCGGGCGCATTAACCCGGATGTGACGTTTTGTCAGAGGAGTTCGGTCAGGACGGAGGTAACGAGGTTGTTTGCCGAGCCCAGCCTCGAGTGAATCGGAGAATTGGCATCCCGTCCGAGGCCTTTCGGGGCGGGGCCTCGGCGAGAGGGCCTCGGCGGGGCGGGGAGCTTTTGGCCTTTCGCATGAGGCTTCGGCGCAAGGCCTCGGGCGAATCAGAGAAATCTGCTGAGACCTTGCGGTAGTCTTTCGGCTTTGATTTTTGCAAGGTTTAAGCAATATTTTTGGTTTCTTGCTTAGGGTACCCCTTCTTGCGGTATCCGACAGTAGCCCCCGAGCCTCGGGAGGAGTGAGGGTACTCTCCTGAGGTTTTGTCGAGACTTGGCTCGCAACAGCTCCTGTTTGGGATTGTGTTTTGTACTCGAGGCCTCGGTGGGTGCGCGCGAGCGCACCCGCCGGGTGTAGCCCCTGAGGCCCTGGAGGAGTGATTTGACTCCTCCAGGGGCTTTTCTTACATCGTGCGATGGATTTTTATTGCGCTAGCCGAGCCTATGAATGCGAGTTCGGGTCGCTGAGCCTCGGTTTAGTTATAGGAAGAACCCCCGAGCCTCCGCTCGTAGCAAGAGGACGACCAGGAGTTTCCCTGTCTTTTTTGCATTGCCCTCACGTATCCGTTTTGTTCGGAAGGAGGGGTGGAGCGTGCCATGCTACCCTCGGTGGGCACGAGCAGTGACACCTCCGGTGAGCTGTTATCGGGTAAGTCCGAGTGGAGGCCCGAACCCCGTTCGTTAGGGGTCGGCTAGCGGTCCAGAGACGCACTCCAAGAGTACCAGAGGGTTTCTCTAGTGGGTGCCGAGGCCGTTCGCTAAGCCCCGGTGGCTCGGTGCCTCCCTACGGTGGGATCCCATTCGGAGACCTCCCTGCTGGTCTCGGACAAGACTTAGAGCGTCCCGAACAGTCGTCTGCTCGGGTCTCAGCCAAGCACGGGCTCGCCCATAGTCGTCCCTGACTCTGTTGCCCTGGGGCAGTTGTCAAAACCCTTAGGGGCCCAGCCTTCGAACCCCTGGACCGTAACAAGCTCGATGCCCTTTTATCGCGTTTTTTCGAGTCTTCAGGTGCGGGCTTGGGTCGCTTGTCCTTGTCTTGGGTGCAAGAGGAGCCCCCGAGCCTCCGCACGGAGCGAGAGGGTGGTCAGGGCCCCCTGACTTTTTTGTTCAACCCTCGCACATCCTTTTCGTTCGGACTGAGGGGTTGTTTGCCGAGCCCACTCGTGTGCGAACCTGGGTCGTTGGGTCTTAGCAAACTTGCAGGAAGACCCCATGTCCTTTACACGGAGTGAGAGGGCCGTCAGGTGCTCTCCTGGCTTTTTATACGCCCCTCGCGCATGAGGGTTTGTTTGCTGAGACCCCCTCGGGTGCGAGCCTAGGTCACGGGGTCTCAGCATATCTACAGGAAGAGCTCCCTAGCCTCTGCCCGGAGCAAGAGGGCTGTCAGGAGTTCCCCTGGCTTTTTGTACGACCCTCACGCAACCTTTTCGTTCAGAAGGAGGGGTGTGTTTGCCGAGCCCCCTCGAGTACGAACCTGGGCCGTTGGGTCTTGGCAAAGTTGCAGGTAGAGCCCCTTAGCCTCTGCACGGAGCGAGAGGGCGGTTAGGAGTTCCCTTGGCTTTTTATGCGACCCTCGTGCATCCTTTTCGCTCGGAAGGAGAGGGTTGTTTGTCGAGCCCCCTCGAGTGCGAGCCTAGGTCGCTGGGTCTCGGCAAGGTTTACAGGGAGAGCCCCCGAGCCTCCGCACGGAGCGAGAGGGCGGTTAGGAGTTCCCCTGGCTTTTTATGCGACCCTCGCGCATCCTTTTCGCTCGGAAGGAGGGGTGGAATATGCCAGGCTACCCTCGGTGGGCGCGAGCGGTGACACTTCCGGTGAGCTGCTATCGGGTAAATCCGAGTGGAGGCCCGTGCCCC
The DNA here is from genome assembly GCA_904845875.1 of Miscanthus lutarioriparius. Lineage (NCBI taxonomy): Eukaryota > Viridiplantae > Streptophyta > Magnoliopsida > Poales > Poaceae > Miscanthus > Miscanthus lutarioriparius. The sequence goes on from CAJGYO010000004.1 coordinate 20,705,034, forward strand.
ATTTGATAGGGGTCGGCTAGTGGTCCGGAGATGCACTCCAAAAGTACCAGAGGGCTTCTCTATTGGGTCCTAGGGCCGTTCGATAGGCCCCGGGGGCTCGGCGCCTCCCTACGGTGGGATCCCATTCGGAGAACTTCCTGCTAGTCTCGGACACGACTTAGGACATCTCGAGCGATCGCTTGCTCGGGCCTCGGCCATGTACGGGCTTGCCCATATTTGTCCCTGACTCTGTTGCCCTGGGGCGGCTGTCGAAACCCTCTGGGGTCCAGCCTTCGAACCCCTGGACCGTAATGGGCTCGGCGCCCAGTTCCTTAGTCTGGAAGGAATCGGCTAGGGGAATATTCCCCTCCCATCGACCGACAACGGCAAGCGTGCCTTTTGAGGCGGTCTCTCGGGGCCTACCGTTGCTGTGGTTGGAAGCGACGCGGTGTCAGCGGACATGACATAACCGCCCGTGCGATCAATGAGGAAAAGGTGGGCGCGTGGGCGGTGAAATCGGATTTGGATTTACTGTGCCCGGACTCGAGGGAAACTTCCCCGATTTCATCGCCTGACCGTTTCGTCCTTTCCCTACATAAATATGAAATGAGTCTCGACCATCCCCTCCTTACCTTGCCCGTACTCGCCTTTTCCGCCTTCGAGCCGTTGCCGAGAACATAGAGCGCCGGGGAGAAGAAGGGAGAAGAGGGAGCGAGAGAGAGAGAGAGAAGCGAGAGAGACTTACCACCGTAGCCCTCATTCTCCATCACGCAATGGCCGGCGGTCCTCCTGTCATCCTCCCGGCGGATCCTTGGGAGCCGTCCGACGTGTCCGTGGAGGTGCTGTAGTTGCTCGTCGTCGACGACCTTCTTCATCCGATCACCGACACCGACAGGCCGGAGTGGATTGCTCCGTTGGGCGAGCGGGAGCCGCGGCCACGCGAAGGGTATGTCATGAGCTTCGTCTCTTTCCACGAGCGTGGTCTCGGCGTGCCGGCGGACCGATTCATGCGGGCGCTCCCGCATTACTATGGGGTGGAGCTACACAACTTCAACCCCAACTCCATCGCGCAGGCGGCTATTTTTGTCGCCGTCTGCGAGGTGTATCTGGGGATTGCCCCCCATTTTGAGCTGTGGCTCCACCTCTTCCGAGCAGGGCATACCACCAAGCCGGCAGGTACGAGGAAGATGGTGAGGGCCGGCGGCTGCACTCTCCAGGTGCGCCAAGACCGGCAGCACCTGTACATCCCGGCCCAGCTCGCGTCATCCAATCGCCGCTGGTACACCAGCTGGTTCTATCTCCACAACGATGATGGCGGGCTTCCCCCCTACACTGGACGGATCGTGGAGGACTGTCCGGAGAAGTGGAGGTATGGCGTCCCGAGAGAAGAGCAGCCCAAGCTGCAGCCACTCCTGGATGGGCTGGAGAAGCTACGGAACCGCTGCCTTACGGCGGCTGTGGTCGTGGCGGCCTTCCACCGCCGGAGGGTGCTGCCGTTGATGGCTCGGCGGCGGCGCCTGTTCGATATGAGACCGGATGAGCCAATCGAGGGCATCCGGATGTCTGCCGCCGCCCTCTCCGAGGAGGCGGTTCTACGCCGGTGAGGGAGACGGTGGATGGGAAGATGAAGAGCGGTGGTCTGACCCACATTGTCATGCGCCCGTTGCGGGGGTATCTCTCCCTGGTAAGTCACGCGTCGCTGCAGCCCCCGAGCCCTCTCTGTTTCTCATCTTTTCTCATTCCCTTATGCGTGTTCGCCGTTCCTGCAGGGGATGAGGGATGTGCGAGCCTCCCCGCCGCCCGTTCCTGAGGACGCGAGGCGGTGGGCGATCAACCGGGCGCACGCCGAGGCGCAGAAAAAATGGAAGGACGCCAAGGCGGCCAAGCGCACGAAGCAGATTCTTGCGCGCGAGAAGCTAGATGAGCGTCATCGGCAGCAAAGGAAGGACGGCCTCCCGCTGGAGGAGTCCCCATCGCTGTCGCTATCGACGGACGCCTTAGACGGAGATGACGAGGGCGAGAGGGGGCGGGGTCCCCTGGACTATCTCCCTGACGTTGAGGAGACGGCGCCCGGGGCGTCGGCAAGTAGCCCGGCGCTCCCAGGGGGAGGGGGAGGAGATAGCGCCCCGGGGTCGACGATCGCTCACCCCGCGTCCGAGGCTGACACGCCCGAGCTATGGGCACTGGGGAAGCGTGTCGTCAGCCCGTCGTGCTCGACGGTAGTGACAGAGCAGGCAGCAACGGGGGCGACGCAACTGCCACCGTAGGGGGTCAAGGGGGCATCGGAGCCCGACGAGGGTCGGTCGACACTAGTGGATGCCGGGGCCGTGCCTCCACCCCGTGCCTCCGCCACCGCCGCAGTCGTTGCAGAGGAGAACCACGGTGCCGAAGCGGCTACAACCCCGCTCGAGGTGAGTGTTTTTTCAGTGACGTTCGCATTGTCTCTTGCTCGCTTCATGGTCATCGGCTGACCAAGTGGGTGTTTTGCCTTTAGTCAGAAGCGTCAGGTGGAGGTGCTAGCCTTGGCGCCGCACAAGGCACTCAAAGTGGGCGTCGGTCCCACTGCTCACCAGGCGGTAGAGGCGCAAACCGCCGTGCAGCCTGATGTGGCGTCGGCCGGGGCCGACCTGAAGAGGTCGGTCGTTCAGGAAGAGGCTCTCGGGGCGGCTACGGAGCAGAGGGAGGAGGAAGGGCCTACGCCGCGTGTTGCCGAGGCCCATGAGTCCGATGGGGCCAAGGCGCCCCTAGTCACCGAGGTCAGGAGCAAAGCCGAGGCCCCTGGGACTCCCAAGGCCAAGATTGTCGAGGTGTGCGCGACGGGCCCGGTGGCTTGGGATTCAGAGATGGAGGTGGGGCAACCTTTGGTGCCACCCCTAGCCTAAGGCCTGCCGCTGTCGTAGGAGAGAGCCCAGGAGGTGGAGGTTCCGCCGACCTCTCCTGCCGATACTTCCCGGGGGAAGGATGCAGTGGATGTCGAGGCGGACAGCACCGCCGAGCAGCCAGTTCCAGCTCCTGGCGAGGGGAACTCGGCCCTCACGCGGGTACGACCCGAGCCCCGTGGGTGGAATCACCCGCATATATCATGGCTGAGCCGGGATGACCCGGAGGGGGAGCCTCTATTCGCCCTCAAGGATGCGGTCGAGGGGGGCGCTGGAGCTCCTTCGAGCAATATCGCCGGCTGGCGGTGCAGTCGCTGCGAACGGCACTATCCGTCTTGGATCACGATCTGCCTGGCGTCGCCTAGGTACGTGTCCTCTTTTCTCGTGTGGTGTCGTCTTGTTCTGAGTCTTTTCACAATGCATGACCTCTGTTCTACCTATCCAGGAGCTCGAGGCCCGGTCTCTCGGGAAATCGTTGTTCCTCCATCAAGAGAGAGACGTATGGGACCAACTTGGGCAGCAGAGAGACCTGCTCGCAAACGCCAACAAGCTCCTATCGGCGCGGAGCGCGGAGGCGGAGGACCTCCGCCTTCGTTGTGCAGATATGCGGGCCGAGGCGGCCACGGCTCGGGAGCAGGTCGCTCCTTTGGCGGCACGAGTCAAGGAGCTGGAGGAGGAGGTGACTCATGTGGCCAGCGAGCGGGACGCCCTTCTTTCCCAGGTTGAAGAGGCGACGGTCTCTGCCAAGTCCGTTGCTGCGCAGTTGGGTGAGACAAAGGGCGCCCTGGACGAGGCCCTCAAGGCGGCCGAGGCTTCCCAGGTCGATGCCTTGGCTTGGAAGGGGAAGTTCGAGGGTAAGTTCTGCCCCCTTTATTTTGTTTATTTTTCTTGCGCTCGGCCCCCTAACTCTCTGGTGTGGTACAGAGCTAGAGAAGGAGGCCTCCAAGGCGACCGAGGCGTCACGGGTCGAGGTCCAGCACTAGAAAGAGAAATCCAAGGGTAAGTCCCATAGGCCTTTGCCCCTGTTCGACTTATTCCTCTTTCGTGCTTAACCTCATCCTGCTCGTTTTGGCGCAGGGCTGGAGAAGGAGGTTTCCCGGGTGGCAGAGGCCTCTGTCGCAGTGCAGGCGACACTCGAGGCCGAGATCGAGGAGCACGACGCGCTGCAGGCCGCCGCCCGTACCATCTGCGAGGCTCTGGCTGTTGAAGGGGCTCAGTCGGGTAGCTCCCTCAGGAGCCGCCTGGCTGCGTTGAGTGGCCGAATACGGGAGCGACTTCGGACGGCGTTGCATACAGGCGTCAAGCGTGCCCAGGCCGTCATCTCTTCGCACTATGCCGTCAACCTCAAGGCCATCAGCGATGGTTACATCTTGCCTGATGATGACGAGGAGGCTGATGAGGAGGTCACCAAGCTGATGGAGGCAGCTGAGGTCCCTGGTGCGGCGCTAGCCAGTCTGTTTGAAGAAGAAGTGGTTCCCCTGCACCCGCCGCCGACGCAGGAGATCCTGAGCCTTGACCTGGGCCAAAGGGGCCATGTAAATGAACTAAGTTATTGTCGTGTCGTGACATTTGTGGCCGTCGAGGCCTTTTAAAGTATTCGTGCGTACGCTTTTTTAATCGGTTTATATCATTTTTCCAAGCCTCTGCCTTCTGCATTGCTTCTAGACAAGGTCTGTGCAAACGATTTCCTCGAAACCTGAGGTGCCTCTCCAGTGAAAGGTGGTGAGGGAGTTGCCGTAGCCCAGAGGCGTAAGCAGTCTCATGACTCGGCCGACCTCTTGCACTCGAGGCGCGCTTTCGGTCCTTAGATTTTTACACACGGCCTGTCAGAGTACGCAAGATAGTTTGGCATGGAAATTTATTTGAAAAACGATTAAAAATAGTGCCTAGGACTTAGGGGGCTCACCCCGATTCTAGCCCCCGAGGGGGGCTCAGTTCTGTAGAGGCAGAGCCGAGTCTCCTTTATAACGTTATTTCTACGTCGGTTCCCCGTCGAGGGGGGAGTTTTCTCAAAAAATTAGAATTTCTAAAGAACGCTTCTTTAATATATTTCAAGAAACAATATATACAATGCTTGGAGGTTTAAGGGTAGAAACGACGTAGTTGTTCTATGTTCCAAGCGTTGGTGAAGATTTCACCCTTCTCGTTGGCCAGCTTGTAGGTCCCGGGTTTTAGCACTTGGGCGATGATGTACGGTCCTTCCCATGGCGGGGTCAGCTTGTGGCGGCCCTTGTTGCTCTGCCTTAGTCTCAGCACCAGGTCGCCCACCTTCAGGTCTCGGCTTCGGATGCGCCGGGCTTGATAGCGTCATAGGGCTTGTTGGTACTTGGCTGAATGTAGTAGCGCAACGTCTTGGGCTTCCTCCAATTGGTCGAGAGCGTCCTCGCGGGTAGTGTGGTTGCTTTGCTCGTTGTAAGCCTGTAGCCTTGGGGAGCCGTACTCCAAGTCAGTGGGGAGGATGGCCTCGGCTCCATAGACCAGGAAGAACGGCGTGAACCCCGTGGCTCGGCTTGGTGTATTCCTTAGGCTCCAGATGACCGACGGGAGTTCGACCAGCCATTTCTTGCAGAATTTCTTCAACCGGTTGTATATCCTTGGCTTGAGGCCCTGAAGAATCATGCCGTTGGCACGTTCTACTTGGCCGTTTGTCCTTGGGTGTCCTACGGCTGACCAGGCCACACAGATGTGGTGGTTGTCGCAGAATGTCAGGAATTTACAACCGGTGAACTGTGTCTCGTTGTCAGTGATGATGGTGTTCGAAACCCCGAACCTGTGGACGATGTCCGTGAAGAACAGCACCGCTTGCTCGGATTTAATTTGACTGATCGGTCGAGCCTCGATCCATTTGGAGAACTTATCGATCGCCACTAGCAGATGGGTGTAGCCCCCAGGGGCCTTCTGCAGAGGCCCGACCATGTCTAATCCCGACACGGCGAATGGCCATGTGATGGGGATGGTTTGGAGGGCTTGAGCCGGGAGGTGTGTCTGCCGTGCATAGTATTGACATCCCTCGCAGGAGCGTACCAGCTTGGTGGCGTCGGCAACCGCCGTTGGCCAGTAGAACCCTTGGCGGAAGGCGTTTCTGACGAGCGTCCGAGGTGCAGCATGGTGTCCGCAGGCTCCCGCATGCAAGTCCCAAAGCAGGGCTTGGCCTTCCCCGGTGGTGATGCATCGTTGGAGGACGCCAGATGGGCTTCGTTTGTAAAACTCGCCATCGCTGACGACGTAAGTTTCGGCTCGTCGTGCCAGCCTTTGGGCCTCGGTTCTGTCCGCAGGAAGCACTCCTCGAGTGAGGCGATCAAGGAGGGGGACTCGCCAGTCCACCCCTCGGTCGACCTCGGGAGGCCCTGCATCGACTTCCATGGCCTCGGGCTCGGCCACCGGGGTCTCGGTAACAGAGGGGGCCTTGGGCCCTGTGGGTGGCTCGGCCGGTGGGCCCTCTTGTGTTGCTGAGGTGTAGTCCACTGAGGGCTTATGCAGGTCTCTGGCGAATATGTTCGGGGGGACCGAGGCTCGTGCTGATACCATCGTCGCCAGTTCGTCCGCGGCCTCATTGAACTTCCGCGTAATGTGGTTGAGTTCGAGACCGTCAAATTTATCTTCAAGGCGACATACCAGTTTGCAATATGCCTCCATTTTGGGGTCGTGACAATTTGAGTCCTTCATGACCTAGTCGATGACGAGCTACGAATCGCCGCGTACGTCGAGACGTCGTACTCCAAGCTCGATGGCGATCTGTAAGCCGTTGACGAGAGCTTCGTACTCGGCTGTGTTGTTGGAGGCGGCGAAGTGAAGCCAAATTATGTAACGCACATGCACTCCGAGGGGGGAGATGAAAAGCAGACCCGTGCCTGCCCCAGCCTTCATCAGAGACCCATCAAAGTACATGGTCCAGCATTCTGATTGGATTTGAGCAGGTGGCAGCTGGGTGTCGGTCCACTCAGCCAGAAAATCGACTAAGACCTGGGATTTAATTGCTTTCCGAGGCGCAAAAGACAGGGCCTCCCCCATGAGTTCGACAGCCCACTTGGCTATTCTACCCGAGGCCTCCCGGTTCTGGATTATCTCCCCCAGAGGGAAGGAGGACACCACGGTCACCGGGTGGGATTCGAAGTAGTGACGCAGCTTGCGCCGAGCCAAGACTACGGCATAGACCAGCTTCTGGATATGGTGGTAGCGTGTCTTAGTTTCGGAGAGTACTTCGCTAATGAAGTAAATGGGTCATTGGACAGAGAGAGCATGCCCCTCTTCTTGCCTCTCGACTACTACTGCCGCGCTGACCACCTGGGTCGTTGCGGCGACGTAGAGTAAGAGGGCCTCGCCCTCGGTTGGTGGTACCAGGACGGGGGGGCTGGTGAGTAATGCCTTGATCTTGGTGAGGGCCTCCTCGGCCTCGGGGGTCTAGAAAAAGCGTTTGGATTTTCTCAAGAGACGGTACAGAGGTAAGCCTTTTTCGCCAAGGCGCGAGATGAAGCGACTCAGGGCCGCAAGACATCCCATAACTCTCTATACTCCCTTGAGGTCCCGGATCGGCCCCATGTTGGTCACGGCCGAGATCTTCTCTGGGTTGGCCTCGATGCTGCGTTTTGAGACTATGAATCCCAAGAGCATGCCTTGGGGGACCCCAAAGACACACTTCTCGGGGTTAAGCTTGATGCCCTTCTCCCTGAGGCATTTGAAGGCGATCTCCAGGTCATCGACGAGGTTACTGGCCTTTCTGCACTTGACTACGATGTCGTCCACGTAGGCCTCGACAGTTTGCCCGATGTGCTTGCCGAAGACTTGGGTCATGCACCGTTGGTACATGGCCCCTGTGTTTCTAAGACCAAATGGCATAGTTCTATAGCAGTACATGCCGAATGGGGTGATGAAAGAAGTCACGAGCTGGTCGGACTCTTTCATCTTGATTTGATGGTAACCAGAATACGCATCAAGGAAGGATAAGGTCTCGCATCCTGCAGTGGAGTCAATGATTTGATCGATCCGAGGCAACGGGAATGGAACCTTTGGACATGCTTTATTTAAGTCGGTGTAGTCTACACACATCCTCCATTTTCCATTTTTCTTCCTAACTAATATAGGATTGGCTAACCACTCTGGATGGGATACTTCCTTGATGAATCCGGCCGCCAAGAGCTTCTGCACCTCCTCGCCGATGGCCCTACGCTCCTCCTCGTCGAATTGGCGCAGGCGCTGCTTCACTGGTCTAGAGCCGGCCTGGACGTCCAAGGCGTGCTCGGCGACCTCCCTCGGTATGCCCGGCATGTCCGAGGGGCTCCATGCGAACATATCGACATTCGCACGGAGGAAGTCGATGAGCACAACTCCTATTTGCTATCGAGGGTGGCGCTGACCCTCAACGTTCGGCCGTTGGAGCAGTTGGGGTCGACTGGGACGAGCTTAGCAGTCTCTGTGGGCTCGAAAGTCCCGGCGCGGCGCTTGGAGTCGGGTACTTCGCTACTGAGTTGGTCGAGGTTGACGATGAGTGCCTCGGCCTCCATGATAGCCTCTGCGTATTCAATGCATTCGATGTCGCAGTCGTATGCATGCTCATACGTGGATTTGACTGTGATGACGCCGTTAGGGCCCGGCATTTTGAGCTTGAGGTAGGTGTAGTTTGGGACCGCCATGAACTTGGCGTAGCACGGGTGCCCTAGAATGGTGTGGTAGGTTCCCTTGAATCCAACCACTTCGAAGGTGAGGATCTCCTTGCGGTAGTTGGAGGGAGTGCCGAAGCAGACCGGCAAATCAATGCGTCCGAGGGGTCACGCGCGCTTCCCTAGCATGACGTCGTGGAAGGGTGCGGCACCCCCTCGGAGCATCGACTAGTCGAGCTCTAGGAGCTCCATGGTGTTGTCGTAGAGGATGTTGAGGCCGCTACCTCCGTCCATCAGCACTTTGGTGAGCCGGGTGTTGCTGATAATCGGGTCGACGACGAGCGGGTATTGCCCGGGGTTTGGGACATAGTCGGGGTGGTCTTGCCGATCGAAGTTGATCCCCTCCCGATACCAGTTAAGGTACTTAGGAGTAGCTATCTCAACCGAGAAGACCTCCCGGCGTTCCCTCTTTCGTTGACGCACCGTGAGGCACGCTGAAGGCCCGCCAAAGATCATGAAGGCATTGTGCACCTCAGGGAACCCGTCGTCCTTGTCGTTGTCTCTGTCACCGGCGCCCTTCTTCCTGGCATCGTCGTCGGGAAGTCCGAGCTTGGCGTAGTAGCATCGGAGCATGCTGCATTCTTCAAGGGTGTGCTTCACCGGGCCTTGGTGGTAAGGGCACGACTTCTTGAGCATATCGTCGAATAGTCCGGGGCCTCTGGCGGGGCCTCAGGGATTCCTGCGATCCATGGCTGCGATGAAATTGGCCTCGAGGGCCTCTTGCTTCTCCTGGCGCCCTTTTTTCTTTTTCTTGAAGAAACGGGAGGCCGAGGCCCCAGAGGCCTCGTCCCTCCGCTTCCCCTTTGCTTCGCTGTCGGAGAAGATGGCCCCGACAGCTTCTTCACCCGAGGCGAAGTTGGTGGCGATGTTGAGGAGCGCGGTCGCCGAGGTTGGTATGTTCTGGCCTAACTCTCGGACCAGGTCTCAGCAGGAGGTGCCGGAGAGAAAAGCCTGGACAACTTCTGAGTCGCCGACGCTGGGCAACTCGGTGCGCTGCTTGGAAAAGCACCGGATGAAGTCTCGGAGAGACTCGTCCGGCTTCTGGCGACAACTCTTGAGGTCCCAGGAGTTCCCGGGGCTCACGTATGTGCCCTGGAAATTCCCGACGAAGACCTTGACCAAGTCGCGCTAGTTGTGAATCTGTGAGGGAGGGAGGTGTTCGAGCCAGGCTCGCGCCGAGTCTGACAGGAACAAGGGGAGGTTACGGATGATGAGCAGGTCATCGTTCGCGCCACCTAGCTGACAAGCCAGGCGGTAATCGGCCAGCCACAGCTCAGGGTTGGTCTCGCCACTGTATTTCATGAGATTGGCCGGTTGCCGGAACCAAGCAGGGAATGGAGCGCTGTGGATGGCCTTGCTGAAGACTCTAGGGCCAGGCGGCCAAGGGGAAGGACTGCGGTCCTCCCCGCTATCATAGTGGCCACCTCGGTGTGGCTGGTAGCCACGGGTGAGCCCGTCATTGTCGTGGCGCTGTCGCCTGCTGACCACATCATGGTCCTCTTGTGCCTCGCGTCGGTCGCTGAGGCGATCATGGACTGAGGGGGCCTTGAGGCAATCGTGCACTGAAGGCCGCTTCGAGATGTTCTCACGTCGCCGAGACACGGAGCTTTCGGCCTGCTGTACTGCGGCGGTTTCGAGAAGGTCTCGGAGCTCGCCACGGACCCATCGCCCCTCTGTGGTAGAGGGCTCGGGCATCGCTCGGACTAGCATCGCTGCCGCTGCGACGTTCTGGCTAGCGCGATTGAAGATTGGGGGTTGCTCACTTGCTTCGTCGTTGTTGATGCGGCGGTGCACGTCGTGGGCCCTCTGCCGGGCCCCTCCGCCATCACCGCGACCTTGCTGCTCCTGCTCGAGAGTGTCTTGGAGCTGCTGTAGCAGGAGTCGATCTTGGTCAACTTTTGCCTGGAGCTCACGGAGCTGCTCCAGGTCTAGGCGTTGGAGATCCTCGGGGGCGACGTTCACGTTCCGCCCTGCCCAGAGCTCGACGAGCGGGGGTGGGGCGTCAAGCGCCGTTTGGCGGAGCGGGGACCGGTTGCCTACCCTCTCACCCTCATTACTTGCCCCTGGCATTCCGAGCCCGACGTGGAAACACTCTCGAGTGGGATCATAAGTGCTTTCATCATCGGAGTCGGAGTAGCCGAAGCAGTAGTCGCTTGCGGCCAAGAAGCGGCGCATAGCCTCGGGGTCACGAAGCCCGGAGAAGTCCGCTCCGGCCCATGCCTTGTCCTCCTCTGAGGAGTCAGTGTGGGTCGAGATTGTGGTGGAGAAGTCGAGGGCGAATCGTTGGTGGTGTTCCGAGGGTTCCACGTGCGCGGAGGCGTAGGCGAAAGCGTAGGCGGCGGCGATGTTTTTTAGCCCGAAGGGGTACGGGGATGGTGCCACCGCTAGGCTCCGCTCCGCCTGAGTTGATTCATCAGGATGTGGCGGGGCAGAGCTTGACGACAGGACGTCGCTGCACGCTACCGGCGTCCTTCCCCTGCCCAGGCTTAGGCTAGATAGGTTTCTAGCCAGGGACTCTGTACCAACAGCCGGGCATGGGATGCCGGCGGAGTGCGGCGCGCAGCGCCGAGCTCGTGTGGTGTCAGAGTAGTCCCGCTCGTGTCGTGCCTGGCGACCGTGACGAGAGCATCGACCCGGGCGCCGTCTACGCCCGGGCTGCCAATGCGTGATGTCGTCGCCGACCGGTGGGGCTCTGGGTGTGAGGAGTACTATAGCGTACTCACATCCTAAAGACATGAATTCTAGGCTCCCAAACCAGACCACCGTGCCGGGATGGGGTCAGCCATCCAGAACTTGTTGGGACGATCATGATAACACGCAGAGGCCCCTACCTAGCGCGCCAACTGTCGGTGTTTTGGACCGGGGGGTCCTCAACCAACTAGTAAAAGTGAACTGCGTGCCCCTAATCCTGGATGGTGATGCAAAGAGACACAAGGTTTATACTGGTTCAGGCAATTGGTGCCCTACGTCCAGTCTGAGAGATCGGTCTTGTATTCCTTGCACCGAAGTGTTTGTAGTAGGGGGGTTACAAGCTGGGTGAGAGAGGGAGCTAGTCCCAGGTCTCGGCGTGGGACGGTGCGAGGTGCTTGAGACGCTGCTCTCAAGCAGCCCGGGAGCGTGGGTGTTACAGGATGTGTCTAGGGCGAGTATGGGAGCGCGGTTCTATTGTACGTTCTTCTTCTTTTTCTCCCCCGAGCTATCCCTGGCCGCTTCCTTTTATAACCGCAAGGAAGGAGCCAGGAGTACATGAGTGAGCTACACGTGGAGCCTACTGCAGTTTAGTCCTATAGCAGCATGGCGTTGGGAATGGAGATCTGTACTTGTCTAGCGCGCCGTGCTGGTTAGGTTTGAAGTGGTTGAGGTCGTGGGAATCCTTGTCGACGTCTAGTCAGTATGACTTCCATGGCCGGAGACATGTCGTGCTTTGATGGACTCTTGGCCTGGTGGAGTGCCGAGGCCTGACGGGTTGTAGCTAACCGCGCTGAGGCCTGATTTGCCGAGGCCCTGGCGGGTGTTTGTAGCTGACCGCACCGAGGCCTGATTTACCGAGGCCCTGGCAGGAGCAGTTGGGCCTATGCACTGATTCCGAGGCTATAGTGACCTGGTTTAGGTGGAAAAGTGCAGGGCATGGTAAAAAAGGAGATTTGACCGTTGTCCCATCGCTCCTGTTGCTGTACCCTACCGGTCGTGGTTGACGTAGCGGTTGCATTCAGGCGCATTAAATGGATGGGACAGCCTGCCAGGGGGATGGTTGAGGCGGAGGCAATGAGGATGCGGGACGAGCCCGGCCTCGGCCAAGGCGGAGAAAGAACAGTACGTCCGAGGCCCTGCCGGGGGGTCTCGGAGGAGGCAGAGAACGAGCAGCTGGGCTCTCCTGCTGTTGCTGAGACTACAGGGACCAGGACTTGACCTTCCACGTCGCTTTGTCCTTGGCGCAGGGGTTAGGTAGCACAAGGCAGTACGGGTGTCAGTAGGGAGCACAGTGATGAGCACAGTGGCAGGTAACCCCTGCTGCGCCCGGTCTCCCGTCCCATCGGTCGCTCTGCCCGCACTGTACCCGCGTGCGGCTGACGTTTGCGGGAGTAGTCATTTTGTCAGAGGAGTTCGGTCGGGACGGAGGTAACGAGGTTGTTTGCCGAGCCCAGCCTCGAGCGAATCAGAGAATTGGCATCCCGTCCGAGGCCTTTCGGGGTGGGGCCTCGGCGAGAGGGCCTCGGCGGGGCGGGGAGCTTTTGGCCTTTCGCATGAGGCTTCGGCGCAAGGCCTCGGGAGAATCGGAGAAATCTGCTGAGACCTTGCGGTAGTCTTTCGGCTTTGATTTTTGCAAGGTTTAAGCAATATTTTTGGTTTCTTGCTTAGGGTACCCCTTCTTGCGGTATCCGACAAAATGCATCCGTTTCAAAACTCAATATGGTTTCTAGCATGACTCGTTCTAGCCTTTGATGGCATGCTATTAGTCCCCTTTGTTAGAATATGATACCCTTAATTATGAAAAACTACTTTTGGATCTCTGAAAGGATATTGAGTATAACACAAGCTTGCACCTTATAAAAAACGATATAGATAAATTGCGTAGAAAACCTTATATGACATCTTTAAAGAAATCACGACAAGAGAGTGGGGGTTTTGGTGAAGCCGGCCGCTTATTCTGTAAGCACAACTCCAAAAGAGTACATGTTTGTCGCTCTCTCACAACCCTACTTGACCCTCTAGGACCCATCGATTCTTGCTTATACAAGAATCTAGTACAATAAAACTATCTAGATTAATCCTCTTGAACACTCCTAATTGCTCCTTACAAGTTTTGGATGGAGACCATTTGTGTTAGCTTGGTTGATGCCTATGGCCTCTAACCCTTGTTTATATAACCCCTTCATGGTCCTCATCCATGCAAGTAGGAGTCTTAATCCTAATAGGATTTTACACTCAAATCCTAATAGAACTAAAAGTCCTAATAGCACACCTCTCTTGAGTCATATTACAAGTAGGATTTGAGTCACCATTCAACACCCTTAGTCTATGAAATATCAAGACAAGGGTCAAAGGTGAATAGTTGTGAGAGCAACTCCAGCAGGGGCACCCAAATCAGGCTCCCAACTTTAATTTGGGTGCTCCTCCTATTTTTGTTGGCTCAATTTTTTGCTCCAACTCCAACAGTAGCCCCAAACTTGAGCCCCCAAATCTATTTTGGAAGAGAATGAGGCGGGACCCACTCGTTAGTCTCTTTCTTCTTCCTCCCAAATCTAGCCACACGAGAAAGAGGAAGCACGGGTTGCGGGGCCTCCTCCGCGCTGCGCTGTCGAGGCCTCCAGATGGCCTCGGCCAAACCGCATTGGAGTCGAGGCCGGGGCCGCTTGCACATCGGCGCAGCGCGCCCATGCGATGAAAGGCCGGGGCCGCTCCCATGTGCCCCCACGGCGGGCCAGTCGAAGCTCGTTGCCGCGCGGCCGGAGGGGAGGGCACCGCCGGAGCTTGCTACCGCGCGACCGAAGGGGAGGGCACCACCGGAGCTCGTTGCCGCGCAGCAAGAGGGGAGGGCGCCGCCGGAGCTCGTTGTCGCATTGGGAGCTCATCCTCTACGCTGTTGTTCGCTGGAGCGAAGGTGCTCGCCGGAGGGGAGGGGGGGCATGCTCGCCGGAGGGGAGGATGGGCGCGCTCGCAGGAGGAATGATCGTACGGGGTGTTGGGATGGGGGGCGTACGACGCTGCGGGATGGGGGCCGGGGTGTTGGGCCAACGGGAGTTGGGTCTGGTGGGAGGATTTGGGTGCCCACGCAAATTTGGGGTCCGTTGTAGGGGCCCTAGTGTAGTTGGATTTTTTACCTGAGTCCACATATTTATCTATGGGGGCTCAAATAGGGGCCATGCTGGAGTTGCTCTGAGTCAAACCCATAGCACAACACATAGACATTTATTTATCACTAGATATATGCCCATGTGTTGCACCAGGGCCACGATTTTTTGACCGAACCTCAATAATGGGACACCATATATGATCTTTTGTGAACCTCTAGCGGTTAGTATTCCTTGCTAGAGGCTAATGTTGAATATTATTGAAAATAGATTCTAGGTCATAACTATTAGTTGCATGAACCTAATTGACTAGAAACTCAAGGGGTTAAACATTGAGATACTTGCCTAGTTTAGTGCAAGTGGGCGATTATTGGATGCATGTTGTAGGGCTAATTGGCTTTAATCTGATAATGGGCTCTGATCTATTTGACCCATTAGGGTAATAGAATCCTAGTGGACCACATTTAAGGCACATTAGAAACTCCTATATAAGAAAAGGGGTGTGGCGCATTTAAGTTTGATGATAGAGAAGCTCCATTGCATATGTTACTATTCACGAGGTTATGTCGCCTCATGCAAGGTAAGTGTTTTTCTAAACGTTAAACAACCAATCACTTGCTGTTTAGCCATTATTCGTGATAAATGTCCATTTAAATAGGTTAAACAACCAACTAAACAGAAATGTCATACCATTGTGTAATGTTTAAATGGTGTCTATATCGGCTTAACGACCATTTAGACGAATAATTTGCAAGAGTTGCATGGTGGGAACCCTAGTCACCATCTCCATCAACCATCCCTGGATCGTGACCAAATGAGAGGTGCTAGCACATCTATGTGTGGTATTTATGCCGTGTAAATGTGGACTCCCATAAGGTGCTGCTAGTTTGTGCGCTACATTATATTGGGGCTTACAACTAATTCCACGTAGACTACATCGACCACACACCTTGATCAAGTCTCCATTGTGCTACGCAGCATGAAAGTATAGTCTATGGATATCTACATGCAAGTGATCATGCTCTCGAAGGTAACTTTTTGCACGCTAGCATGGCGTACAATGTTCCCAAACATATTTAGAATAATGCATGGTTTATTATTTTTTGGCTGCTCATGAATGTTAATAAATAAATGGTATTACTTTTACAAAGTACAATAAGTGAATTGAATGGTTGCCATATCCACCCATTGCCAAATCCAATCAGAGAGAGAGAGAGAGAGAGAGAGAGAGAGAGAGAGAGAGAGAGGAATATTAATAATAAGATGTGTTTTCCAACATAAAAGAATACTAGCGCACTAGAGTTTGGGAACATATATTCTTTGCATGTACTTGGGATGATGTAAAATTATTGTACTCATCATCAAGTTAAAAATGCTACAATAATGTGATTAAGGTAATTGTCTTTCAATGGCTGAGGGAGGGATAATGGGATTTGGTCTTGGAAGAACATGTTGCTATATATTTTTTATGACCAAATTAATGACTTTGTTAAGAACTTCAATGCATGGCATATTGTTATAACTAGTAAACATGCATGTGTGTTTCAATTGGAGTTTGTCACATGGCTGCTTAAACAACTTGCAACTCAGAGATTTATGCAATGATCGCGTCATGCATTCTAATCTGTCTTTGAATTGGAGTGTGTGTGCTTGGATGCTCGCTACTCTAACTCGTATGGGCATGGGAGGCTTCATATTTATCCAATGATCATGGCATGGGATCAGATTTTGCATCGTGCTTGGACACGCCACTATAACTCATATGGGCACAGGAGAGTGACCGTCATATTCCAATTCGTCTGGGTCGGACTCTACAACATCTATGGACATGTTGTTCTAACTCTTATGAGAATAGGAGAAAGTGAAGGAGCACAAAACTATTCCGTACTAGTAAAATGTTAGGTATATAGATTAAACACCAAACCACATTTTGGAAAGAAAGCGGCAAGATTCGGAGCAACATTGTAAGATATTTAAACATTAGTTCCTTTGGGATTCACGGTTTCCAATCTTTGCAATTTAGGCGATAGTTTAATTCAATGCAACAATATTTTACAAATACCTTCAAAACATGTATATACTTAGTAATTGTTCTGCACAGCTACTCTGAGTAACAGGGGCAGCTACCCACCCTATGGCGAGGTGCAGTCTTAACTTCTCAAATTATAAGTTGTTTCGATTTTCTAAGCATATATATTTTGCTATGCATCAAGGTATACGTTATGTTTGAAAATAATAATTTATAATTTAAGACGGAAAGAACATTAGATTGGACAGATGTGGATAGCCATGTCAACTTATCCTCCCTAATGACACGGCTAGTTCTACCTCAACTGTACTAATAAAATATTGGGGTGGGGGTGTGGGGGTTGGGGGGGGTATCAATTTTTTTATGGAATTCAGCGATCGATATCAGAAACTCGGAACACATATGGCAAGTTACCAATTAAAGGAGTGGATTACACATTTATACCACTTGTTACCATTCAACATACGAGTTTGTTTGCATAGCTAACTAATTGTCTGGCATTCTGTATCAAGTAGCTAGTTATCCTGTATTTGTGAAATGCACTTGCACTAAGTCAATTTGCTATGCAGAGAATTTTATCACAAAAACTTTATATAGATATATGTGCATAACACATACATATACATTACATACTGCTTTTTGCACCACATTCTTCGTTCTCCAAATAAAGAGTAGGTGCATGCATGCATGCATGGCAAGATTTACAAAATTCAGTACATGGTCCCACGTATATGTGCTCTTACATTAAATATATATCCTAATATACCAGATTTTGATGAATAGAAACATCCTTCTACTAGCAGTAGCTATAGATATGATGTACTGAATCAACAGTATTTTATGTGTCATTCATTGCTTTTCGTACATGACCTTTTGTAATGCACGGACTAATATAAGCAAACAACAAACCTTTCAAAATTTGACAGTGGTATTTTCTAGTTCTTATTAGTTCACATTCTAGTATGGAATCACTCATATATAGTTTAAGCACATACTGCATTTTGCATTATAGTTGCATCTTGTCCACTAATTTGCAGGATATATATGCACATGTATTGCACAAGAAACAAATTATTTCAACTAAAAAAGGGAAAAAAGAGAAGAAATTGAAGCATGAATTCACCAACAAACACTGCATGCACATCATAATAATGCAAGTAGTATATGAAAAGTGCATTTTTTTTGTGCGTATATATACTTGGATGAGACAAAAGGTGTTGTTGCAAGTAGTATATGAGAAAAGTGCATTTTTTTTGTTGGAGAAACTTGTGTGCCTCTGCATAAATTGGCAAAATTCAACAACTTTCCTTGCACTAAAAGGTTGAAACGTATATGTTGTTTCTGCCAACTGGTAACTGACTTGTTCCTCCTGCGTGAGTTGACTGCAGTGCAAGAAAAGACTGCAGAGAGATAAGGATTGGTGTGTGTGCTCAGAACTCAGAGGTGGTGTGATTTCTGCTGCAGTTCGTTACCAGTTTGCTTGCTAAGATAAAATTTCAGATGAGCTAGACGACCGCACGGAGAAGAAATCAACAAATAACGAGTGTAAGTAATCAAGATAAAATTTCAGATATCTTTATTGAAATCTGAATTAGATGATCGAGTTCGTCACTCAGCTCATGCATTTCTTGCTTGAAAAGGACGATCTGAATCAAGAACCCAGTAAATCGAACATCAAAATTAAAAGGAAAAATAAAGACATGGATTGAAGCATGTAAGACAACAAACTAATTAGGTGTAAGGACGATAGTGAGCTTAGCAGTCCCATTGCAGCTGCTCCATGGCGTTGCCGGTGCTGCCGCCGACGCCGCTGCCGCAAAACAACGCGCACGACTCCATCAGCTCCAGATCGAAAGTCGTTGCACCGGCGCCGCCGTACACCGAAGAGACGTCCATCATGTCCATGCCCTTATCAGCAACTGCACCGCCACCGTTCATCACAGCTTGCCGGCCGACGACCACCTCCCCCTGCAGCAGCCCTTGCGGTAGCAGCGGCTGAACCACTTCCATCCCTGCACACATGGCAGAATCCACGGCGGCGGTGGTCCACATTCCCGCCGTCAAGTCCATGAAGGCCGCGCCCATGCCTTGGCTAAAGCCGTTGCCGTTAGGCATGCCGGCGGCGTGATCCATGGAGGAGGAGGACGAGGAGCCGTTCACGAAGTCCATAGATGTCTGGAGACCTGCATTCTGATCCCTGAAGCTCATGAGCACGCCGCCGCTGTTGTCGGGGTGGTACGGGTATCCCGGAATCGCCGCGGCGGCTGCCTGGTCATGCCCCATGAGCATGCCGTTGGGGTTAGGGACGTCGTACATTGTCGGCGCCATCTCCGGAGGCGGCGTGACCGTGACGGTGTCGTAGGCGGCGGCCTTGGTCGGGGAGCTGATGGTGAAGGGCGTCGTGGCGACAGAGACGACAGCAGCGCCGCCGTTGGAGTGGAACTGGGCAGGATTGTTGCTGCTAGGGTTTGCCCCGTTGCCGCCGTGGAGGAGACTCCTGGAGGCCGGCAGGAGGTTGTGGGTCTTGGGGTCGAGGCCCTGCGCGATGAGCTTCTTCTTGATGCATGAGTTCCAGAAGTTCTTGACCTCGTTGTCCGTGCGCCCGGGCAGGTGCTTGGCGATCTGCGCCCATCTGTGAGTTCCAGCCATGGCCGCGGTGAGTAACCAGTTCGCCGGGAACAAGAGAGACGGCAAGAAGCTAGTATGCCCGTACGTACCGGTTGCCGAGGATGCGGTGGACGTCGATGATGGTGCGCTCCTCATGGTCGGAGAAGGTGCCGCGCTTGAGGTCCGGCCGGAGGTAGTTGATCCACCGGAGGCGGCAGCTCTTGCCGCACCGCTGCAGCCCTGGTCGTCGGTCGATTCGATTGGCAACAACACAGCGCGCGTCGATCAGGACGACGTGAACAAATCCAATTTCTTCTTTGAATTACTAGGACGGACGGGTTGGCCGGAGCATACCGGCGTGCTTGGGGACGGCGCTCCAGCAGCTGTGGCCGTGGGTGGTGATGTACTTGACGAGCTTCTCGTCCTCCTCCGGCGACCACAGCCCGCGCTTCACCATCTGCTTGCTGCAGCAGTGGTGCCCCATGGCTGCCGACCGCTCCTCCCCTCTCCCCCTTCTCTCTCTAGCAGTTTCCTCTTTTCTCTCTACCTCCTCTCCCCCAACAGTGTATGTAAAGCCTGAAGCACACGGAGAGAGGCACACCCCTTTTGCTGGTGAATTGACCTTCATGCGTCTCTATGTGTGGGAGACTGGGAGAAGGAAGCACACCAGATAAACAGGCTGTTCGGTTGGCTGGTTCGTTTCGTTGCTGGTTCGTGAAGAAATACTACTGATTGATTTGTGTGAGAGAAAAATACTGTTCCGGCTGAAAATTTACGATCGTTTACGACAAGCCACAGCCAAAGCAGCCAGTACACTCTTCTACTTCTGTTCCGGCTGGTTTGTGATCTCTCAAAAGGGTAGATTAATTGCAATTAGGCCAAGCAGTACACTCTTCTACTTCTGGTCCCTTTTTAACCGATATGTCAAAAGAAATTCCAAAATTAGATCGACACAAATCATGCATATACATAGTAGATACTCAAAAAAAACTTTGATTTTTATTTGGTATATATAATAAAAGTCAGTGGTCGAAATTGCCACCACTTGGTGATTGCGTCAGTGTACAACAGCATTTGTTTGCAACTGAGGGATTAAGGTCAGTGTGATCTACTGTACGTATCCAATAATTACAACGGCATTTGTCTTTCTGCAATCCATTTTTGGTCTTTTTGACCACCTAGAGAACAAGAAGATTTGACACCATATATACGATAAAATCAATTTGTCTGGCTTATCGTGGTTCATTTAGGCCCTACTGTCTACTGATGACCACTTTAGCAAATTAAATACTGTAGAAAATTTGGCGGCGTAGATTAAACTGAATCACCTGGCTACCTAGGGTTCGTCTTTAGTCCTATTATTAGACCACCCAGAGAAGGATTAAGTCCACTTTTGGCCCCTAAACTCTCATGTCGGTCTAATTTTTACCTCCAAGTACAAAACCGTCTGATCTAGGCACCGGAACTTTCAAACCCGTTCAGTTTAAGCCCCTCGGCGCGTTTGAGGCAGTTTGCGCTGATGTGTTCCCGGTTTTGAGTGGCCACGCTGGCGGTGACGGACACGTAGGATCAACGCGCGGGTCAAAACACGAGCCGGCCCGCTCAGCTCTGTCTCTCCCTCTCAGTTCCTCTCCCCCGAACCCTAGATGCCGCCGCCGCCGCCTCCATCGCCGTAGCCGCTACCGCATCCTCTCCTCCGGTGCCTCCACATCCGCAGTCTCCCCTCCGCCTGGGAGTCCTCCGCCGCTGCCTTCGCAGTCGTATATGGCGACCTCAAGCGGATCCAGCCAAAGTTTGGGGACCCAAGAGTCGCGATGGCGTCGCCATGGCGATTCGTCCTCACCCATCCCCTATCGTGAAGGACCACTGGAGTATACCCCAGTTGTGCTATGCAAATGCGGTGCAAAAGCTGCTAGGTTCATATCTTGGAGTGATTTGAACCCAGGATTACGGTATCTGAAGTGTGCACGGGCTCGTGTAAGTTGTTCTCTTCGTGATTCATAGTCTGTAGATGCATCAGTGATTGAGTGTGTCTCTGATTTGTTGGTTATTGGTTTGTTTCATAGGATGGTGGTTGCGACTTTTATAATTGGGTGGATCCGCCAAACAGTAGCTTCAAGAAGCAACTTCTGCTTGATTTGCGAGATGAGTGAAGTACTGAAAGCATGCAACTGGAGTAGCTGAACAGAGTTTGGAAGATGCAAGAATGGAGACTGCAAGACTCTTGGAAGGTGCAACAAGGGAGATTCAAAGACTGCAGCTTCAGCTGGAAGGCACAACAAGGGAGAATCAAAGACTGCAGCTTGAGCCGGAAGGCGCTATCAGGTACAATGAAGACAGAGGGGCCATGTTTGTTGTAGCCAGGAGAGATGTGGCCATTATGCAAGCTGAATTGCAGTTGGGAGCTGAATCTAGGGTTGAGTTAGAGGTGAGGATAGGGACATTGGAGAAGGAGAGGAAGTTCTTGTTTGGTGCTCTATTTGTTTGTGTAGGATTAGTGGCTGCTTCCTGGATGCCTTGGATCATGTAAGTCAATGTGGTGTTGGCCTTGGTGTAGTTGTAGTTGTAGTTAGTAGGATCCATGTTGGTATTGAAAACCTGTTCAGGTTCTATTATGGGTTGTGTATTAGCTTAATGCATGAGCATAATGCTCAAGACCATGTATGAGTATCAGGTTAATGCTCATGTCCTAATGTTTTAGTGAAATGTGGTTGCATGAATCCTTTTATATGTGTAACCAGTGAGCTTTGTCAAATTTTTGATGGCGTCTGCACAAAGAGATGACTAAAGTTCAATGCAACACAGATCCATACAACACATGTCATTCAGTGATTAACACATGTCATTCAGTGATTAACACAGATTCAAGTTCATTACAATAGTTCAGGTTGCACACACACAGACTCATGAAATTTGACACACATGAAGTAAGGTAGAAGGATAGATCCAAGTTCATTACAGTAGTTCATTACAATAGTTCCAGATAGCATAGATAATACAGATCCAAGTTCATTACAATAGTTTCAGATAGCATACATAAGACACAGACACAGACATGGGTTCAAGGATTTGGGTATGTCATTAGTAAGGTAGAAGTAGTGGCTCCCTTGTGATCAGCTGCACTTGGTCTTCCTTCCTCTAGATAAATCTGCTTGGCTGGTCCTACAGCTGACACAGCAACCTTGGAGGTAGAAGCACCTGAAACTTGGAGGCTTGCTTTACTGTGATTTCCAGACATCCCTAGTATAGTGGCCTCTAGGGTGACCTTAGCCCGAGCCCCTTCCTTCAGCGTTGTCTTCACTCTTGCTGATGACTTCATATCTTTTTGCCCATCCTGCAAGACAAAGGAAGTATATAACTAAGACAAAGAAAGTATATTACTATTAAGGATGACCACATGGAATAAACAGTTAAACTTACATTGCAGTGTCTTTTGCTACTAGCAGCAGTAGATGAAGGGCATGACATCCTTTTTGATGAGCCTCCTCTACCAGACTGTGAAGCACCATCACCTCCTCTCTAACAGACTATGAAGCACCACCACTTGCATTACCAGACTGTGAAGCACCACCACTTGCATTACCAGAACCTGTCCTCCTGCTACAAGTTGTCCTGTTGTGTCCAATCCCTTTACATACTCTACACCTTATAGTTGTTCCTTTCTTGGATAGCTTACCCTGAGGTGGCTTCTTCTTCTCCCCATCGTGCCTTTCTCTCTCCTTCTTTGGTCTTCTAGGCATCCTTACATACCTGGGGGCAATGGCTTTTCTCTATTTGATACTGGCTAGAAGGCCTTGCCTTCCACTGGTTGCAGGCAGTGTGCATATGTCTTGTTGTACTCCTCAACAGAATAACACTTGGCTATGAATTCTTCTAAAGGCCTGTATGCATAGTAGATGCAGGAAATAGCATGAGGGCAGGGCAAACCTGACAACTGCCAGAACCTACAGGAGCAAGTTCTCTCATCCAAATTCACAGTGAATCTGTGATCCCAGTAGGTTACTTCATAGCAATTGTTGCCATTGCTGATAGCATGGCAGAACCCACTAGCTGTGACATGTCATCAGCTTCTTGTAGGTGTTTGGACATATGAGACTTGTCCACCTTTTTGCCTTGTTCCTGTTCTCATGGATTCTTACCATAACTTGGTGCCTTATACCTTCAAGCATACTTACGATTGGAAGGAACCTTGCTTTTAGAATCCAATGGTTGAAGCACTCACACATGTTATTGTCCACAGAATCACAGAATGACCCAATTTTGAACCATGCTCTACTCCAATGCTCAGAATCAGTTCTCAAAATAGCATCAGCCCCATGTGGTGTCTCTGCCCTTAGCTTGTTCATGTTGTAGTTGAATAGATTCATTGATGAAGACTTTACACATCTCCAAAAAAGCTTCTGATACTTCTTGTTAGTGAACTTCTTCCTCTAGTTAGCATAGATATGCCTGGCACACATCCTATGCTCCACCTTAGGTGCCCACTTGTTTACTGCATTGATGAGCCCCTTCTGTTGGTCAGAAATGAATACCCAACCATCACCATCACCAAACTGCAAGTCAGTGCTCAGCAAAGATAAGAAAAAGTCCTAGGACTCCTTGGTCTCCCTCTCTACAACTGCCCAAGCTATTGGGTACATTTGATCGTTGGCATCTCTACCTAGTGCACAAAGTAGTTCTCCATTGGTTAATCCCTTAAAAAAACAACCATCCAGTCCAATAACCTTCCTGCAACCAGCAAGAAACCCCTTGTTGCATGCATCAAAGCAGACATAAAACCTCATTAATATGGGTTCAAGTTCTTCAGTGTGAAGCTTCACTACTATTGTACTCCCAGAATTACTTCTCAACAGTTCAAGCTGGTAGTCAAACACCAGAGCATACTCTCCCTTGGTTGCATCATACATCCTTTGCATCACAATTGATTTGGCTCTCTTAATCTTTGAAATACTAACATCTGCAAACATTTTCTCCTGAATTGTTTCTCTTATACTCTCAACTGACCACTGTGGGTTAGCCAATATCAACTTCTCATATTTATCTGCTATTCTCCTTGATGTCACTAAAGAGTTGTCTCTCCTTGGTGGGCATGTGTGCATATCTTTACATGTGGCTATAAGCCAACTACTTGCCCTTGATGCCTTTGACAGATGCAAAACCCAATGGCACTTTGGCCATGAACAAACTACTCTACACCTTGTGCTCTCATTCTTCAAAAACTTAATCACCTTCCTTTCTGCAAGCCCATACTTGATGACAACCTCCCTGAATGTTGACTTATCACTAAAAGCCATCCCAACAGTGAATACTGGCACTGGAGCATTGACATCAAACTTGGGGAATTTCTTCTCCTTCCTAACCAACTCTCCATCAGATGTTTCATCATATGAATCATCCTCTTCATCAGTATCCATAGCATGGGAATCATAGCCATCCTCTTCATTAGCACATTCCACATTGACTTCATGCCTTTCCTCATCAACCTCCAACATGCCTCCAGCTTTTAATTTCTTCTTTAACTCCTTTAGCTCAGCTCTAATCTAGATTACCTCCTCATCCTCTCCACTGCTCTCATCATCACCAGGCAAGTAATCCTGGTCACTGGAATCATCCATAACTGAATTGTGTTCCTTCTGTACAGGAGCCTCTTCATGAACTGACACTTCTTGCATAACTAACTTCTGTACAGGAGCCTCTTTCTCTCTAACCCAATTCAAATACTTAGTAGCACCTACTAAGTCCTTCTTCACTTGTTCTGGTGATGACATGTTCATTATAGCCAAATCCTCAACCACCACATTGTCTTCATGAGGTGTTTCCATCCCAGTGCTTTCACTGTCTGCTCTTTCACTCTCCATTTGAGCATCTTCCTCCCAGTCACTACACTGGTCCTCCTCATCCTCTTCCTCCTCAGTCTCCATGCCATCAGCTTTCACTTCAATAAGCTCAACAAATACATTTGCAACCCCTCCATCAGTAACACATTTAGACATGTCCAAACAAGCCTTGTCATCTACCAAAACTTTGAGCCCATTCAGTAAATCCTTGCCAGGGAACAACCAATGGAGAAGAACAGGCTCGGAAGCATTATAATGGTCTTTAAGATGTCCAATTACTTCAGGCAAAGATATTTTGTCACGCTCGATGAATGACATCTCCTCATTTCCACCTAGATAATGAAGCTTCTTCCCATCATTGAAAAACTCGCCACCAAAGTGAAATCGAACACAAAGAAATTCTAAAGGGTCCATTCCTACAACAGATAGTAGAGTCTTAGGACTACGGATCCGAGGTAACTAACCTAAGAGTACTTCCATCCCTATATCTAGAAATGCAGAAGGATTCAATCGTACCTGAGCGTGTTTGTTTCAATCCTCCAAGCCCATACGACTGCGAAGGCGGCGGCGAAGGACTCCCAGGCTGATGGGAGACTGCGGACGCGGAGGCACTGGAGGAGAGGATGCGGTAGCGGCTATGGCGATGGAGGCAGCGGCGGCGTCTAGGGTTTGGGGGAGAGGAACTGAGAGGGAGAGACAGAGCTGAGCGGGCCGGCTCGTGTTTTGACCCGCGCGGTGATCCTACGTGTCCATCAACGCCAGCGTGGCCACTCAAAACCGGGAACACGTCAGCGCAAACCGCCTCAAACGCGCCGAGGGGCTTAAACTGAACGGGTTTGAAAGTTCCAGTGCCCAGATCAGACGGTTTTGTACTTGGGGTAAAAATTAGACCGACATGAGAGTTCAGAGGCCAAAAGTGGACTTAATCCCCTAGAGAACAAGAAAATTTAGCGTCATCCAATCTAAATTGCCTGGCTTCTCACAGTTCATTTTTGGTCCTATATATTGACCACCAAGCAATGGACAAGAAATCCTAGCGAAAGGCAGATGATGAAACTAAATCACTTCGGTAAAGCCCTGTTCGCTTGAACTTATCAGACGTACCGTTTCAGCGAAATAATAGTGTTTTCTCTCACAACAAATCAGCATCAGCATTAGCATCAGCCGTTTTTTCGGTCAACCAAATAGGGCAAGTATATAGCGTAACTCAGCTGGTTGGTCGTTGGTTGTGGTAGAACATGTCCATTTACTAAAGTTCAAGATTTAAAAATGTTGTTTTTCAGTATAGGCGACGATGCATGAGTGTTTTGTATAGTGATTTGCAGAAAAAGGATTCTGTTTGTAGAAGGAAAATGTTATGTTTTATATATGAAGTGTCATTTATTTATAAACAATAAAATAAAATGTAGTTTTTTTGTTTGAACTAATTCATAAGTGGAAGATGGCATTTTTTTTCTCAATTACTTACTGTATAAAGGCCAATAAATTAAGAGTTTAAGACCATGCTTTGCCGTGAGAATTGGAGAAGAGCAGATGATGTCGATTAAGAAGAGAAAATAGCAGCTGGAAATGAGTGAGTGGCGTCGTTTGTACTCAATCGAGAGCCAGCAGGAGGGATCTTCCAATTCCAATTCTTGGATCTTTGCCCTAGATAGCTAGCCACAAGAGTACCAAACGATTAGTGTTGATTGCCGCCTGGCTAATCATTTGCTAAAACTTGTGAGAGTCAAGTAGTCCAGTTGGGAGCGAGGATGCGTTGCAGGGAAGCTGCCGGCCTGGACTCTTGAAGCACAAGAGACCACTCACGCAATGCGCTCAGGTGCATGCTCACTGTCGGTGTGCATGCATGCGTGCAACTCGGTCCTTGTGTTGCAGGTACGGTGGTGCCGTACGCTACGTGACATTAGGCGTCCTTGTTGCTCAACCCTCCGACTTGTATATAATATAATAAATAATATATATATATATATATATATATAAATGATCGTCGATCGATCAGGTTGTTTTAGGTCTTGTTTAAATATGGGGTGTAAAGTTTTAGGTGTTACATTATGTGTCATATGAAGTCGTATGGGGTATTTAGATACTAATAAAAAAATAAATTACAGAATCCGTCAGTAATCCGCGAGATGAATTTATTAAGCCTAATTAATTCGTCATTATTGCATGTGTACTGTAGCACCACGTTATCAAATGATGGACTACTTAGACTTAAAAGATTTATCTTGTAAATTAGTCGCAAACTGTCCAATTAATTATTTTTTAGTCTATATTTAATATTCCATACATGTATCAAACATTCGATGGGATAGAAAGTAAACTTTAAGGGGATAAACTAAACGAGGCCTTACAATGTTGGCTCAAATCTGTTGGATGTATCTCCCGATAAGTTCTCGGTAACGGTAGCTTTTTGTCACCAGGTTATGTTTCAATTTGAGTAATATATATATATATATATATATATATATATATATATATATATATATATATATATATATATATATATATATATATATATATATATATATATATATATATATATATATATATATATATATATATATATATATATATATATCCTGGGAACTCAAAATTCAGGATGTATACGTTTTAATTATTAAGATATTTAATTAGTTGCGCCTGTTTCCGGTAACATACCATGCATGCCAAAAAAATCACTTCAATTTTTCTCAACCAAACTTTAATTATTCCTGGTTGCTCCATAGTTAAATCCTGGCCAAGTCCTTGATGAAGGGATATATATACACAAGTCTAACAACAGGCGTACTATTGTACTAATTAACTCATGTGAAATTCCTGCAAAAGTCCTGTAACTGGCATACAACAAATTGTCGAGACCGAGCAAGTCGAAAAGGGAACGTGCCGGGGAAGATAGAAATTTTCTTGAACTGAAGCGTGTGGACGTCTACAAATGTCCTCAGTACCTGTCTATTTGAACCACGTATAGAGTGACTTGACTCTGATCCGGTAGTACCGACGATGCTTACTCGGTCAGATTAATTACATATATATACAAAGGCTGCCTGCGCTTATACGTACATCTCTTTCACATTGACCTGGGTCTACTTTGATGGCTACATAATACACTGTTAACTGAGACACCAGCTATCACACGGTTAAATGAAACTCAACAAATATCATAAGTATCAGTAACAATCTTCGTTTTCTTTTCACCCAGAACTAGCTAGAAATACCGCTGGTAGTTATGACGCATGAATTTTATTAATATACTAGCTAGCTAGTATAGTAGTACTATATGTATAATAGTCATGCTACGTGTATACATCAATTAAGTCACGCAAGTCGCAAGAGTTTATAAAACTTGTTTGGAGTGAACCCTCCCGTAGCATTTGCCTGTTGGATTCGTGGGGCAAGAAGCAACGGGTTGCTGCCTTTCTGGTACTATGTATAGAGAGGCCCGTTTACCCCAACTTATATATACTTCAACATCTCCTTGGAAAAAGGAAAAAGACCAAGCACTACCATTAGTATAATAGCAGGGTTTTTGCATCCGATTTCAATGAACCATAAATATATTTTTATCACCATTTTATAGCACTTTGATTTTTTCACAATCGGAAAGTTACTATATTATAATAAGTGGTACCAAAGCGAACCTTTGTAAAGGTTAGTCCTAACAAAGAAGTAGAAAATAAATTGAAGTCTATTATCAATATATTCGGATCACATGTTAGAAATGTGATATTTTGGGGAAAGCTAAATTGAGTATGGGCGTTTCTCGTCCAATTAACTGACACCCAAGTTTTATATCCCTCCCCCCACCACACGCACACTCTTAACTCCACCTTCTTCATCTTTGGTGACCTATGACCGTGTATTCTCCATCTCCAACGAGCTTTGATCATGCTTTCTCCATCTCTATCTAGCAAACAATGGCTTCATCGAGGTTTAGGATCGATTTAGGTTTAGGTTCCCATTATGGTTGGCTTGCCTAGCGAAGGAGGTGGGCAAAAGGGAACCATCACAAAGGACAGCTAGTGAAAAAGGTTGTCACATGGGCATCAAACCTCCCCCATTGAAGTGAGCTAGCTCATGGAGGTTGACGGTTGTGATTTTGGCATCAGGAGCTATATAAGACATGTGCAGGAGAGTGGATTGGGGTGTCGGTAAGATGGGTGAGTGTTGTGATTGGAGCAACAAAGGAATGCAGGGAAAACATTAAGAAAGGGGTAGTATCAGAGGAAGAAAACATAATATAGGAGTCATTGATGATGGGTGTCACTTAGATCTGGCGGTTATAAATTTGGGTATGCTATCACTAATTGAAAACCTCATAACAGCGATACAAGCAAAAGTAACAGGCCTAATAAGCACCTCACTATTATTTTGTTAGTGATGGACGTTACCTATGTGTCCTTCAATTCGAGGTTTGAGTACGCCCTATCATTTATGACGAGTGAAAAAATCATTCATCACTTGTAATTGGATCAATACATGCATACATCATTGTACATAACCTTTTAGTTGACACCCATGTTAAAAAGATTTTCCTCTCTCTCTCTCTCTCTAAATTTTGAAATGACTAAGTCCCTAGTCGTAGGCTTATTATGCCCTAGCATCTCCAACGACTATTGCATATCCTCGCATGCCACCTTCCCCAGTGGTGGAACTAACACCTAGCCATCCCGTGCTCGTTGGTGAAGTGAAAAGGAAAATTTTCTTTATGTAAAAAAGGATCATTGTATTTTTCTAGTTAAATATTTTTGCATAATAAGAATAACCTGGGCTCCTAAAAGTTTTTAGCTCTGCCACTGACCTTCGCCTGAGGACCTCCAAATCTAAGAGGTTGAACTCCTAGAAGGAAACTCCTCCTCCTCTTCCCCAAGCATGGTGCACGCACCACCAGCTCCTCTTCCTTTTGCAGGAGTGTAGCATAGGCCTAGTCATTGCCTCATCTAGATCGTTCTCGAGCAAGTGAGGGCCATCATCACTATGGCCATTGCTACCTCCTCCTCCTCCCCGAGGTGAGCCCCCCGCCCACCCCCTTCTTTAACCCTAGAATGCATGTATAAATATGGTATTGACTTTCTAGCACAATAGAAGTGAAGCACAATAGTATAAAATGGCCATTTGCTTCACTTCTATTGTGCTAGATGTTCATGAGGCACAACACTTGTTGATGCAAGTATTATTGGATTCAAGATGAACAAGATGAGTATGAGCTATCGAAGGCCAAGCACTTTTGACATGATTACAGATGAACATCTTTGTAATCAGTTGTCCAAGAGAGCAACTATTACAACCTCTTACAAAGATGCACTGATAATCATGTCCAAACTACTTGGATTTCGACAGTAGCCGTTGTGTTCCTCTTGCTCATCTCAATGCTAGTATGTCGTACCTTATGAACCTCCAGAAAAACTGAACGTACCGGGAAGCAAGCATTTGTTAAACTAGAGAAAGACATTTTATACTATAAGAAAGATTAGTCATTTAATATATGTAATCGTAAATTGCAAGGAAAAAACTTAGACAAATAAGGTCAATAAGAAAGGTATGACTAACGATAAATGCATGGATGTGGACATGTTTTTTGTTGACTTTTGATTATGCTTTTATATGATACTTGACTTAACGTGGATAAGTTATTGGCAAAATCATGTCGCTTAGGGATTTACCACAAGTGTCATCATCTACACAAGTTTATAGAGTTAATCACTCAAATCCTACACAGGACTTGGCTAATTTAGTATTTTATTATAGGTCGATAAAGTATTAAAGAGGCAAAGCTATTACTATATATCTAGAGAAACAGAGATGGACATGAAGAAAAGCACATTATTGTGTACTCAAGACTCAAAAGGAACCGCTGAGGTGTTACCCATCACTTTTGAGTTTTGAGTATGCAAGGTGATGAACTTAGAGCGAAAGGGTATGAAGCCTAGTGGTTACAAGAGCCTCGGTAGCACCTCAGGTCCTAGGTTCGACTCCCGCGTGGGAGCGAATTTTTTAGAATTTTATGGCGTTTATGAGTAGGTGATGTTCCCGTCGACAGCGAGTCACCCACTACTATAGAATGGACTTATTGTCCCGGGCGGTAACGGTCTTTAGTCCCGGTTACCGCGTCGGGACAACGATCCCGGGACTAAAGGTGCCACCTTTAGTCTCGGGTCATCGAGCCGGGATTAAAGAGGGACCTTTAGTCCTGGTTGGTATTACCAACCGGGACTAAAGGCCCTCCAGCCGAGCAAACGTGGCCGCACCCTTTAGTCCCGGTTGGTAACTCCAACTGGGACTAAAGGTTCTTTTTCTTTTTCTTTTTTTTTGTTTAATTTGTTTTCAGTTCAGTTACACGTATTTGTTTAATATATAATATGTTTTTATGTACGTATTCTACGCTGCTAATATAAATACACGCACGCATATAATTACATCTAATTCTCATCTCGAGCATTATTATATTCGAATAAAGTATGAACCTATATATATTATAGATATATATATGTATATATACAACACTTTCATAATCTTGTTCTCGAAAATAACGATATCAATAAACATTTAATTTACACCATTTATTCCTTAGGATCAAAGTAGAACTCGCCGTTGGGATTTAGCACTTTTTCTAGAAGAAATCCTGCTATTGACTCTTGAACTGCTTTCAGATGGTCTTTTTGCATGACCCTTTGTTTCAACCATTCAGTCTTGCATTTGAAATAAAAGGAAAAGTATTAATACATACATATATATATATATTCATTTAAAAAATAAAAAAATTGATATATACGCATTCGAGGGCATCTTTAGGAGTTCTTCTTATATGTCTTGTGATGATAAATTCACAAACGTAGTATCCACACAAGTTATTACCTGGTTGCTGCCGCAAACACCACTGTACGAGAAGAAGATTATTCTCATCGTCTCACACGTAAATTGAAATACGATATAGTAATTAAACACATGGGGAAGTATATATAGTACAACTTACTGGTATTTCAATTACATTAAGTGGTGCCTTGCAATCCTTGCGGTGTTGCCGAATAAACTCTTTCCAAACCCTGTGCGACCAATAATGTACGATCATTAATAAATTATGACAAAGTCTATTCAATAATAGTTGTGCGCGAGAGATCGAAATTACCCCTGGATAATGTCTATCATATCTTGGTATAGTGCCCGCTCTTTTCTCTTTGAGTCCAAGATTACTAACCGACTTGAGTTTAACTCAATGACAATGAGTATCCAGTGAAACCTACATTGGTTTATACACACACGTACATGCATATAAGTTGTATTAATATTACATAAAATGTGTAGACTACATTATTATTAACACTTACTCAAAGCTGTACGGGAAAAGTATTGTTGTCTTGTCATGCTGCTTCACGAAGAACCTCATGATATTCTTCTGTGCTTCAGATACCCACTGCTCCTTGGGAATAATATCGGTTTTGAATACGATATAAGGATCAATGAAGCCAACACTGATGTCTTGTATTCTTTGGAGCTCTGACATCTGGAATCTGTATATAAATATAAGTTACATGTGAGGATAATTATATACACGTACGCATGGAAGTGAGTTTATTAAATAAAAGTAAGAATCACTTACAAACAAAAGGAGCTAATGATTGATTTGTCCAGAGCGTTCATGTGGCATAGTTGATGCAATTCTTCGAAACTAATATGTAAGATGTCATCGCCACGAAAGTAATGATGGTCTCTAAATCTGACAAAGATCCACTCCTCACCCCTGCCACACGCCTACATGTACCACTTATTGAGCAAGTACATTTGCGTACCCAATTTATTTAGAGCCGCAGGGTTGTACAGACTTTTGCCATATTTATAAGTCTTCCAGGTATCAACTTCTAGGTTCTGGATTGGAGCTTTACCCGTCAATTGATCCAAGGTTAAACCAGTATCTTCAAAAAAAGCATTAAGGGCTTGAACCGACACTTCTCTAGAGTTGTCTGGTCGATAGACTTCTATGTTGGAACCATATTCATTAGCAACAACAAGATTTTGCATTGGTTGCTTCTGTTGTCCGAGCTGTGGGACATCCTTCCCTGATGCTCTTTTCCTTTTCTTATCTGCATCATGTGACTTCACGAGGAAGCGGTCATAGTCTGATAGTGGCGAAGGCTTACGAAGTTCAATCATCTTTTTCTTGTGAGCATCGACCTTACGCTTTCGGCACATCTCGTGGTATGTAAAAATCTGGCTTCCTTAAGCTTCGCTTGACTCTTGTTTTTATATCTATAAAAATCTTTCACTTTTTTGCCTTCTTCAATTTGCTATTTGCTCATCGGTCTTTTTAGGAAGTATTTCTTGAGAAATAACTCTTTTTCTCGGGGTCTTCTTTGTCACGGGACATTAGACGTCTTTGTAGTGCGTCATTTGTGGAGGGGTGGGGCGGTGTTGGAGACCGGCGTGGAGGCGATGAGGCCGGTGTTGGTGGAGACTGGCGTGGAGGCGTTGGAGATCGTTGTGGAGGCGGTGGGGCCGGTGTAGGAGTTGGAGATCGTTGTGGAGGCGTTGGGGCCGGTGTAGGAGTTGGCGATCGCCGTGGGGATGAAGTCGTCTCACCCCCTGCGATGCTGTGATGAGATGGGGAATGAATGATTAGGCTAGGCTAGGGGGAGACCCTGCTACAAAAATAAATTGTGTCAATTATTTTTGAAGCCAATAGAAAATTAATGGAGAATAATATTTCATTCACTTTCATTCGTACCTAGGGTGAGGTAGGGGAAGCGGTGGCGCCCCAGGAATGATGATGAAGCATTTGCACCATTGAATAAATGTCTTCTCTGCTTCTCCTAGTGTCTTCTCCCCATCATCGCCTTCAATGTCAAGAGGAACATTGTTGTAACCTTTGAGCACTCTATCGACTGAGACGCTAGCATATCCAGGTTGAATAACTGACCCATGGATTCTTGGTGTCTTCGTTCAGTCTATTGGAGATACAACCCCGACAGCCACCATGATTGATGCATTATTACCATCTGGAATGTGCAACTCGCATGTTGTTAGAGGCTCGGTAATGTCATCAACGAGGAAGCGCAACCCAAAGATCGTCTTGAATAAGCTGGCAGCTCCGTAGAAGCACAAGCGCTTTTCATCGACCAACGGGGCTAATGGTGACTCCGGCGTTGATTGCGATTGCATTTGACTCATTGCTAGTGCACTTGCCTCTTGATCTCCTCCTGCATTCTTGCCTCAAGAGATTTTTCTCGTTCATGTGATTCAAGCAATGCTTGTCATGACTCATCAACAAATTGCTCCAATGCACGGATTCGTTCTGCCTCCTCATCCTTCTTTCTCTGGCGGCTTCTGTAGGTATCCTTGTCTGCTGGGAATGCGTGTAGCCACGGAACCGCCCCATAGCCTCTTGTTCGACCACCGTGTTCGGGATTCTCTAGGGCATATGTCAATTCATCATTCTCTCTGTTGGTCTTGAAAACACCACTATCGGCTTCTTCCCTAGCACGAGCTAGTCTCGTGTTGCTCTCTCAATTTTTGGCGAAAATTAGCTTGCCGATTATCGGGTCTAGGCTTCCCCATGAGCGTAGAACCAATTCTTTGCTTGCGTTGAGGCCGGTTCTTCTCTATTGTTTCAGGTATGATTCCTTGGCAAGTAATCTACGCTTCTAGGTTTCGCCACTTGGGAATAGCACTCCTATAACCACCGATCCCATGCGATGATGGTATTGCTTACATCGGGCATTCTGTCGATTCCTCATCACACGTTCCTCACTGTCTTGAGATGTCTTGTATTCTACGAAGGCATCCCAATGGGACTCCAACTTGACAAACGCCTTAGCATTGAAATCTGGCATAGCATTCTTCAAGATAAACTTTTTATACAATGTCTTCTTCTAACTCTGGAACAATGTTGCCATCTTCTTCATTGTTCAATCCCTCACTAGCTCCTTCAAAGCATCATCTACTTGTAATGTGAAATGCTGAGTGATATCTCTCCAAGCTAGGTTCTTGTCACGATCAGATACAAAACTAACATTAGGAGCAGATATCTTCTGCTTCCATTCACGAGCACTAATTGGGATCATATCCCTTATAATGAACCCACATTGATTGACATATGTCTGAGCATGTGGTCCCAATGGTTTGCCGGTGTCGGTGTCGAATTCTGATATTATGAAACGGCCCTCTAATGGTTTTTTTGGCCCTCGGACTTTCCTACTTTTGTCGGTGGTTGATGTAGATCCAGAGACCGGCTACATGAGTAGAAACACAACGATTAACAATAAATATACGTACGCATGCATCTATAAGAGATGATAGATAATCGAATATACCCGCCAGTATTTTCTTCTTTGCGACAATTTGTTGATCTTCAACCACCAAGCATATTGAGGATATCCTCATAATCGAGCAAAATCTTGACTCGTGTCATCTACATCCACATTGGTGCGGCGTTGATAATATCCGCCATTATGTCATCATCCGGAGATGACCATTTGTATCTTCAAGATAACACATAGATAGAATTACTATGGTACATAACATAAGTACATGTGATAACACATATAGAATTACTAAATCCAATTAAATATAATAACACATAATATTTCATAAGGATAAACAATAATAAGGTATAGGCTTTGGAATCGAATCAAAAACACTTTCGATCCAAAAACATGAAAATAAGTACATATATATATATACACACATAGAATGATACAATATATTTTCTCTCTCAACACATAGAAATAAGTGCATATGTCTATATCTCTAGATATGCATGTGATAACACATAGAATGTCTCTCTAGATACAATTTTCTCTCTCTCTCTCAACACATGAAAATAAGTACATGTATATATACATATAGAAATAATTAAGTACATATGTATACATATAGAATCTCTCTAGATATATATATATAGAGAGATAGAATATATAATTACTAAATCCAATTAAATAAATCTAACATGAAATTAGATAAACTAGTAATAGATAATACATTTTAATCTAACATATATTAAAAACTATAATAAAAAACTATCTAAATAAAGTACTAATTAAATTTTAATATATTTAAATCTAACATATATCAAAAACTATCTAAAAAACTAACTAAAAAACTAACAATAAACTACTAATTAAATTTTAATACATTTTAATCTAACATATATATCAAAAACTAGCAAACATTTTAATACTGGCGAGGGCAGCTAACATTAAACTACTAATTAAATCTAACATTTTAACATATATATGGCCGAGAGCATGCAGCTAGCTAGCAGGCGGATGGCGCGGGCCAGGCAGGGCGTGCTGGCCGGCCACGGGGTCGAGCAGAGCACCTTGCGCGAGGATGACGTACGGCGGAGACGGCGGGGCTCGACGACGAGGCCGGGCGGGAAGCGGTCGGCGACGGAGGGTGGGCTCGGGTGCGGCGGTGGAGACGGGATGCGGCGGAGAGACGACGCGCGATGCGGGCCGGGCGGATGGCGGGGGTAGAAGACGACGGCGGCGTGGCAGAGACGAACTCGACGGCCAGGCGGGGCTGGGCGACAGAGGCGAGATCGAAGATGGCGGTGGCGGCGGTGATGATCGACGTGTAGATCGAAAAATAGAAGATGAAACCGTTCGATATATATAGGCCGGGCACCAGCCGGGACTAAAGGACATTTAGTCCCGGCTGGTAAGACTAACCGGGACTAAAGGTCCAACCCTTTAGTCCTGGCTCGCCTTACAAGCCGGGACTAAAGGCTTTTTAGTTCCGGTTGGTGTTACCAGCTGGGACTAAAAGTATTTTTGGGTGGGCACCGAAATTGCCGCCTACCCTTTAGTCCCGGTTCTTGGCCTAGGCCAGGACTGAAGACCTGAAATTTTTGGCAACCCGCCAGCGTAATTGGAAAGGCCTGGGATTGTGATTTTGTTTAATACTAGGTTAATCAATTAATTTCATAGCAACTTCAATACTTTGCAATATTTATTTTAAAAATATTATTGATTAACTAATTATTTATTGTAAATAGGAAAATTTTGTAACCTAAAGTTTTTAATTTCTTTTATGAATATAGAATATAAATGTTACTAATACTAAGTATTTTGTTAATGCAAAAATATATTTGTAACTTAAAATTAATAAAACTAATATTATTAGATAGGAAATTTATTATCACATTATTGTAACGTGAATGTTTCAATTTTTTCTCGGTTTTTACCAAAATTGATAGGAAATTTTTGTTGAACCTATAAAAATAAAGAAAATGTAGTATTTTTTGTTCTACAACTTTTTTAAATGAAAAAATGACCTATATAAGAATTGTAGATATTGATGAGCTGAAGAAACTTGGTATTCAAAACTTTTCAATTTGAGACAATCTAGGGTTCCGAAAACTAGTTTGTAGACGTCGAAATTTAAAAATCACAAATTTGAAACGTCCAAACTTTCTCAAATGGAAAGTTGACCAAAACAACAATTGTATATATTTTTGAGTTTAACAAACTTTGTATTCAAAACTTTTCAATTTGAAGTCATTTAGAGTTTATAATACTAGAGTCAAAGTGTTGTTTTTTCATTTGACCAAATTTGACTTGGTCAAACTTGCTCAAATGAGACACTAAATGACCTCAGATGAAAAAACTCTGAATACCAAGTTTGATCATCTCAGCAAGATCTACAATTGTTACATAGCTCATTTTCCCATTTGAGAATTTTTTATCAAACACTAGTCACAGCTCCTTGAATCTCATATAGACTTTCTAAAACAATGTCACACACTTGTGAAATTTGAACTACATTTTGTTCAAGCTTTCTCAAATGAAAAAATGGCCTATATAAGGATTGCATATATTGATGATATGAACAAACTTGGTATTCAAAACTTTTCAATTTGAGACAATCTAGGGTTCCAAAAACTAGTTTGTAGGCGTCGAAATTTAAAAATCACAAATTTGAACCGTCCAAACTTTCTCAAATGGAAAGTTGACCAAAACAACAATTGTATATATTGATGAGTTTAATAAACTTGGTATTCAAAACTTTTCAATTTAAAGTCATTTAGAGTTCATAATACTATAATCAAAGTGTTGTTTTTTCATTTGACCAAATTTGACTTGGTCAAACTTGCTCAAATGAGACACTAAATGACCTCAGATGACAAAACTCTGAATACCAAGTTTGATCATCTCAGCAAGATCTACAATTGTTACATAGCTCATTTTCCTATTTGAGAAATTTTTATCAAACACTAGTCACAACTTCTTGAATCTCATATAGACTTTCTAAAACTATGCCACACACTTGTGAAATTTGAACTACATTTTGGTCAAGCTTTTTCAAATGAAAAAATGGCCTCTATAAGGATTGTAGATATTGATGAGATGAACAAACTTGGTATTCAAAACTTTTCAATTTGAGACAATCTAGGGTTCCGAAAACTAGTTTGTAGGCGTCAAAATTTAAAAATCACAAATTTGAACCGTCCAAACTTTCTCAAATGGAAAGTTGACCAAAACAACAATTGTAGATCTTTTTGAGTTTAACAAACTTGGTATTCAAAACTTTTCAATTTGAAGTCATTTAGAGTTCATAATGCTAGAGTCAAAGTGTTGTTTTTTCATTTAACCAAATTTGACTTGGTCAAACTTGCATAACATATTACATAATATCCGTCTCTAAAACATAATATATTAAACATGCATCGTTGTATCATGCGGGCACAACAGTGAATTTCTTCTTGATGTATGACCCTTGGTTATGATCTTGTCATAACCATGGAGTGTCTTCATCATTTAACATGATGCTTGGATCTTTCTTCACTATGAAGGGTGGAATTCGGATATTTCTTTCGTAATCTTCTGACATGTCTGACTTGTCTTCAATTCTCACTACATTTATTTTCTCAGAAAGAATTATGTGGCGCTTTGGCTCATTGATCATCGAGTTGATGTCTTCGTTTTTTCCTCTCTTTGATTTTGTAGACATGTCTTTCACATAGAACACCTGACTCACATCGGCAGTAAGGACGAATCGTTCCTCTTTGTACCCAATATTGTTGAGGTCCACTGTTGTCATTCCATACTCTTTATCGACTGTTACCCCTCCTCCGGTCAGCTTCACCCATTGGCACCGGAACAAAGGGACTTTAAAATTACGTGCGTAGTCTAGTTCCCATATCTCTTCTATGCGGCCATAATATGTTAGTATATTCCCATTTGGATCTGTGCCATCTATGCGAACACCACTATTTTGATTGGTGCTCCTTTTATCTTGGGCAACTGTGTAAAATGTATTCCCATTTATTTCGTACCCTTGGTACATGAGGATATGCCACGATGGCTGCCTAGCCAACAAATACAGTTGCTCATCAATATTGTCATCGCCTTGACATTCTTTTCGCAACCAACCACTGAAACTTTCCATGTGCTGACGCCTAATCCAAGCTTCAGTCTTCCCTGGAAACTTGGATCGTAAGAACTCCTTATGTATCTCGATGTACGGATGCACCAATGACGAGTTCTGAAGAACTGTGTAGTGTGCTTTATTGAAATAATCGTCTTCCATGCCGATATATGTTTTCTTCCCTAAAGTTCCTTTACCACTGAGTCTCCCCTCGTGTCATGATTTGGGAACACCAATCGGGGCAAGGTCAGGAATAAAGTCAACACAGAACTCAATGGCCTCCTCTGTTCCATAGCCCTGGGCGATGCTTCCTTCAGGCTTAGAACGGACTTTCACATATTTCTTCAAGACTCCCATAAACCTCTCGAAGGGGAACATGTTATGTAAGAACACAGGTCCAAGAATACTAATCTCCTTCACCAAATGAACTAGGAGGTGTGTCATGATATTAAAGAAGGATGGATGGAACACTAACTCAAAGCTGACAAGACATTGAACCACATCATTCTGTAGAGTAGCTAGTTCCACTGGATTGATTGCCTTATGAGAAATTGCATTGAGGAATGCACATAGCTTCACGGTGGCTAGACGTACATGTGGAGGTAGAATTCCTCTTAAAGCAACTGGAAGCAATTGCGCGATAAGCACATGGCAGTCGTGGGACTTTAAGTTTAGGAATTTCTTATCTGGCACATTTATTATACCCTTTATATTGGAGGAGAATCCCGATGGGACCTTGATGCTGCTTAGACATTCGAACATGCTGTCCCTCTCTTCTTTGCTAAGCGTGTAGCTAGCAGGACTTAAGTAATGACATCCATCATCTGTCTTCTCTAGATGAAGGTTGTCTCGTTCTTTCATGCTCTGCAAGTCCTGGCGTGCTTCAAGTGAATCCTTTGGCTTCTCGTACACATCCATGAATCCTAACAGGTTCACACAAAGATTCTTTGTCAGGTGCATCACGTCGATTGCGTTGCGGACCTCTAGGACTTGCCAATAGGGTAGCTCCCAAAAGATGGACTTCTTCTTCCACATGGGTGCGTGTCCCTTAGCATCTTTGGGAACAGATTCACTGCCTTGTCTCTTTCCAAATACTACTTTCACATCCTTGACCATTGCGAGTACATTTTCCCCGGTTCGGTTATGAGGCTTCTTCCGGTGGTCTGGCTTACCTTTAAAATGCTTCCCTTTCTTTCTTACTTGGTGATTCAAAGGAAGGAATCGACGATGGCCAAGGTACATGACCTTTCGACATCTTTTCAAATATATACTGTCAAGGTCATCAAAACAATGTGTGCATACATTATATCCTTTGTTTGTCTGACCTGAAAGATTACTTAAAGCAGGCCAATCATTGATTGTTATGAACAACATTGCTCGTAGGTCAAAGTGTTCTTGTTTGTACTCATCCCAGACACGTACACCTGGTTTGTTCCATAAAACTAGAAGTTCTTCAACTAATGGCTTCAGATAGACATCAATATCGTTGCCAGGTTGCCTCGGACCTTGGATGAGGATCGGCATCATAATGAACTTCCGCTTCATGCATAACCATGGAGGAAGGTTGTAGATACATAGAGTAACTGGCCAAGTGCTATGACTAGTGCTCTGCTCTCCAAAAGGATTCATACCATCTGTACTTAAGGCAAACCTTAAGTTTCTAGCCTCATTTGCAAACTCTGGAAATTCCCTGTCTATCGCTCTCCACTGGGACCCATCAGCTGGGTGTCTTAGCATATTGTCTACTTTACGGTCTTCTTTATACCACCGCAACAATTTTGCATGGTCTTTATTTCTGAACAAATGTTTTAAGCGTGGTATTATAGGAGCATACCACATAACCTTGGTAGGGATTTTCTTTCTAGGACGTTGTTCACCCTCGACATCACCAGAATCATCGCGCCTGATCTTATACCGCGATGCTTTACATACCGGGCATTCATCCAAATTCTTGTATTCATTGCCATAGTAGAGGATGCAGTCATTAGGACATGCATGTATCTTCTGAATTTTTAATCCCAAAGGGCAGACAACCTTTTTTGCTTCGTACGTAGTGATGGGCAATTCATTTGACTTCGGAAGCATCTTCTTTATGAGGTTCAATAAATTCCCAAATGCCTTGTCGGATACACCATTCTTTGCCTTCCACTGTAGCAATTCCAGTGTTGTACCCAGCTTTTTTTGCCCCTCTTCGGCCGTCGGGTATAGCAACTTCCTATGATCCTCAAGCATGCGCTCGAACTTAACTTTTTCTTTTTCACTTTCCCATTCTTGTTGTGCATCACGAATGGCATCGCCAAGAGCATCACCGAGATCTTCTACCGCTACCTCTTCTTCATCTCCCCCCATTGTAGTATCATCAAAGGCACCATACTGAGCAATAATGTCATCAATGTCTAAATCTTCTCCTTCACCTTCTTCCATCATGACCCCGCTTTCTCCATGCTTAGTCCAACATATATAGTTTGACATGAAACCTGACTTAAGCAAATGTGAATGAAGACTCATTGAGCTTGAATATTCCTTTAAATTCTTACATAGGGCACATGGACAGCACATGAAACCATCCCGCTTATTTGCCTCGGCCACACCTAAGAAATAGTGCAAGCCCTCAATAAAGTCTTGGGAGCGGCGATCGGCATTGTACATCCAATGGCATGACATAATTTGTATTACACGATAAATTATGAAAACCTTGAATATAATTAAGTATTTTATTACACAGCATAGATGACACACACACGGTTGATTAATTAACTAAGCCTGGCTACAACGTAAGCAATCCCAACTATCACTAAACAAACTAAAACTACAATGCACTTCAGTAACATAATTATTTCGTGATCGTACGCAACTAAAACAGACAAATCATTCTTCTGTTGAATATCAATAAGCTTCTCCTGCTGGCTCACTGCCTCATCAGCAGCAGCCAAATTCTGCACGTATGTAGCATAATCTTCCTCCCAGTACCAACCATCGCATCCATTGCCCTCCCACTGAAATTAAAGCCAAAAAATATTTAGTCAAAAATATTCAAGAAAAGCAGGTCAATTAGCCATAATAATCAAATGCGTAAGAAACTCACATCGCGATCTGGGCACTTGTAGAAAACACGACCCTTGTTGGGTCCCTGTCTCTTGACTCGGTACTCCATCACAATCTTCTATTTACACTTGCCGCAGATAATGAGAGGGAGTTCTGGCCTCAGTCGTTTCGCAACCGAACGAGAGGCCGAGGATCCGGTACCAGTTGTCATCTACTTTCTATACTTATTTTTGTAAACTACTGTAAATTTCATATTTTCTAAAATAATATATTTAAATAAAACTAAAATTATTTATTTATCTAACTAAACCATGAAATATGTACTATGTATAATAGTAAAATACCAAACTATCAAGTGATTTTACTATTGTAAATCATCATGTGATTTTGAGCTA
This sequence comes from Miscanthus lutarioriparius, assembly GCA_904845875.1. Taxonomy (NCBI): domain Eukaryota; kingdom Viridiplantae; phylum Streptophyta; class Magnoliopsida; order Poales; family Poaceae; genus Miscanthus; species Miscanthus lutarioriparius. The sequence goes on from CAJGYO010000004.1 coordinate 20,747,612, forward strand.
AAAATGACATAGAAATCACATAGCTCAAAAACATGTTTCAATAAATAACCATCCGTACTAGTTGACCTTGCTTACGTGATCATCTCGGCGAGCATTTCTCCACCGGACGGCACCGTACTTGGCCAAGTAAGAGCTCCGATTCTACGAGGAAGGGAACACGGTCTTCCACGACCGTTGCCGCTCTTCCTCGTAGAATCAAAGCTCCTCCTTGACGTCCGTTACCGCTCGACAGAGAAAATGCTCGTCGAGATGATCACGGTCCGCAAGTTCAACTAGTACGGATTTTCTACAATTTTCTAACTATTTTCTAAGTTTTTCATTTCATGAAAAAATTAATTCTAAGATCACGTAAGCCGCCGGGGACGAGGATGGCGCGTGCTCCAGCGAGGACGAGCGAGGCGTGATTTTGATGAACTAATTTAACTTTTATTTATCCAAACATATATGCAAATCATCATGTGATTTTGAGCTAAAAATGACATATAAAATCATAATAAAGTCCAACATATAAAGTTACACATGCATCTACATCGCAAAATGAGATAAGCTACTGATAAAACATAAGAGAATTAAGTTTGTTACCTCCAAAATCGAAGAGCAACACCAATGGAGGGGGAGAGAGCAAGAACAACAGCAACCTGAAGAACAGAGGCAGTGAGTTTGAATGGAATGGCTCGGACTCGGGGAGTAAGAAATAAGCCGGTGTATAGGCCGGCATAATTAGTCCCGGTTAGATGGCCAAACCGGGACTAAAGATTAATATTTATTCCCGGGGTATCACCCAAACCGGGACTAAAACCTTTAGTCCTGGCTGGTATTACCAACCGTTAGTCCCGGTTGGTAATATCAGCCGGGACTAAAGATCCCTGCCACGCGGACGACCGTTGGGCAGGGACCTTTAGTCCCGGTTGGTATTACGAACCAGGACTAAAGGGTCCTTTAGTCCCGACGGCAAAAAAATGCCGAGGCTAATGCCGAATTGGGACATCGTTCTAAAGTTTGTTCTCTAGTAGTGCACCTATGGTAACTTTGTCCTTCAAAAGGATTTGTCGGCCCAGTCTTTGAAGATGCTGCTCATCACTACTATCAAGTTGTTTTCAGATAGTATGCGGATAGCAGGATAGGCATATTAATATTTTACTATAAAAGTGATTCCCGCATAAATCAGGAACAAATCGTCAAGGGTTTGAGTGTTTGACCTAAAACTAAGAATAAGAAAACTAAACATCCCGACAGTAGGACTTGCATTGTCTAGTGACATGGTCCAATTACCTGGCATGTCGACTATCTGATGATGTTCTCCAACTGGTCTCACTCTCCGTTCCTCCTTTTTTCCAAATACCTTTTCAGTGTGCGTGACTTCCTTTTCTCGAGATCCTGCAATAGTGTGCACACGAAACCTATTGCACCAGCAGCCCTATCTTTCCGTCCCAGCCTAGCTAATTAACAAAGGCAAAAGGAAAATCTTGTGCTTTAAGCCGCCGGTGCAAGGAGAAAAGGGTTACCCATTTCTTCTCCCCATCGTCGTCACTAAAAACGTCTCATCTTGTTGCAAGCATGCAACTCCGGGGCCTACACAATTTGCAGTTTTGTCTCCATCGAGCCGGTTTATATGTATAATAAAGGTGCACACTCTGTGTCATGACGCACGCACGTCTTGTGGGTGCGACACCAGCAGCATATCACACTCAAACATAACTGAAGGGGCGCATGATCGAGATACCGTGGAAGCTGCAGCCAGGTACTGTATGTTGCAACTTGCAAGCTAGTCTCTATATACCCCGGTAGGTGTTTTTCTCATTGGATGTAAGTGTAATATATGCAACAATTGATCGCGGGAGGGAGTTCTTTGGTACATTTATTAATTCCTCACAAGGATCTATGTGTGGAGTCTCTGGAATATAGATCGAAAAAAGCGAGCATCTTTAAATGTTGGATTAAGTCCACTTTTGGTCCTTTAACTATTGGGTTCATCTAATTTTGATCCTCAACTACAAAACTGTTTAATGCTGGTACCTCAACTGTCAAAACCGTTCACTTATAGCCCCTCGGCGCGGGTGAGGCTGTTTTGTCCAACATGCAGCCTTTTGACCACGCCATGCTGGCGTTAACCATGCCACGCTGGCCCCTCTCTTTCCTCCCGTCCTACGCGCGTGAAGGAGGCAATGGCGGCGGCGGCGCTCGAGCAAGTTGCGGCGGCGGAGCGCCGCCGCCCGAACAGGCTACAACACGCTTCCCCCATGCACCCCAGCCAAGCTTGCCGCGCCCGCCGCCTCGTGCGCCCCGGCCAAGCTCGCCATGGCCATTGCCATGGTTGTTCGGTGCTCGCAGGCCGCCACGGTCGCCGTCGCGTTCCTGCTGTTCCGCCCTTCACCGAGTCGAACGAGCGCCACCGTCGGTTAAGCGAAGCCCTCCTGCACGCGGCGCGTTTCATCGCCGGCTCGCTGCGCCGCTGCGGCACCACGGCCATGGCGTCGCCGCTGCCATGGCTGCCTGCGCACGGACCCGAGCCGAGCCCCCTCCGCCCCAGTCGCGCCCTCCTCCATGTTCCCCTCTCCCCGGCGCGCCTCTCCTTGGCTCCTCCCCGCCACTGTGGAATCTCACCACCGCGGCCATGGCTGCTGGGCTGCCGGTGCAAGTAGCCAGCAGGCCACGGCCCACCTCCCGCCAAGCCGCGGCCGGCCCCAGGACTACGTGGGCCTGGCTCTGCTCGCCGGTCGGCCTCTTTCGCTGCTAGCTGGTCCTGCCAGCACTCCCCCGTCGCCTCCGATAGGGGAGTCACCGGGGAGTAGGGCCTGCGGATCCGACATGCCAGGGAGTAGGGCATTGCGGATCTGGCCGGCGTTGAGGTGGGGAAGAAGCCAGCCCGCACTCGTGCCGGGAGCGCCCACGCTGGGAGGCTGGCCCGCGTCGAGGAGACGCTCGCACCGGGGAGGCAGGGCCGTGCCGGGACCGCCTGCTGCGCGAGGGTCCGCGCAAGCGCCGCCGAGTCGGAGGGAGGAGCGCCCGCGCCACCGCGCGGGAGAGAGGAGGTGGCGGGGGAGTGGCCGTGAGGATGGAGAGGGAGGGTTGACTGGATGACGCGTGGGCCCCATATGTCACTGAGATGGAGGTTGGGACCTACGTGACGGTCAACGCAAGCGTGGCGTGGTCAAAACAACTCCACGTTGGACAAAACAGTCTTACCCACGCCCAGGTGCTAAAAATGAACGGTTTTGACCGTTGGAGTACCAGCATTAGACGATTTTGTAGTTGAGAGTCAAAATTTAACTGAACCCAATAGTTGAGGGGTTAAAAGTGGACTTAATCTTTAAATGTTTATTGGTCCACCACATCTTGTTTTTTTTTCAAGACCAAGTACAGAGATTTATATATACGAGCATACACTCATCCCTATAAACACATGTATATGTCGTCTATCATTAAAAGAATAGTAACGTTAAATCCTGTAATAAATTTAAAAAAATACGAGCACCTATGTCAAGTCAAGAATTTAAATTTAGTGAGCATGTTCTACCCTAAGAAACCTACCGTCAGTTAATGGATAGATCACCGTACCTTCCCGTTCAACATGGTTCACAACTGGTCACCACTGTGATTCTTAGCATGTTTGATAGAGCTCATACAGAAGCTCCTCCGTGGATTTCAGGAAAAAAAACTCTTGGAGAAGTGATTTTAGTTTTAGATTAAATTTATTAAGTGGGTCTCTAAAATAAACTAACACTACTACATAAATGGTTTTTGTTAACGATATTTTCACCGTTGGTCCGTTATAAAACTGATGGTGAAAATCACCCAGTCATGCACATGCCCGCGAGTTGTGCACGTGCTAGACCACTCTCTCCTCGTTATTTTTTTTCTCCCACTGTCCGCTCTTTTTTTCTCTCTTCCTGTTTTACTCCTCTCATGAATGACACCTGGCCTTGTTTATTTCCACCTTCTAAACTTTAGCCTCTGTCACATCGAATATTTGGGCATATACATCAAGTATTAAATATAGACTAATTACGAAACTAAATGCACAGATTAAGACTAATTTGCGAAACTAATTTTTTAAACCTAATTAGTCTATGATTTGATAATAAGGCGCTACCGTAACCATGCGTTAATAATGGATTAATTAGGCTTATTAAATTCGTCTCGTGGATTACGGAGAACTTGTATAATTTATTTTATTATTACTGTCCAAACATTCGACGTGACACTCGATTTGACACCCTAAACTTTAACCCCTAGATTTTCGTTATTTTTTCTCCCACTGTCATCTCTTTTTTCCTCTCTCTTCCTGTTTTACTCCTCCCATGAATGACACCTGTGCAGCTTCTTTAGTCCTCCATATCTCTTCCTCTCTCTCTTGAAACAAGTAGTAGCTTCCCTGGCCCCACATGGAAAGCCCCAGCGCAGCAGCCCCGGGAGAGCGGCCTTGGCACCTCAACACGGGTCTACCCACCATGACCGAAGCTAGGCATCGACACCCCAGTGGCTGATCCACAGCGAGGTGAGCCTTCTCCCCCTCTGCATAAGCAGATCCATGGTGTGTGTGCTTGACAACAGGCCCCACGATGGGCAATGGGAGGCGGAGGACAAGGAGCACGAGGGCTACCTCGACGGGCACTGCAAATGAATGGCAGCGCGCCGTCAGCCATGAGCACACACCATGTAGATCGAAGCTTCGACGGGGTGGGCCCAGTGGCCAGTGGGCCAGTGTGGTCATCACCAAAGCTGACCATTAAAAAAAAACATTAGCGTGATAACTCTGACTATATCACCATTCACTTTCACTAGCAAGGGGTGAAACCGACTGTGATGAGAGTTTCCCATTTGACGGTGAAAATGTTTTTTAGTAGTGTAAGAGGCTGGTAGATGAAAAAAAATACTATTCTCATTCACTTCCTCATAGAATCATATTTTTTGCTATAGAGTGTATCTTATAGAATCATAAAAAATTGGTCTCGGTGATAAAATCACTTCTCTTAGCAGAGAACCAAAAGCAGAAGTCATCATACCAACCAACGCATGAGAAGTAGTAAAATGTGGTGTGAAGGCAATAATGCCACCACCAATCTCACAAAGTATTGTCCTGTTCATTTGGATGATAAACTATGACTGAAAGTCTTGTTGGCTGATTTATTGTGAGAGAAAAATACTGTTCGTTGGCTGAAAAAGTACGACTTATAAGTCAAGCGAATAGGACGGATCCATGAATGGCTGACTATTTGACTCTATCAAAATGTGTCAAATCCCCTAAAGCCGCTAACTGTCACAATTTATTGATTCCATTTTACCGGCACGAAATGGAAAGTTCATCGAATGTCCCCACCTAAGCCACATATACACGCTACTTGGTACCCACAATATATCGTGTTTGTTTGTTGAGAAGTTGGCAGCGTCCGGCTGCCACTGTGGCATGGCCATGTGAGATGCTGGTGCTGGCGTCTCGCGTTTTGGACTGGTTGCATGCGGGGGCAGTAGACTAGAGGCCTAGATAGTTTGTCCTAAGAGTTTAAGGATTAGGCGTGCACTTTACTATAAATGTTAATACTATTTATTATAATTTTAGTTAAACTTTAGCTAATTTGATTAACACGAACCTCATAATTGTATTTTTTTTTTTGTTATGAAGGGATTACAACACAACACTCCTGTTTATTCAGGGAAAAAAACTAAAAAACGATGGCGAGGAAATTGCAAACCAAATGAAGCTCTGAATGCCAAATTGGGGCAACATATATTTAGGCCCATGGGCTTCTTGCTCTCCGGCATCCCGCCACACCCTCATTAGACCCACAAACTGGCGGCCCACGCAACAAAGTCCAACAGGTAGTAGGAAAGGCCCTCTCCGGTCACAACTCACCACAAGTCCCACAGCACTCTCCCCGACCTTGCCGTCCACTCCCCCAGCCGCAGCCGCGCCGTTCGCCCCGACAGGACAGGAGAGCAGCAGGATGCCGGCGACGCCGACGATCATCGGCGCCCTCCTGGGGTTGGGCACCCAGATGTACTCCAACGCCCTCCGCAAGCTCCCCTACATGCGCCGTAAGTCCCTGTCTCCTATCCCCTGTTCATTTCTCCGTTTCTTGACCTGTCTCCGCATTGCGTCCCGCGCCCCATGAGTCGTCCTGGCGCCCGATTCCATCTGATCTGCGGTATTTCCACCTGCCCCCGTGGTGTTTCGGTTGGTCTGGGCGCCTTCCTTGGTCTTTGGAGTCCTAGATGCGATATGGTTCTTGATTTTGGGGGTGGTGGGCTCTAGATTCAGACTCGGTTGTTGGGTTCTCCTTGTACGGCGAAATATTAGGATTTGATTTAGAAAGTACGCAATTTGGGATTTAAGTTCAGCCTTTTTTGTTACGAATTTACCATTTCACCTTGATTTAGGAGGCCATACTGTCGAAGAGATTCCCCCCTTTGTTCCCCATTACCCCTTACTATTCATGATTTCAGTATTTACGTTGTACCAGTCTCCTTTTAGATACGACGATTCATTCTCATGTGCTTCTTATGTCTAAATTGTTATAGATCCATGGGAGCATGTGTTGGGGATGGGTCTCGGTGCAGTGTTTGTGAACCAGCTGGTAAAGTTTGACGAGAAGCTCAAGGAGGACCTGGACAAGATGCTTGAGCGCGCCAGGCTAGCCAACGAGCAACGCTACATTGGTACAGTGCTAACTTGCTCTGGCATGTTATGTTTGCAAATTCATTATACTATTGTTGCCGGTAGTTCTCGCATATAATATGCCATATTGCCTCTTCCATCAGCAATGCTACTAGAAGAGTTAGCAGATGTTGTATCATTTTGATCCAATTTTAACATATAAGTTGTCATACTGCCAGCAGTGTTCGAAGAATGGAGAGTGTCTGTGTGTGGGTTGTTTCTAAAACCCTTTTATCCTTAATGCCATATTCGAGGAAAAATTCACACATTTGATTTTTGAACTCCTTCGAGTACACTAATTTTATCTGCAATTTTATGTTTCAATCTGCCTTGCTGACAGCAAAGATAAAGAGATCGACAAAGTCTATAATTTGACTGTCCAAGTGTTAAACAAAGCTGCCGTATCACAAATTGCTCAGACATGGAAATCCTTTAGTTTCTGTATCAGGATCTTGCATAAAATGGAAATGGAACACATCTCCCACGAGCTACATTGGCAAACCCCCCTTTCAGTTTTGTTTGAAGCAGAGGAAAGATACAAATTTCAAATCATTTGAAAAACTTACATTTATGATATCAGGGGTAGAGGGTGAGCTTAAGACCCTCCAAAAGAATAAAAAGAAAACTAGATTCCTTTACTTCCATACAAAACATGGAGCTATGCTATTTGACCCAAACTGCTACCCTGCTGACTGTTGTGTCAAATTGGATGGCTGAAGAATTTTCCTGATGGAAGCTATGAATTATGAACATGATTAAATTTTTCCCTAACTTCCTTTTTTTTGTGATGTGAATGTCCACATCCATCCTTGCAATTGTAGTACAAAAAAGCTAGGGTCGCAATTTAGTCCTGTTTGTTTTTACTGTGTTTTTCACAGTATCCGATTCGAATAAGATGTCTTTCAAACTAATAGAGTAAACTGTTGTAGGTGGTTTCCAAAGTTCTGTATTTTGAAGATTGTTTGGAATATGATTAGTGTGAATGTTGTTCTCAAGTAGCATGCTAAGTGGCTACACCATCAAGAACCCCAATCATTCATATTCGCTATGGCGATGTAGAAACTTTCTTCTGAGGACATTTAATCTTTAGTCCTGCCATATTGGTACCTTGCAAGTTCCATCCTTTGGCCCCTATCTCTATTAAATAGAGTACTTGGATTAGGTGACATTACTTCAGTCCCTTTCAAAGGCCTTATGTTGATCAAAGTCTGAACCTAATATCATATTCTTGTTTGAATCTGCACACATTTTGCATTGGCTCATTAATATTTTGTTGGCTTTTGCTTCTTCTCCTTTTTTACATTCTCCCTTATAAACCCCAAAAACGTTTGCATTTTCTTTGTTAATCATTAATTATGACAGAGAGCATACCATTTTTCATTCTCACTTTACTGATGGGAAGTCCGTTATAATCCAGAAAAAAAAAAGATTGTGGAACTAAATGCTTGTCTGATTTTGTTATAATGTTGCTTAATATCTGTAAGCTGTTGGCTTACATGATCTAACTTTACCATATATTAGATAGTTGTAGTACTTAACAAATAGTTAATATCTCTAATTGATATTTGGCTACGGAACAAAGTCTGGCTGTAGATTGAAGGTTAAACCAGAACAAAGTTTCCAAGTAGGAATTTGTTATGGCTGCAAATTGGAAGGTTTTACTACCATTTGCAGTTAGAAGGTGATGAAAGTGAAGAGCTGCAAAAATGTGGTTGCATGGCTAACCTATACTTTTTTTTTTTTTTTGAGTGGAGGCTAACCTATACTTGGATGATGCTATTTATAGTTGTGAATCTATAAAGTGGCTGGAAGCAGTTGACCATTGGACCACTATTTACTAACATAAAAAACATAAGAGGCCCTGGGAACAGCTTGGTGCCTGTCTTTTACCATTCTGTTAGGAAGTCATGGGGCCTAACAACTTTTCCATTCCACCTTTTGTGCAGATGATGATGAATAGCTGTTCAGATTTGTTTGCCAGCGACCTGTATTTTTGCAACATGTTGTCAGTACACATGGTCAGGACCCGAGGATCCCCCATCGTCTTAGTTGTTGTTTCAGCTTCCACATTTCAACTGTGGTCTTGTAATAAATGCCCCGTTCGCTGGTCTGAAACTTGGCTGAAACTGGCTGAAAAACACTGTTCCGGCTGAATTGTTGTGAGAGAAAAACACTGTTCCGGCTGAATTGAAAAAAGAAGCCGAACAAGCCGAAAATGTCGTTTCACAATGGATCTGATGGATTACCTATGTAAGACACCAATTATGGGCTTATTCTCATGCAAAATTACTCAATTATAATGATTGTGTTTTTGCAATGCAAACTTTTCTCTTCCATTCTTCTTCCTGTCTGGTGACATTACTTTCATTGCTCTTTTTTTCATTGGACATAATGATTTGCAAGGCCTGTATTCGCCAAGGTTTCCTATTTTAAAGTGATACTACAATCATGTCGTCCGATGAGCACTTTAGTACTGCCTCTCTCATTTCGCAATCGCAGTACTGTTACACGTCTGTTTCAGCTATGTGCGGAATGAGTAGCAAAGGGATCTCAACCATTGATGCTTTGGTATGCCTCGTTGCTGGACATTTCCATATGCTTGTACAAGGGACCTCAAAATTTGAAATTAAGCAATCCAATTTTGAAGGGCACTCTTGACTTGATTCAATTTGCAAACCCTAAAAACCATAAGCTTCTTTTCCCCCTAATTTCATGAATGAAAGATAGGCTAGCTGAAGAAGGACTCAGAGAAAGCAGCTGCTAGGACAAATTCATCCCAGTTTCGAAATTCTAACGCTTCTCGCAAGCGCGATAGTAATCGAGTGAAACGTGGAGCAGCAGATCGGAGACCTGCCGCGCAGTCGGCCTCTCCCCCGGCGCCTCCCTCGTGCACCGGAGCGCCACCTCCAGTACCTCCGTCATCGACGACTCCTCACGCGGCGCCAGAGGCTTCAGAGCAGGATCGAACACCTGCTCCCGGGCCGGCAACGGCGCGTCCATCCTTGACTGCACCCACCTCACCATGTCCATGTCGCCGCCGAAGGTCTTGTCGGTTGGCAATAGCCCGGTAACGAGCTCCATCAGCACGATGCCCATGCTGTAGACGTCGCTCCTCTCCGTCGCCTTCAGGGAGTAAGCACACTCTGCAGAGATAATGTGGCACTCCACTGTCAGTAACTGAACCCTTGCGTTTCTGTAGCATTTCAGATTGCCGTTGAAATTACCTGGAGCGATGTACCCGTATGATCCGGCGAAGCAGGAAGCTGACTCGGTGAAGTCCTCGCCGAAGGCGGCCTGCCGGTTCTCGGCGACGGCCTTGGCGAGGCCAAAGTCGCCGAGGTGCGCCTCCATGTCGCCGTCGAGGAGCACGTTGCTGGACTTGATGTCCCGGTGCACGATCCGCGGCACACAGTCGTGGTGGAGGTACTCCACGCCCTGCGCCAGCCCGGCGGCGACCTTGAGCCGCGCGTCCCAGCTGAGCGTCTGCTTCTTCCGGCCATCGCTGCTGCCGTGCAGCCAGTCGTAGAGGCTGCCGTTCTCCATGTACTCGTACACGAGCATGCCGCCGCCGCCGCCACACTCGCGGGACGTGACGAAGCCGAGCAGCTTGACCAGGTGCCGGTGACGGACGCGGCCCAGGATCTTGACCTCCCGCGTGAAGCTCTTGTCGCTGTCCATGTGCGCGATCCTCTTCACGGCCACCGTCTCGCCAGTGGACAGCTCCGCCCTGTACACCGTGCCTGACCCGCCGGACCCGATGGCGAACTGGTCGCTCAGGTTCGCGGTGGCCTCCATGATCGCCTCCCACCGGAACTCCCGCCGCGCCGAGCCCTTGACGACGAGTTGCCGGTTTGCGCTGCCCGAGCTCGACGACGAGAACGCCGTGCAGTTCACCTCACCTCCCCGGGCCCGGCGGCGCACTGCCATCAGCGCAAGCATGATGGTCAGGAGCACAATCAACAGCGTGACCGCCGCAGACACCAACGCGATGGTCGCCGCGTGCAATGCCGAATGGCTGTTTCTGCTGCCGCAACCTCTCAAGGGGCTACCGCAGAGCCCTGCATTGTCGGAGAACGCGGCCTGCGGCCACCGGCCGAACTCAGTGCCCAGCTTCCCTTCCAGCTGGTTGCTGGACAGGTCCAGCTGCACCAAGCTACTCATTCCAGCGAGCTGCGATGGAACGGCGCCGACCAGAGCATTGTGGGACAGGTTAAGGTCTTCAAGCTTGGAGAGTGAACCGAGTGACGCAGGGATGTGGCCACTGAGATTGTTGCAGCTCAAGTCTAGCAGGCTCTGCAGCTCTTGTAGCTTACCGATATCAGGAGGGATCGGGCCGGACAGGTAATTCTGTGACAGATTCAGCTCATAGAGACTGCTCAATTTTGCAACCGCCGTCGGAATCAGACCTGAGAGCTGGTTGTGCGCGAGGTTCAGCACGTTGAGGGACACCAACCTGCCGAGTTCAGGCGGCACTGTTCCATTGATCTGGTTGTTGTCGAGCGACAGCTTCAGGAGCTTGGAGCAGTTGCTGAGCTGCACCGGGATTGCTCCGGCGAACTCGTTGTTGGAGAGTGACAGCTCGCCGAGCTGCGGCAGCGAGCCCAGCCAGTCCGGAACCGCCCCTGACAGGCGGTTGTGGCTGAGGACGATGAGGCTGAGCTGCGTGCACTGTGCAAGCGTCGCGGGGATGCCGCCGGTGAGCGCGTTGCTTGACACGTCCAGCAGCGTCAGCGCGGCGATGCCGCCGAGCGATGGCGGGATGGGCCCGGAGAGCATGTTGCTCCCCAGGCGCACGCGCTGGAGCGACGACGACCTGCCGAGCTGTGCGGGGATCCCGCCGTCGAAGGAGTTGTTGGTCGCGTCGAACGACAGCAGCCTCGCCGTGCCGCAGAGCGGTAGGAGGCTGCCACTGAGCCGGTTGTGCGCGATGTTGACCCTCGTGATGTTCCGGCACTCGAACATGCCGTCCGGGATGGCGCCGGAGAGCGAGTTGTTGTACAGCATGAACTGCTCCAGAAAATGGAGCTTCCCGAACGTCTCGGGAATCGGCCCGGACAGAGCATTGTCGGCCAAATCAATGATTTCAAGTTGCTGGCACTCACCCAGCTCCGACGGGATCACGCCAGACAGCTCGTTCTGTCTGAAGTCGAGGAAGATCAGCTGCGACAGGTTCCCCATGGACGTCGGTATGCTCCCGTTGAACCGGTTCCCGAAGAAATCGATCAGCTGCAAGCTCGCGCAGTCCCCGATGGACTCCGGTATCTCGCCGGCGAACAGGTTCTCGTACAGGTACAGCACCTCCAGGTTCACGAGGCGGCCGATGGCGTCCGACAGCCGACCGCTGAGCTCGTTGTGATACAATGCCAGTGTTTGGAGCTCGGTGAGATTGAAGAGCTCTCGCGGCAGCTCGCCGGAGAGGCTGTTGTTGTTGAGCAGCAGGTCCGTCAGGTTGCCGAGCTTGCCGAGCGCGGCTGGGATACCGCCGAAGAGGCTGTTGTTCGCCAGGTCGAGCTGCGTCAGCGCCCGGCACCGCGAGAGCCCCTCCGGTATCTCCCCGGTGAAGTTGTTCGTGGAGAGCATAAGGTGCTCGAGGCTACTAGACTCCGCTTCATCGCCGCCGCACAGGTCGCCGGGGACGCTGCCGGTGAGTTGGTTGTCGGATAGCACCAAGACAGTAAGCTCCGGCAGGCGGCCGAGCTCGGCGGGCAGCGCGCCAGAGAGCATGTTGCCGGACAGGTCGATCGTGCGCACATGGGAGAGCGCGGCGAGCGTGCGCGGGACGCGGCCGGAGAGGCGATTGTTCATGAGGTTGAGGTACTGGAGCTCGCCAAGCGCGCCGAGCCCCGGCGGTATGGCGCCCACCAGCGAGTTATTCCCAAGGTTGAGATTCTGGAGCCCCGCGAGCCTCCCGAGCACCGGCGGTATCGCGCCCGTGAGCTGGTTGCCGGCGAGCGAGAGCACCTGGAGGCTCGCCAAGCCGGCGAGGCCACGCGGTATCGGCCCGGACAGCGCGTTCTGCTGCAGGTTCAGCGCCGTGAGCGCCCCGAGCCGCCCGAGGCTCGCCGGGATCGGGCCGGTGAGGTTGCAGGAGGCGAGGCCGAGCACGGTGAGGTTGCCGAGCTTGCCAAGCGCGTCCGGGATGGCGCCCGACAGGCCCGGGTTGTCTCCCAAGCGGAGCACCTGGAGCGCCGAGAGCGCCCCCAGCGACGCCGGTATCTGGCCCGTGAGCTGGTTGGAGTAGAGCAGCAGCACCTGGAGGTTGGCCAGCCCGCCGAGCGCCGCCGAGACGGGTCCCGTGAGCTCGTTCGACGACAGGTCGATCGCCTCCAGCGCGTCGAGACGCGCCACCGCGCGGGGCACTGTCCCGGCCAGCCCGGCGCCAGACAGGTTGAGGCCCACGACCCTGAGCCCCGCCTCGTCGCACGCCACGCCGGCCCAGGAACAGAACCCCGACGCGCCGGCGCTGGCGTTCCAGCCCGCCAAGACCCCCTGGGGATCGTCGACGAACGCGCTCTTCACCAGCAGCAGCACGTCGCCGTCGTCCGCCGCCGCCGCCATGCATGAAAGAAGAACCAGCGCCAGTATCCACAGCGGCGCCAAGAACGGCCGCGCCATTGCCATCTTCTCGGTGCCCCTCAACTCAATGCTCGCCGCTCGCCACAGCTAGCCAAGAGTTTCTTGAGCTCGTAGCCTCCTCCTAGGTGCAAGATTGTGGCGGGTACATGAGCAGGGGGTCTTGGCGGGCTGGAACGCCAGCAAGGGCAAGTAGGGAGACGCACGTATGCGGCGGGTGCGTGCATGGGCGCACGGGTTCCCGAGCGAGTCAGCGTCGGGAAGCGACGAGGCAGGGGAGTTAAAGGAGGTGGCGGTGACTGCGTCGTGTCTCAGAGAGAGGGAGCAGCAGAGGCGCCCTGTGTCTCAGTGCATGGGCCGGGCAGCCGGCAGTCAGGGCATTGAATGGCATCGACTGCGTCCGCCTCTGGAAGGAGTTGTTGTGCTTGGGGAATGGCGGAGCTGCTCGGCTGAGCTCGCTAAACAGAGGAGGAGAGAGAGAGAGGCTTCGGCTGGCAGTTGGGGGAGTCAGTAGAGCAGAGCAAGGCCGAGGAGAGAGAGGTGAGGTGGAGATCCATGAGCAGAGGAGAGAGATGGAGTTCGTAGAAAGAGAGTGGTTGGCGTCATTTTTATGGATGATGGATTCAGAATCCTTCCTGCCTTCGTCGTCGGCCCTCCATGGTTGTGACTTGTGGGAACGAAAACGAATGAAGTGGCTGGAATGATTTGACCTGCAGCATGGGGCCACACGCCAGACCTGATGTATTATTGAGATTTGATCGGAATTATACGCATAGATTTTTTTTTTATAACTATACGCATAGATTATACGCCAAGTATTTTCTGTGATGAAAAGGGGAAAAACATGAAAACCTTGCTAACCTTTTGCTGCATTTTTCGTTGAGATGGGGTTTCCACTACTCTGGCAAGGTTTCAACCGGCTTCAGTTATTGCTAAAATTCGAAGCTGACAAACCAAAAAAAAACTAACTTTATTGGCTCCTAGTTTATTTGAATGAGAGAAATAAAAGGAGTTCATGTGAACCGTGATATGAGTAGTGTTTTTGCAGGTGAAATTGAAGTTGCTTTAAACCCTGCAAAAGAGTACTAGCAACGGTTAGGTCTAGAAATTAGAGTTTTGGAAAGGGACATCTCCAGAGTATAGCAAGATAGGGTGTTTGGAAGAGATTAAGGCCTTTTTTGGCAAGGCTCTTGTGTCTCTTTGCAAGGAGTCCTGTCAATAAAAAAATGCTTCTTGAAAGGAGCCCGCAGGAGCTAGAGCTATTTTTTGCAAGAGCAATCAGAACCAAAAAAAATAACTTTTCTTGGTTCCAACTTACAAATTTAATATAAATTATTACAAAACTGTCACGGAAGTCCTTTTTGCTAAAAGTTTTTCAAAACGGTTCTACCTCCACCATAGAAGCTGCTTCACATGAAGAGCTAGAGCCGGTGACCTACCAAATGGAACCTAATGTGTCAAAAAATTGTTGTAATATAGTGGCTCTAGCGGTGGAAGCCATGGAAGAGGGGGAGGTTAAGGTGAGGGCGTCATGCACTGGTTGAACTTAATCCAAAAGCAAAAAAAAATCAGAGTGTGGGGCATTAAAATACCCCAGCACGGGGAAGAGCAAGAGTCCTATGAGGCATGAGGGCAAATAATATGCCATATTATATGGACACCATCTAAAAGCCTATAGCTCGTAATTAACAATGTCTAATTGCTATCCTCTCTATTCTAAATGATAAGACATTTTAGTTTTTTTCTAGATACGTTTCTTTTACTATGTATCTAGACATAGTGTATATCTAAGTACATAACAAAAATAATAAATCTAGAAAAGTCAAAACGTCTTATAATTTGGAACAGATGGAGTGCAAAATAAACTCCTCTAATCATTTTTGTCCTCTCTCTCTAACCATCTTCCTCAGTAGTCTTTTATGTATCTTTTATGTATCTGTGATGATATTCCAATGGATTTTATGTAGTTCTTTTAACTTTGGTTTCTGTGTAAGATCTTTTTTGTGTAGACCTAATTTCTTTTAGTTTTCCTCTCTCCTTTTTAATATTATTTCTGCATCAGGAAATGTTTTACGTGGTATTATATTAAATAGCATGGAGGTTATTATAGTCATATCATCGGGAGTGCCCTGAGGGTATAAACCAGTCCCAATACTTGTCTAGTCATATAGACATTATACATAGAAACCATATTCTCAATAGATGGTATCTTAAAAAAAATTGTCCAACCACATATTAAGCCTGTTCGTTTCGGTTGAATTGGCTTATAAGCCATGGCTGAAAGTACTGCTGGCTGGTTTAGTGTGAGAGAAAAAACACTATTTAAGCCGTGGATTATAAGCCAGATACGAACGAATAAGCCGAAACGAACAGGCTGATTATCTACATATTAGTACATTTGTCGTACCTTTGTTCCCGTGTATCTATAGTTTCTTATTTCTATTTTCTCGTCTCTTTATCTCTTTTTTTCTTAACTATAATGTTATATTATCAGTTTGTTTAGTTGAATTCCTAATTAATTAACATACAAATCATGTAGTTCTAGGTTGTGAGTACCCTTAATCCAATTGAATGGCTAAAACAATAGAGAAAGACAAGTGGTTTTTTTAATAACAGAAAGACAAGTTGGTGAGAGCAGCTCTACGAGGGTGATTGAGGGGCGTGCGTGTCTGATTGCCCACATATCTACGGAACACAAGAGGAGGTAGGCAACTAGGCATACGCATGCAAACGGATGTTGGGCTTCAGAATTAATGCATGGGCAAGCATGCGAGGAACACGATTGCTACTCTTCCTTTTCTTGTCTATACCATCTCTTTGCCCATCAATTTGACATGTGACATAATCGAGGAAACGGTACACCTATTTGACAATTCGCCTATTTTAGGAGGAATATATTAGAAAATACAAAAAAAGGAGCAGTAGTATTTTTTACATAGTGTCATTGTGTTGTCTTGAAGGCTAACTATCTTGCTATTACCAATTGGTGGTCTCCTAACGGAGCTCCATGTTATTTCTTCACAATAGAGAAAGTAGACCATAAAACTTTTCATGAAAGCAAGAAAGGTCTAGTCACCACTTAAGTGACTATAATCATCATTGATTAGTCACTGGATCTATTAATATTCTGTTTTCTAAAAAAAAGACCCACCTCTAATATTATGAAAACAATAACCAATAATTTTTTTTATATAGATTACCACCTATATGTTATGAAACATAATCTAAAGTAGACCTAAGTTTGCGCGTAAATTACCCACATGACACTATGATAGATAATATATATATATATATAACTGTTAAATTTGCGTCTAAATTACTGCTTTTATTGTTATTTAAAATAAAATACCCTTTAAATCCACATCTATATGAGGAATGAATGTCCAAATAATCATAAATTGCACCTATTTATTTATAAAATTTTCAAATTATATTGCTATTGATATAAAAAATAACTTAAACTAAACATAAATGTTGTGCTATCACTTAGATCAAGTACACATGTATACACGATATATATATATATATATATATATATATATATATATATATATATATATATATATATATATATATATAAGTAGTCATAAAAATATCTCATACAACAATAACAATAACAAATTATTGTAAATTATATTAATATCATGAATAATGTATTTAAGTAGTTACTTTAGATAAAGGTATACATTTTTATAACAGGAATGTCCTACCTATATTAACACTTTATTTTTATTAAAAATATTGTTACATATATAATTTTTATAAGAAAATCAACATCTTCTGCGGTGTATGTATGTAGGAGATTAGTGTTAGTGAAAAAGTGCCAATGAGCTTTGTGTTTTTTGAGGCTATTTAAAGTGAACAATGATTATTAGGCTTAAACACTACTCCCCCTCCGTCCCCAAAAAAAACCTTAATGTTCTAGGATTCAAAAAATGACTAAAAGAAATTGATGCTTTTATCTCTTGGGCAATAGATATAACCATATCAGCTTGAGATTGTGAAGTGCATGCCCCATGCATTCCTTTTAGTGAGAGATTTACTTCAATATATATATGGACCCAATAAAAGATGCAACTAGTATGGTCCTATATTTAGCATGGCTCCAAATCGCTCTGACTCTTGTTACAGGATGCGGAGTTGAAGTTAGTGAAGTCCTGGTTCCTAATTCATATCAGTGAACTAGTGAAGAGAAAAAGGGAAATTAACTTTTTACTGCAATATAATACACAGAAGAGTTAGCGCCGAAGCCGTCGGGAGCTCTAAAAACAAAAGGTGCCAAACAGTACTACTGGACGAATGCCGACGATGTGTTGCTGTAGCCTGTAGCAGAATCCTTGATCTCACATCATCACTAGCTAGGGCCTAGTACGTCAACGTTGCAGACTTGCAGTAGGATACTACTGGGACCGTGGTATCCCCGTGTAGGCCGCCGTAGCCTGTTAGCCTCGACGAGTACTCTATGTAGCGACATGACAAGTTGCAATGCCACGAGGGGCTAAAAGTACTACTCCAGTAAAAATCACGAGGCAAAAATATCTCATGTTTCTCGTTCCACCAAATGGCGTCCAAGTGGTTCCTCGCGCGTGAAAATATAGGCATACGTACACTCTGCCGGACGAAAAAAGTCGTGGTGCTAACTCGGCTCAACCGAGCCGGCTCGTTTACTTTTCTTAACGAGTCGAGCTACCATTTTAGCTCCTCATGTTAATGAGCTAGCTCGAATCAAAATACTTTGTAGTTCGACAACCTAAACTAGCAATAATTAAGCTTAATTTTGTGTTATAGGTACGAGATTGAAGTCTAGAATTGATGTATTGCTATGTATTACACTTATTTATTTACTTGTGGTGATGTATGCAAAGAATAAATTACTCATGGGCTGGCTTGTTAACTATGATCTATGCATTAGTTGTAATAGCTCCGAGCTGGCTTACAAGCTAAACGATCTGAGTCGAGCTTAAATTTAAGCTCGTTTAGTTAATGAGCCGAGTCGATCCTAACGACCTATAACGAGCCCTAGCGTATGTTTGGGCGTGGGAGTGAGGCTTTGGCTGGATGTGCCTGACGCTGCCGGTGAAAATTTTCAATTCAGCACGTCCGCTCCGGCCGTGCAGCAGCAGCACGTACTCCCTCCTGCTAGGCTGGTGGCCTTTTTGGTGGGATCAGAGCACACGCGACACGACACGACGTCCCGACCCGAGACGAGGCGAGATTTTCTGTTGGGCTCGCCTGAGGATTGAAAAAGAAAAAGGCCGGTGTGGCTGGCTTTTGGCGCGGCCGCGACGACGACGGGACCAACTGATGTGTGAGCAACTGGCATCTCTCGCATCTGCGTGCACAGCCGCAACCACCACGCCTGGTTTCCCCCTCCCCGTGCCACGCCACAACGGGGCCGCATGCACAACAGGAACCATGCCTCGTGCCTTTCGTCGGTGCCACACCCAGCAGGAGCCGCCGCCGATCACCTAGGCTGCATGCGCGGGCGGCGGGCGCGCTCTTCCGATCCTCGGCCCCTCTTATCAGACCCGTGGTGATTCGCCGCCGGCGAGTGCTGCGGAGTGGGAGGCAATCGCCAGGCGTAGCTGCGGCTGCGCGTCGACCTAGCTCGACCGGGTTCACATGCACGCCGTACAAGTACAACGACCCCGGCCCCCGGCGCAGCAGGTTCGGCGGTGGGTCCCTCGGCCCGGCCCCGTCGCGATCCGGATGCAACTCGGACGCGTGGGGTCTCGGCCGACAGCGGGTGCGAAAGGTGACGCGACGGGTTCGACCCGCGAGCGTGCGTGGGGTCACCCGGCCGGTCAAGGCGTGCACCGGCAACCAACTTGTCAGGCCCCGTCCTGTAGCTGACCTCGCGGGCCCCGTCCCGTTATCCTTTCCGTCCGGGCACCGGGCTGCCGTGTGCCGTCCCTCCTCCGAGCCGTGCGTTGCGTTCGATTCGCGCCGGAGAAGACCACCGTTGTAGCGAGGGATGAGGGTTCTAGCACGAGTCTCACTTTCCAGACATTTACGGCGTGTTTAGTTCCACCCTAATTTCTAAAAAGTTGCTACAGTACCTGTCATATCGAATGTTTGCGGCTCGTGCATGGAGCATTAAATGTAGACGAAAAGATAAACTAATTGCATAGTTTGGTGGGAAATTACGAGACGAACGTTTTGAGCCTAATTAGTCCATGTTTAAACACTATTTGCCAAATAAAAACGAACGTGCTACAGTAACCCAAAAATCCAACTTCCTACAACTAAACAAGGGCTTATATAGACGTCGGGACAGGAAGGAGAGGTATTGAGCATGGAGCATGGACTGTAGCCTTTTTTCTCGAATACGCAACAACATTGCATATCATTATATTGAAAAGTTAAGAAATGTAAATTACAAGAGTTTGGACTGAGGCTCGGGGTTGGGAGCTCTGTTTACATGACTGCTAATACAACTTTGAAATCCTGGTGGGCAGCGAACTACCCCGACGCTAGCCCTCCAAGGTCTTTTTATCCCACTCTCACCCACTGATCGGCTTCAGCTTTGATACGAGCAGCAGTTCTTGCACCGTGGCCTTAGCTTCTCTGAAGCAACGCGCATTCCGTTCCTTCCAAATCTGCCAACAGACGGGAGCAAAAAGGGAATCAGCGTCCTTCCTATTGTTGCCGTGCCAGCCCGCTCTGAGTCGCCGCCACCAAGCAATGACCGATCACTCCGCAGGAGGTAGATGATGGCCGAGCGCTGAGGGGATGTGGAACCAAACCTCGCGAGTGTAGAGGTAGCATGTTAGAATGTGGTCAATTGATTCAGGAGCCTGATCACAGAGGTAGCACTCGACTTGTGCATGAAGCCTGTGTCTTGCTCTTCGGTCATTCGTCCAGTGGCGCTTCCGGAACACCAGCCACAGGAATATCTTGACCTGGAGAGGTGCCTACGTCTTCCAAATCAGCGAATGTCTGCGGAACGGGATGGAGCCCGTGTGTAGCCTGGCGTACGCCGACTTGGCGGAGTACTCTCCATCTAGTGTCCACCGCCACACTATTCTGTCCGGCCGGTCAGTGAGGTTGAAGTTTTCAGTGGCCACCCAGAGATTGAAATACTCCGCGGCGGCCGTGGTAGTGAGTCCTCCAGAGATGGACGGTGCCCAAAGTCTGTTGTGGAGGCCCTGTTGGACAGTTTGGCAAGCCTTATTCTTCCGGGAACCAACTGAGCGAGCGTAGGGTCGAGATAACAGACCAGAGGGGGTGAATAGTCCTTTCTAAAAATTAAACGCATCAGCTAACCGAAACAAATGCGGAATTAAAATTATCGGCCTAGCCAAGACTACACCCCTCTATCTAAATTTCAAGCACCTTACAAAGATCCTAAATATGCAATAAAGGTGCCGGGCTAGGTAGAGCTCACCTAACAATTCTAGCTTACAAGATCACACAAACCTATGCAACTAGTACTTTAAGCAACCGGGGGAGATCCTACACAACTAGTGATGCAAAGCGCACAAAGCCACTTAAGTTCACTAGCAATGCTCAATAACAAGGCTACACAAGCCAAATTAGAGAGCGCAAATTACTTAGCTACACAAACTAAGCAATATGACTAACAAGGTAACTCAAACCGAATTAGTCACGCAAGGAAGCTACTTCTATGCTACACAAGTAAGAAGGTAATTAGCAAGCTACACAAGCTAACTAATTACAAGAGCAACTACCCAAGCACAATGAATGTGAAAGTAATTACAAGCTTGTGTAAGGAAATTGCAAACCAATGGGAAGACAATGATGACAAGGTGATTTCATCCCGAGTTTCACGTGCTTGCCAACACGCTAGTTCCCGTTGAGACAAGCTCCAAGGTTGCCGCCGGTCCTCTTGCTACTGGTGACCCGCAAGTCACACTCTCCCATGTGGAGTGCTTACCACAAGCTCTAGCACTTGACCCGGGCGGACCACTTGTCGCCCTTCGTGTCTCGCTCTACTAGAGTTGCACTTCGCGGCTCCCGCGCGGTGAGCACAATCCCCCTCACAATCACTTCTCCGGAGCACCGCACAATCTTCTTTGCGTGTTTCGATAGAGACCACCACCAAGCCACCTAAAAGGTGGCAGCCTCCAAGAGTAACGAGCACCACCGGCTTGTAACTCGATCACCTAGTGCCACTCGATGCAATCTCATAATGCAATGCACTAGAATCACTCACTCGCAATGGATTCACACTTCTCGCAAGCACAAGTGAGTTAGTGGCTTATCAAACCAAGCACACACAAGGGCAACACATCCCCAAGGTGCTCAGCCTCAGCCAAGACCGAGCTCCACCTCAATTTATAGCCCCCAAGCCAAATAGAGCCGTTGGAGCAAAGCTACTGGTTTCTGCCAGGGCCCCGAACATGGCAGTGCCTGACACCGGACATGGCGGTGCCCTCCCCAACGGTCGAATTCCAATGGCTATTTCAACTAGTCGTTGCAGACCTGGCACCGTACAGGTAGGGGCGGTGCACCACCCCGGAGTGGCGGTGCCACCACCATAGGGTGACGGTGCCTCCGACGGTGCTCGTGCCCGTTTTCCTCCCTCTCTGGATTAATTGGGTGGTGCACTGGACATAGGACGGCGGTGCCCATGGTGGTGACCCCCTTAGCTCAACACCGAAAATGCCAGCCTCGGGAAAAACATGGCGGTGGCACCGGACAGCACCCGACGGTGCACCGTCCATGCCATGGTGGTGTACACCGTCATGTCCGATGACCACCCCGACTCCAGCTGCGCTCTGCCAAGTCTAGGTGGGCACCACCCTAGGGGTGGCAGTGCCACCGGATAGGGCACGGCGGTGCTAGACCGCAACACGCTGCTGTCGGCCTCAGCCAGCTGGGAACTGCCACAGGGTTGGCGGTGCACCAGACAGGGGGTGGCGGTGCACCCAGGGCACCACTCCGAGCCTGGTTTCGCCTTTTTTTCACCAACTTCTTTACCTTTGCAAATGTGCTAACACCACCAAGTGATCACCACCTTGTGCACATGTGTTATCTTTTCACAAATATTTTTTCAAAGGATTAGCACTCAATTCACCACGCCACTCGATCCTAACACATATGCAAAATTAGATCGCTCAAGTGGCACTAGATGACCAATATGCAAACAAGTTTGCCCCTCTTAATAGTACGGCCATCTATCCTAAACCCAGTTATCAACTTCTCTACACACCTATGACCGGTGAAATAAAATGCCCTAGGTTATAACTTTGCCTTGCACATTTCATTCTATCTCCTCCAATGTCAATGCAACACATGCACTAACATGATCAACAATGACATGATCCACTCCATATCATCACGTGACCATATTGGTTCATCGATCTTGACTTCGCCTGCTCTTCACCATTGCTTCGGTCCATCGATGCCAAGTCATCTCTTAACTTGCCCTTCACACTTGCAACCGATCCATCAAGCCAAGTCATGTCTTGATCTTCTCCACCTTGATCACAAGACTCAATGTCATGTCTCATGTGTAATGAGCTCCTTCATCATCACATGTGTAAGCTTTGCAACAAGTCCAAGCCATTTCACCTCTATGGCATATGCTGCTCACACACATGTACTTATGGACTAATCACCTGTGTATTTCATTCAAACACATATTAGTACATGTAAGGTTGTCACTCAATTACCAAAACCAAACAAGGACCTTTCAGCGAGGTTTGGAGCGATGTCTGGCACTCTGATCCCCTGTATCCAGTGATCTTCCCAAAAAAGAGCACTCATGCCACAGCCGACCATGGTATAAGTGGATGCCTGGAAGAATGCATGCACCTGGTGATCGGCCTTGATTGGTAGTTCGCTCCAAGCACGGTTGCTATTGGTCTTCTGTAGCCAAAGCCACCTTGTTTGAAGAGGAAAGCCTACGAGCTTGAGGTCAGTGATGCCCAAGCCTCCCTGCTCTGTTGGACGACAGCAAGTTTCCCATGCGACCAAGCACTTGCTGCGGATTGAAGCATCCTTTTCGACCCATAGAAACTTCCTACAGATTGCATCGATTTCCTTCCTCGCATGTTGGTATTTATTAACTTATCACTTGTTTAGTAGCCACCTATTATAAACCTATATCTCCTAACATTACTTTACTAGGTTGTCATCCCTAGTGATAATGCTAAAGATGCTTGTTGGTACTACATAGCATTATTACTAGAATAATACTAAGTAGTTCTTTATTAATTTATGTGACTAGGAAGAATATGTAAATATATGAATGAAAAGTATCTGCAAATGCACAAATAATTATACCATTGTAGCACTTCACCCGATAGTATTTCAGGTATCGTTATTTACATTTTTACCACAGGAAAGGTCTAGCATGGACATGTATTGATAACTTATACTATTGATGGAGAAGTAAACCATAACCAATATTCTACTTATAACAGGGGTAAGTCATAGGATAAGATATATATATATATGATAAGTATTGATCATCAATAATGATAAATCACTCAAAGTACTCCTTTCTACGGCATTAGCATGGTCAGGTAGAATGTTAGAGGAATAATTCCTAAGTCATTCTTAATTACAAGTCAAAGCATATATTGATTAGTGCAATTACACTTAGTAGTCATGGCTAATGTTATCTTTATATCTACACATAAGAGATATTACTAAGGAAGATTAAGAACAGAGCTTATTCTTTCTTCATAACCGGACCCTACTTGCACCTATATTCGGGGAGTGAACTACAAAGGACTTAACGAGAGTGTCACATCCGCGATCTACCACATGACCCAGAATATAGGGTGTATCCGCAGGTAAACAACGTATAAGCACCATGCTTACACAATATCGACCACCCACCCCATGTACTTTAGAGTGAGCGCTATACAAACTTATGCATAAACATAATGATAAACTAGCTATACTAAGTATATAATCAAAGTAGACGTTGAACATTATAACAAAGAACATGAATAAGATGAATGCTAATATTGTCATAACAATTGTAACTAGCATATAAAAATAATGGAGGTACAAAAGAGAGGGGATGCAAAGATTATACCAAACCACGCTCTTAACATGATCAGGAATCCAAGCAAAGCCTGCTTGTCTCCCTCTAGACCTAGCCTAACTAGCTATGCCCTAGAATATGGAGCTCTGAGGATGATTAGGGTTTCTGTCTTCTCAAATGACTTAATGACTGGGGTTATGCCTAGGGGTGGTAGAGGCTGGTATATATAGGCCGGAGCGTCCAACGTGAGCCCTTGGATCAAACCGACTTAAAGGATGGCGTAGATGCAACCTAGGAGGTGGTAGAAAACCAACATAATAACGCGGAGGCTGATAGTGGGCCCTAGGGGTCGGCCGCCCTGTAGGTGGGGTCGGCCAGCCCCACCTGGCAGCCTCTATCTCTCTACTTTGGCATGGAGTCCTCTCGAGTCTTCTAGAGTCTTCTGGTGTCTATTTCACTGTAGATAAGCGCGATTAAATCTGACATGTAGGTCCACCATGATGGTTTTCTAGATAAACCCTGTAGAAAATACAGATTCACCAAAACTCATGGAATTTATTAGTTTAAACCCCTAGACCTTCGTTGGTGATTATATTTATGCCCTTATGCATGTTATATTGATGGTTTATAATGGTTGTTAACTACCGTCAATATCGCCCATGGTGGCAAACTGTTGGCCATCATCGAATAGATCGGAATGGCCCAAAGAACTGACTTGATCCATACGAGGTGGCTGCTCCTTACCATCAGGGAGCCATGGCAAGGTGGCATCTTCCAGACAATGGCTTCAACCAGAGACTAGAACTCCACCTTCGGCACCTTCTTGGTACTCAAGGGAAGCCCCAGATATCGAAGAGGAAACTGCTAGACCTGACAGCCTAGGATTTGGACGATTTTATCCATAGCCTCGTCACCACCGAAGATTGGAGTGATTAAGCATTTTGCTAGGTTTGTTCTTAGTCCGGTGGCCTCACTGAAGATAGTCAATATCTCTTTAACCACCGTTGCTTCTTGTGCCACGGGCTTGATGAAGAGGATGGCATCATCGACATATAGACTGCATTGGAATTTGACACCTTGCTACTCCATTGGACGTAATACCCCATCGGCACAGGCCTTTGCCACCAACCTGTGCAATACGTCCATCGCTATAATGAATAGCATTGGTGAAAGCGAATCCCTCTAGTGGACGCCTCTGAGGTGCTTGATTGAAGGACCCTGGCAACCATTTAAGATGATTCTAGAGGGAGCCATGGACAGTAAATCCTCAATCCATCTACATCATCTCACCCCAAATCCTCTTGCATGAAGTAGCTCCAACAGGAAGGGCCAAGAGTGTGTCGAGCGCCTTGGAGATGTCAAGCTTCAAGAGGAGCATTGGAATCTTCTTCTTCCTGATAAGCACCATGCCCTCTAAACATACTTGAAGTTGTCTTGAATTGTTCGTGACCGGATGAATGCATTTTGATTTGTGTCCAATAGTGCATTAAGCTTTGGTGCGAGCCTCAGTGCAAGGATCTTGGAGATCAACTTGGTGAAGCTTTGAATCATAGTGATGGGCCTAAAGTCTGTAGGGCACGAAGCTCCAACCTTCTTGGGCAAAAGGACAATGAGTGCGTTGTTTAGCTTCTCCAATCCCCTATGGTCGGCCATCGAGAGTGCTTGGATTGCGGATAAGACATCTTCCCAAATGGTAGGCCAGGCAGCTTTATAGAACACTCCAATGAAGCCATCCAGCCCTGGTGCTCTGTCCACTGGTAGCTCTTTGATCGCTGTCCAGACCTCGTCCACGTTGATGTCCACATCTAGCTCCACTAACTGGACCAACATGATCCCTAGTGCGGTGAAGTTTAGCATCGTCTGTCCTGATGCCATCGTGCCAAAGACCGCATGGAAGTGGTCGAAGAGGGCGCATTCCATTCTGTCATGGTCCACCACGATGTGCCCATTGACGTTCAGGGATGGAATGAAGTTTCATCACTTCTGTCCTCGAGCGATCAGATGGAAGTACGTGGTGTTGGTGTCCCCTTCTGCAAGGTGACGGATGCATGATCGTTGCCTGGCGATAGTACGCTCAAGCGAGGATAACTTGAGGCACCTCAACTTCATCTGTTTCCTCAACTACCATTCTTGATCAGAGAGCTGGTGCGCTTCCTGCACTCCAGGCAGTGTATGAGCTCCCTTGCCATGAGCGGCTGCTCCTTGATCCCACCGATTTTGGTTATGGACCAGCTTTGCAGAGCTCGAACAAGTGAGTGCAGCTGATCATTTAGATGGGCAAGCGGCCCACGATGGCCAACCAGCCCTCTCCAAGCCTCCGTGACCACCTACTCAAAGTCGCCGAACCTGGGCTAGAAAACTTCGAAGTGGAATCTCGCCTTGGACATGTTCCCCATGTTAGTGTTCAGGATGAGGGGGCAGTGATCGGATGCATCTGATCTAAGGGAGCGCAAGTGGGAGCTCTCGGGAACATCTCATCCCAATGGATGGATACCAGCACCCGATCTAAGCGGACGAGGGTTGGGTTTTCACGCTCATTACTATAGGTGAAATAGCGGCTGTGCAGGTGAAGATCCTGCAGTTCAAGGGACACCACGGTGCGCCTAAATTGGGCAAGGTTCATGCGGTTGATCTACTGGTTGTTTTTGTCTACCTCTATTAGGATGAGATTGAAGTCACTGCCGATACCCCAAGGGCCCAGGCATGCATCCCTGATTGCCTCTAGCTCCTCCAGGAAAAGGATCTTATCATTATCATCTTGAGGGCCATAGACAGAAGAGAGCCACCAAGAGAAGTCATCCCCAGTCGCAAGCGACGTCGGGCATGCTCTTACCATGAGAGAGTAGCAGCCCACGAGGACATCCGATATGGACACATTCGACTACTTCACAGCAATTAGAATCCCCCTCTGAGTGTTAGACACCGGTAGGTAGGCGAAATCACAAAAGGTAAAGCCAAACAAAGAGAACACTAGGTGCTGATTGATTACATCCACTTTAGTTTCCTGAAGGCATACGATGCTCGAACGGACATCGTCTACAAGCATGCACACTACATCATGCCGGGCTCTGTCATTGAGGCCGCGCACGTTCCATGACATGATGATCGTATTATCCATTGAGGTGGACGCCGATGTCGGGTAGCCATGCTTCAGGCAGCCACCACCATTGCTCGGTGAGGAGCTCTACCAGCCTTGTTGTTAGCGGCTGGGAACAGCTTGTCGAGCACCATGATCTAGCTTTCGGTAAGGTTCCCGGTAAAGATCGCATCATAGGCCCTCTATGAAGCCAGCGTGATCAGAGAGGGTGGTAGCAGTACCCCCATCTTTTTTCATTAGGAGTACTTCCCCTCGTTTGGAGGCGGGGATATGTGCCAGTGGCTGAGCCACAATCCTAGATCTCCCTGTCGGTATATGCGTCCTCTTTGCTGGGGCCTTCTGCTTGGGTGGGCTGGACAGCATCGGTGAGCGGCGTTTGAGCTACACGTCCACCTTGAACTGCGACAACTGCCTTGCTACTTCCTATGGTGTTGGCGTGGCAGTCGTTGTCTGTGGGTGCACGACTGGCTCGTCGGTGAGCGGCGTGGCTACCTTCTATGGTTGGGTTTGGTCATCCTTCATGGGGGATGAGGTGTGCACTGCCGTGTCCTGCGGCACGACCACTACGTCCTGGACATAGGTCTCCTTGGTGCATGCAGACTCACAGGCCTCATTGGCGCCGTCAGCTACCTAGGCGCCCAGCAGGCTATCGACCATCCCCACATTGCACCCCGATATATGGGCTGTTGAGCTTTTAGGAGTGCCCGCCAGATTGGGTGTCCCTAATTGCAAGGGTCGAGATGCCACCATCTCCCGCCGCGTGTCCCTGTCTTCCGCTTCCCCCAAACGGGTGGCGTCTAGGGATGCGGCTCCTTCCACCGCTTTAGCCTATACCAGCTTCTCTGTGCTGGGGATGTCTTCTTGTAGGATCTCTGGTATGCCTAGAGGGGGGGTGAATAGGCCTATAAAAATTATACTCAACATGAAGTCAAATTCACCTGCGGCAGTGCCGCTCTATGAGCGCGGCACTGCCGCACCTACAGGAGAGATTAGTTTACAGTTCAAAATCTACGCAGTGAAATTTAGGTAGGGTAAATTTCTTAGCTTTCTGCAGGGTAGTAGATCACAGATTGATAGCTGAAGGTGATGGGAACACCACACACAAGTAGATTAGCCTCAAACTCTAGAAATCATCTCAACAACAATATGTCAAGCAAGTAATGTAAATCAAGCACAAGTGACACAATGATTTATCTTGTGGTTCAGCTCGCCACCAAGGCTTGCCTACCTCCACGTTGTTGATGTTAGCCACTAAGGCTTAGGGCTTTCCAGCCCTTTCTCGTTCTCAAGTCAAGAGACTTAACTCTTGAGATGAGGGGTGAGTTTACTAGCTTTAAGAGATAGTTACAAACCTCCTGGGGCTGCCACACAAGTTGGTAAGCTCCACGGGCGACGCTCTAGCCAGCTAGGAGCCAAGCTCCAAGAGTAACAAACACAACCGCCGACTAAAACGTGAATCAAGTGCTCTTTAGAGTTTGGGAATTAATGGAGTTGCTCTCTAATCAAGTTGTGGACCCTTTTCCCTCAAGGATTGATGGGGAAATCAATGGATTTGCTTGGGGGCTATAGGTCAACAATGGAGTGAGAGAGAGAGCTCCAGCTCTGTTTTTGAACGTGCTGAACTGAGGAAGAAGAGGCTTGTTACCGTTGGGAAGGAAAGGGAAAGATATATATACCCCCCAGCCCCCAACGGTCACTTAAATCACAGATAGCCGTTGGGGAAGAAGAGGAAAGATATATATACCCCCAGCCATCAATGGACACTGCACCCAAGAGGTCAGGCGAGACGAGGCCACGACCAAAGGGTCGGGCGAGTCGGAGCCTACAACCTTAGGGTTGGGCAAGACGGAGCCCGCGACCAAAGGGTCGGACGAGTCGGAGCCCGCGACCTTGGGGTCGGGCAAGACAGAGCCCGCGACCAAAGGGTCGGGCGAATCGGAGCCCGCACCCAAGGGGTCGGACGAGTCGGATCTCGCACCACACAAGACAGCAAGAGTAATAGTGAAGTGTAGACTATCTTGGCTATGAATCTAAGGATGCTTGTCATTGTTTGAGCACTTGGTAGCACATATTAGCTTAAGCATTGTGTCCCCCTTTATAGTACGGCTTTGACTATACTCAAATTCAAGATATAAAATAATCTTAAACCTCTTTTGAGTTTGAAGGCATCTATATTTGTAATTGGGGCTCCTCCATTTCGTGTAACATTCTCGAATATAAATTCCCTGCTTGTCATCTCGATAAATCTCATTAGTTCTCTAATTGCGTGATCATTATCACCAAAACCCACAATTAGGACTTGATTGCACTTTCACTTTTTCTGTGCTTGGGGCCTCTGGGCTTGCATGTTGTCCCATAGTGGGCGATGGACCACAGAGCAGCCCCGCCTCAAGGATCATGGGATCTGAGGGCGGCTGTCCCCCTATTTCCTCGCTGAGAAGCGTATTGCATTCGATTTTGAAATTCCATGGGTCCCATAGATCAGTGGCTAGGTGACAAGTGTTTCCTTCCCATGCCCCTATACCTCAGTCAGCACAAGCTACGTGGACAGCTGAGCTTCTTTGGCCACCCACTTCTGCTTTTGCTTTCCCAGTGCGATTGGCGCCGGCTTGGTCGGCATGCTGATGTCATGATGCCGTTGCCCACGAGCATCACCGTATCTCCTTCCATCGCTGTCGCAAGCATCGTCGCCGCCGTCGACCACACCACAACGGGCCCTAAAGCAGTGATGCCGGGGTCCCAAGCCGTGGTTGAAGTGGTGGTGGTCCGGGTTGCCGTCGGGGCCGCTGTCGGTGTCATCGGAGTCCGGTGGGGATAGTGGCGGGGAAGGGTCACTTGGGTCAAAGTCCACCATGTTGCGGATGTGGACGAGCACCCTATAGCGTAGTATGTCCTTGCTGGTGAGGTACCGCGGTAGGTTCCTGAGCAGTGGTAGCTCATTCTTGGCAATGAGGAGCCAGACGACCTTGGGGATTCTACCGGGGTTGCTTGTCTAGGCCATGAGGCGGAAGGCAGAGAGGTCGGACTTGCCGGCCGATGCTGGGTCGACGTCGTGGATCCAGCAGTAGGGAGCCAGGATCTTGGCGACGGTGTCCTCACACCAGGCATGCTCTGGAATGCCCTCGAGCTCAATAGTGACCTTGAGCTGCAGCGTTGACTAGTTGGCCTATGCCAGTCGTATCCATGGCCTTAGTACCAGGAATGTTCCCACGATCAGCGTCGCCGCGGTCGTAAGGATTCGGTCACGTGCTTCCCTCGAGCAGCAATGGGTGATGAAGTGCTTGGGGAAGAATGGTATGATAGAGAAACTCCCCTTCTCCACTCCCTGGATGGACCTAATGGCCTGAACGGCATCGGTGGAGGTGATCTCCCAATCCACATCTATGACCATCGTGATTAGCGAGTACCGCAAGGCCTCCTTGACTTCGATGATTGCAGCGCTCCACTGGATGATGCAGCAGGCCTCCATTGGCCTTAACTCCGGGTGACCTAGTGGTAATTGGTAGTTTCTTAGGAACAACTGGGAGTAGATCTTGTGGGTTTACTTCACTATTACAAGTGTATAAGCCATGAGAAAACTGAGAAGACTTGGAGAGAGAAAAGGAGTAGAGGGCCATACCTTTTGGGCTTAGCAGAGGAGGTAGAGGAGGAAGTGGCTGCCATGGTAGCGGGTACGTAGTGTGGGCGGTGAAGTTCGGCGCAGTAGTGGCGATGAAGTCGGTGGCGGCTTCTCGTCGCTGGCAACACGCTCTCTTTAGATCAGGTTAGGGTTTCTCTGTAGGTGGGTTACGATGGCTCAGGTCAACCTCGTTAGTTGTGCCCTGACCCCCACCTCCCTTTTATGGTGCTGTACGATGGGGGCCCACTAATCATGGAGCGGTTGGGCGCCCTCGATCAGGGCTCGGGTCTAAGGGCCCAATTGACCGTTAGGCCAATTGATGGAGATCAAGCCAACATTCTCCCCATTGACCTCACCTTATTCCTTAAACTTAACTTACTTACTTTATCTTGTTTCCATTCCATCACAGATCAGTGCATAGAGCGTGCCTCATCGTTATTGCTCAATGCTTTCCCATCGCTATTTTGAAACAGATACTCAACTAGGCCCTTAGTCTCCAGAAATTATAGGCTTTCCCATAAACCCATATCGATTGTGTATTCTCTGAACGCACTGGATGGTTAGCCTTTGGTAAGTGGATCCGTAAGTACTTACTCGGTACTTATGTGCTCAATGCTTCCAAAAAGATTCTAGATTTTCTCCTTTACAACATATACCTTAGTGTCAATGTGTTTGGCAGCACACTTGACTTGTTGTCTTAGGAGTTAACTTACTTTAAATGGTTATTACTGTTGTCTACCATTGTTAAATCCGGGTACAAATTCCCTTAACCTCATTTTGCCTGTTCCTTAAGTCTTATGACAAGCTATACTATGGTTGCATCACTGATGACACCACAACTGTTTCTTTGGAGCTTTTCCACAATAATGCTCCAACTGCGAGTGTTAGCAACTGCTGTGGATTTCACTACACATCTCGCCAAGACTTAACTTTTTGTACCATCAACTATTTAAGAGTACTTATTCTTTCTTAGCATGAGGCCTATGATACTTTGCAAAATTGCAAGACATTCTCAACTCAATTCCAGTGATCTATATCTGAACTAGACTTCTACAAAAAATATCCTGGATACATAAACTACGTCAGGGTAAGTTCTTACTTGTACTTGTACACACATCAAGCTTCCAACAGCTGAAGCATATGGAACCATATTCTTTTGATCGATCTCATATCGGTTCCTGAAACACTTAAAGTTCCCAAATCTATTACCCTTGACTATAGGAGCAGGCGTAGATTTACTTGCATGCATGCTTTATTTCTTTAGAATCTTTTCTAAGTATGCCTTTGCGATAGTCCTAATACCCCATTTTTATCTATCTTGGTGAATTTCAATTCCTAGAACCAATGACGCTTCACCAAGATCATTCACATTGAAACTTGAGGACAAAACTTATTCTTCTCCAATGACAGATTAACATCACTACTAGTGAGTAGAATGCCATCTATTCACAGGATGTGGAAAATGAATCTTCCATTCTTGAACTTCGCATAAACGCTACTCTCCTTCTCATTTTCTTTAAAACCCAAACTTTCTTATTATTTCATCAACTTCAAATACTACTATGTAGAGGCTTACTTTTAACCCATAAATGGATTTCTACAGGTAACATCCCATATGTTTTTTTCTTTCACGACAAAAACTTTTGGGTTGTGCCATGTAATTGTTTTCATATAAATCCCCGTTGTGGAATACCGTCTTTACATCCATCTGATGTAACTCTAAATCGTAATGTGTCATTAATACCATTACGATTCTAAAAGAATCCTTATATAAGACTGAAGAGAAAACTCTCATTATAATCTATTCATTCTCTTTGCTTAAGGCATATTGGCACAAGTCGTGCTTTATATCTTTCTACATTCTCTTTGGAGTCACATTTTGTCTTGTAGACCCATTCACAGCCTACTGTTTTGGCTCCATTAGGAATTACTTCTAAGTCCCAAATATCGTTGGTACTCATCGAATTCATTTCAACTTTATAGCTTCTTGCCATTTAAATGAGTAAACGTTTTTCATGACTTCTTCAAATGAGGTCGGATCACCCTCCATTTGAATTTCTTTACTAACATAGACTTCATAGTCATTGGAAAACTAGTTTACTAATTCTTTGAGACCTTCTGGGGCCTCATCTACTGACACTTTTATATGGGATTGTTGTTGCTCTTCATTGCCAAGAGGCAATTGATTCTACAGGCTCCTGTATTACAAGATCCTTGTTTACATTATTCATCTCCTTCGAAAAGTCAACAACAGGTGTTGTATAAGTCATACAACATCAACATGTATTGAAAAATTCATTGTTTTAAATCACTGAAGTGGGCACGCAGTCCCGCTTCTCTTCAAGTATTAGGTCTCTACATACCTCTACATACCATGCTCCCCCAAATCTTCCTATCTTTTCTGAAGATAGTGTATCTTTAAATTTCTTATTTTGGGTTTAAGCCGTTAAAACCTCATATGGCGCTTTAAGCACCACCTTAACATCTTTAAGACTAACTACGCTATTTTTTTGTCGAAACTTTAAAAGGTCCAGGAATTTAGCTACTTCTCTACTTAGGGGTATCATTGTTGTAACCGTTGTACTCCTCCAACGGTCTTTATCTCACTCTTAATGAAGAATATATTTCTTAATTGATCTTTATTTCACTCTTAATGAAGAGTGTTTTTTTTCTTAATTGATCTTAATATTCTCCCCCTCAAAATATGGCATGGACTTTACTGCCATAATTTCGATAACTATTTAGAAAGCCTATAAACGAGGAGACACTTATAACTTATTTTATTCACATGATTGTGTCATATAAACAAAGTTATTTCTTGATTCGTATATGAGTACACTTTTCTTATTTCACTTAGAGAACTCAACGAGGTCTTTCATTAGCAGTGTTTTTTGTAAGTCACACTTGCATCTTTTCTTATCTTTTGGTTAGTATTGACCATGATGATGCATTTCTATTATGCCAACGTCAATACTAGGACAGTATAAGAGCTACCTAAACTTCTCTCGCTATGCGGGATACAAAACATGTGAATCATCACAAAACTTCTCCCGCCATGCAGGATTGACCAGCATAAGTACTATGCCAAAACTTCTTCCCATACGGGATAGATCTATACTAAAACTTAGTTAGGACGACTAAAACATTCGCTTATACTTTTTTCTAATTAAATCTTCCCGTTGGTTCTAATTTAATCAGAAAATTAGTAAACTAACAAAAAACTATCCTAAACTGGCTTGACTCAAGCCTTTTCATTCACATACCCCAGCATTGCAGCCTATTGACATGTAGCCGGATGATCTCGTCGGTTAAATAAACAAGGTGTTTCTGCATCAATTCTACATCACCGTTGGATAAAAAATAGAACTAATGTATAAAACTCAGAAATTAACTTGAAATCTATATAACTACTCTTCAAAATTAAATTATCCCATTGGTTCGAATTTAATTGGAAGATAATCAACTTCATTGCAACGGAAACATATTAATAAAATATATTCTATTAGTTCAGGAGCATTTCTTGGTCCTTATCTATTCTCTGAAAAATTGACCATGTTGGTGTGAAATTTATCCGAGATTTAAACCTCAAACTTGAACTCATTACAATATTTCCATCATCAACGTTGGTCAGAAAATGACAATACCATAATCTGACTTAAATAAAAAATGGACTACTCCTCTAATTAAATTTTTCCATTGATTCCAATTTAATTAGAGGATAAACATGATCATAATTTACTAAATATAACTACTCTTCAAATCAAATTCTCCAGTTTGATTCGAATTTAATTAGAAGATAATCAACATTAAACTTTATAGCGGAAACTTGATAAATTGTTTATCTACTTTTTAGAAGCATCTCATTGTACTCATCTACTCTCTGAATAATTTATTCCGTTGGTTCAAAATTGAATAGAGATGAAAAACTAATCAAAATTAATCAAGATTCGCTTCTAAAAATAAATAAACAAATTTATAATCATTACTGTTCATTCGGCCTGACCCTTCAGGCGCTCGCGCACGGCCCAGCAACGCACAGCAGCGCGCACCCCAGCAACGCTTGTGCACGTGCTCGCGGTGCCTCCCCGCGCCCAGGCCGCAACCTGAGTCTGGGCCGGGATTCCTCTCGCCCGCCTGGGCTGAATTTGGCCCGTGCAATCCCTGCCGTGCATCTTGATCCGATAGCTGTGCGCAGCAATCGGGAGATCAAAGTCGCCCCATCCCGGCTGGCCTCCCCCAAAACCTAATTTCATTTCCGCCTTCTCCCCTTCGACCCTCTCTCGCCGAGCGGTGGCCTCGCCGAGCGACGGTCTCCCGGTTGTCCAGAGGAGGAAGATGGCGCCATGGCAGCGGGTATGCAGTGCGGGCGGTGAAGTCCGGTGCAGTAGTGGCGATGGTGAAGTCAGTGGCGGCTTCCCGTCGCGGGCAGCACGCTCTCTTTAGATCGGGGTTAGGGTTTCTCTGTAGGCGGGTTACGGCTGCTTAGGTCAACCTCGTTAGTTGTGTCCCAGCCCCTACCTCCCTTTTATGGTGCTGTGCGATGGGGCCCACCAACCATGGAGCGGTTGGACGTCCCCGTTCAGGGCGCGGATCAAGGGCCAATTAGTGGAGATCAAGCCAACAGTAATGGGTCGCACTCGACATCGGAGGTGCTTGAGTCATGCGGCGGGAAGGCGGGCGGCGTAGTTCCGGCCGCCTGAGACCCCTCCGGCATTCCCGGGCTCCCTGGCCTCCGAGATGCATGGATGATTTGACGCTGGCCGCCATTGGCCGTGCCGCTCCTGGTGGGCTCCGGAGAGTGGCGGCGCGTGCAGTCCCTAGCCAGGCGCTGGTAGCCGTGGCCTGTGGCAGAGGCGGCAACTCAGAGGATGGTGGCAGGTGGTGATCTGGTGGGAGTATGAAAGGCAGTTGAGGCAACGGTCGTGCATCTCCTCTAGGATCCCACGGCGGCGGTGCCCCTGCTCCTCTGGGTGCGGGCTGGCTGCTACGAGTCGTCGTGGCGAGGCAAGACCTCCCGCCAACCCTGCACGTCCGGCGGCGAGATCCGACACCATCTCCGTGGAGGCGCCCGTTCCCCCGGGCAAAGGTGGGCAGGGACACGCACTGCCTCAGGGCGCTCCCCTAGGCGCTGGTGGGCCGATACACGACCTCCGTCGCTGGAGCCCGACCCGACGCGCTCACCCAGGCGCTGATAAACATGCTCACACACGGCGCCGCAGTGGCTCGCCCTGCCACGTGCTCCATCCCCCTGCGTGGGGCTGCAGTGTGGGTTCCTCCTACGTCTGCGCCTCTTTCGCCTCGTCTGGGCCTCCGTTGTGGACGCGGCCGTGGTCTCCACCGGCAGCTCGACCGCGACAGCGTTGGCCGTTGGGGAGGGCTCACGCATCGGGGAGCTCCGGCGGACGACCTCGGCTAAGGAGGGTGGAGGCGACGGCGTGGTGTCGTAGTCCGAGTCGGAGAAGTCGGAGTCTTCCGACCAACGCATGGCCTTGGACCACCCGGGGAGCCGCCGGGGACGAAGGGGGCCGTGTCTAGGGAGAGAGGGGTGACTGGCTTACCTGAGGTCGAGGAGGAGGGAGGTTGGGTGGCGGATGGCGGGTTGCTGGTGGTGGTCCGCTCGGGAGCGGAGGGGAAGGGAGCCATCCTCGTCTCACTTCCGTGCCCGGTGTACTGAGGCATGACAGTCGTGATGAGTTTGGTCGGCGTCCGAGCCCTGGCCAGACAGCTTAATCTAGTCCCAGACAATTAAAATTAGATGCCTGGGACTCTTGCCTGAACAAACAAACATACCCTAACAACATCATCAATGTGGGCATACACTATCAACTGTCTTAAAAAAACTATAATACACATAGGAGTGGATGTATTAGAACTAAGTTTTCCTAACACATTGTATATTTGTCACTTTCTTCTTGTCCCAGCCACTCCATGTTATGCCATCTTGTGACTCGGTCACTTTACTCATCCCATGCTCTCGAGAAAATGCATGCTAAGCCACAACGTATAGCTCCATATGTGTTTCTACGATTTGTCAGGTGAGGCACCGACTTCTTCTGCAAGCTACTCTATCTAGCAATCCACAAAACCACCGAGGTCCCTGCTTTTTTCCTTTACCTGGCATCCGAGCCTACGTGGTCTAAGGAGACCACTAATACTCACGGAAGATGGAGTTGAGATGACCATGATTATACGTGTGATGTGGGTGATACAAAAAATCAGCAATGTTAATAGCCATAGGTGGTGGAAGGTAGGAGCCAGGAGGGAGAAGCGCTACTATGAGGCGCTAACATGCAGGGGGTGGACGAGGCAGGGTCAGACATGGTAGGAGCATTGGAGGAGTTGTGCGCCTAAGAGGATGAAAGAAACCAACAATTGTGAGAAAGAAGGTATTGTGATTGGTCGTGCACAAATGCTTGCACTTAACTCGTCACACTATAAGCTATAGCCTAGTCCACTGTGTATATTAATTACTGCACAAAAAGAAACAAAAAATGACTAACTACATGACTGTCTTGAGGTTAATCACAACTTTTGCTAAAAGGTATATCTATGGATAAACTCGGTTTGTTTTCTTAAAACTTCTAAGTATATAGGGATTTATGGGGGGGTTTATGTTTCCACTAGGTAAAATGATACTTTGCACCGAAGATTTATCAAAGTGCAAATTCATCAAACTTTTTCCTGCTACTCCTCTGTCTCTGAATAAGTTAATTTCTAGAGCTGTTTAAGTCAAACTTTTTCAAATTTGACCAAGTTTATAGAAAAATACAACAATATTTATGACACCAAATGAACAAATTATGAAAATATATTTCATATTTTATCTAATGATATTAATTTGGTGCTATAAATCTTGGTGCTCTTTTCTATGAATTCGGTCAAACTTAAAAAAGTTTGACACAAGACACCTTTAGGAATTAATTTATTCAGGGACGAAGGGAGTATGTGTCATGATTAGTTTTAACTCATTTTCCATGAGTTATTTATCTCTCTGTTTATATGTCGTACTAGATTTGTCGTAAGTCAAACATTTATATTTTTTTGTCATTGATTTAAAAAAGTAATTATATAGGTTCATGACATAAGATTTTTGTTTTTAGATTCATTATGAGAAATACTTTCATAATATATATATAACTCATAGGTTGTGAAACTATAAGATTTTTTTTGAAACAACAGATAGTCAAATATAGCAACATTTGACTTAGGACAAAATTAATATGACATGTAAAAAAGAACGGAGAGAGTGTTGTAGAACAAGGTTAAAACTTCCAAAGAATTGGCAGAAAAAAAATGACACACACTTTATATGCACTGTTCCAGCACAATATGAAAACCACAATGCCCACCCAACAATATCATGACACGGCATGATTAAAGACGGAGGGGGGCAAAGCAGAGGACGAAAGGGGAAAGGAGCAGAGAATGAGAGAATCACAAAGACACCGCTGCAATGCAAGCAATGGGTTTTTGGCTGGTTTGCAGCGGAACGGAACACAAGGCGTTGCGGGTTCCTTTCTGCTCGAAAAGCGTTGACACTTTTTTTGTCCTCGCTGCTGCTTGCTTGGTGAGACAATGACGATCACACCAGGAGATCCTCGCTCGCAGGCGCAGCTTGTTGACTCTTGTCACGGAACGGGCGATCGGGTCTGGAACGAACTCTGAACTGGTGGACCCCTTGGATTATCAGACGACGGACGATGAAACATCAATTATTTATTTATGTGCTCTTTAATCCACCAGTAGTCCATGATCGTTGACCAAGCTCAAACACGCTGCAAATTGAGTGGACGGAGTACAATACAAGCGTGTCCCTTCGTTCCGGCTCTTTGCTCATCATGCTAAAATAGCCTAGAGCTTCGCTGGAGGTGCGCCGGCGTCTTTCAGGACACATTGCAGAAATGTCGCCGACATGCGGGGCCCACGTTGCCATCCATTTGCTGGGACCCCCTTGTCAGCGACAATACCATGCGGCAACTTGTTTAGTGCCCGTTAGACTGTGGGAGGGACAGGATCACGGGACACGTCAAGTCGTCAACTGAAGTTTCATTTTTTTTTGGGTGTGATTAGATTAGATTAGATTAGACATATGAGATAGAGTGGTAATGTGGAAACTTAAATAAAGGTCATTGGAGTTGGGCTACCGAACACAGAGAGGCGTCCTTAGCTTTCGGACTGTATCAGCTGCTACGATCTCTCACCAAATTGAAAATTCGGATGGGAAACTATGGAGGCGCTAATGGTAACAACTCGACTATTGAAAATTCGGATGGGAATTATGGGGCGCTAATGGCAACAACTCAACTAGGCCTCTGTCGTTTACACCATGTACGAACGGTAACGCCTATGCATGGTACGTGCTTATTGTTTTGCGACGCCAAGTCTATCATGTGGAAAGCATGTCAACCAAAGTCCTCTTTGGTTTTTGTCTTCTCTGATCTGATCCCTACTTGCAGAATAATTATTACCAAGGTTGTGTTTGGTTTCCAAAACTCGTTCCCAAAATTGTACTACCAAGAAAGTCACATCGAATCTGTGCATGATATCTTAACAGCATTTTGTAGTTCCAAAAAAAGAACTAATTACACAATTTGATTGGAAAGTCACATCAATTTTGGAAATAGTAACGTTTTGTATAGTAATCTTAGTTCCTGATTGAGTCACGGATCAGATTGCCAAACAGTTCGAAAATTTCACTAGAGATAAATTCCCAAATTTCATATTAACTCAAACATGGATCTTAAATTTCATGGGTGGTGGTCTTGTGACTCGTTGTATTGTACTACCTCAAAGTCATACCTGTGCATGATATCTTAACAGTCTTTTTGGAGTTCCATTGCAGAGCACTGCACAATGATTACAAAAGTCACATCAATTTTGGAAATAATAAGTTTCATGTATAGTAATCTCTAGTGCCTCACGGAGTCACGGATCAGATCATAACAGTTCATCAAATTTCACTAGGATAAATCTCGAAAAGTTCATATGCATTCAAAATGGATCTTAAATTTCCACGCTACAAATTTAAGGGGGGTTTTATTCGTCAAAAAAAGGGGGATTTTATTGGCCATTTGACCACAGTTGGTGAGCATCAGGTACAGAGTTCATCGGCAAGACATTAGCCTCATTATTTCATTCTGGTGAAATTTTTGGGCCAATAAATTATA
Organism: Miscanthus lutarioriparius; assembly: GCA_904845875.1. Lineage (NCBI taxonomy): Eukaryota > Viridiplantae > Streptophyta > Magnoliopsida > Poales > Poaceae > Miscanthus > Miscanthus lutarioriparius. The sequence goes on from CAJGYO010000004.1 coordinate 20,787,686, forward strand.
CTGCCTGTATACCTGCCCAAACTCATCAGAATTTCCTTGCATTTTTTTACGCATTGAGAGGATTTGGAGGTAGAGATAGGAGACTGGTTGGCAGTTTGGCACTAAACATTTCAATCCCCCAATAATATTTCTACTTTCTTTTGTTGGGGTTACTTGATGATGTGTGGAGCCTGATGACCTTCTACTAGTCTGGTGAGCTAATCCTCCTCCCTATCTAGCTTACTATAATAATGATCTATCTAGACCATTGTGCATGTACTTGCTATAAATAATTGAGCTAGTAGCATCTTTGCTGCTTTTTTGTGCCTAGGTCATTCCAAAGTGCAGGTACGGTGTTTCCTTCCTGAAGATACAGCACTTGATTAACATGCTAGTGTTTGACACTTTTAGTCAAACCTAACGTCATACTAAATAATCAATGAATAGCATCACAATTCACAGACAAGATCAACCACGGATGACACCTCAACAAAAGTCTTGAGACAGTTTTTGAGACATATAGGTCAACTAAAAATAAATAAAAGGAGACCAATACAAGTGCACTAACTGCTTTCTGGATGTAGTTTAGCATTACTTTCTGGAGGCGAATAAAATGCATGGCGTGCAAGAAAGATGCCGCCTGTGGTTGTAGCTGAACTAGGTATTGGACTGGTTATAGCGTACTTAACCTGCAGCACTCGAAGTCTGGTTGAAGGAAGCAGGTACTTGTGTCCTCCAGGTGTCCAGTTCATAATAACGTTTATTGACTTCCTGAAGATTAATTACAAGGATATGTAATCATTTTTTTTTCGCTGTATGGCGTTAACCCACTAGCGTTTCTCTCAGAGGTCATCAGAGCCATAACCGGATGGAACTGCTAGCACGTCGTGCTAGTCCTAGCTAGGAGATATAACACACTGTAGAGAATCAGGAGAGAGAAAAATGGCATGCCAGAACAGTGGTCCGTATCTTGTGCAACGACAGAGCTGAGCCGTTGAGGCACACAACATGATGATAATGCACATGAATCAGGCCCAGGTGGGATATGCATGTGCATGCACGTACGGCGCTGCTCTGCTGGGCAATGACCACGCACCAACCGCCGGCTAATTGATCCTAACTACCTCTACTACAACTACAACATCTATCAGCCACAGGAAAGCAGCTAATAGTCGACGATTCTATCCCCAAGACCCCAAGCTTCGATCGCGAGTTCGCAACGATCCAAGTCCAACTCATCAGGTGGTTCTAACTTTTCTAGCTCACTGTTGGTTCGGAATCAGACGAGCATACGACGACCACCGATCCATGAGACGCGCGTCTACAGATGCGTGAACAGCAAATCCCATCGATCACCCGCGGATCACGCAATCTCGCCGTGGTTTTGGTTCTGGTCCAGCCACAGCCACATACTCCTACTACTCGCAGCTCGCAGGGGATCTTTACTGTTGTCGCGACGTGGACGTACGCGGCCCTGCTTGGATCATCGTACAACTAGTCATGCATTTTCTCCAAAAAAGATGATGCGTTAGGATTAATTGAGATGTTTAATTTTACAATTGTTGTGTCGAACGTAAAGAGGAACAACATAATTAGTACAACGATTACTGGCTGGCCATTTCTGAGAGAGAAAAAAATTGAGCCTACAGATGTCAAGTACCTGCAGATCGATCATGACCCAATGAGCAAGTCATGCTGACATCCAAACGCGTATTTCTTCATCTTATCTTTGAAAAGACTTGCTTGCAAATAACATTCCACATCGAACATTATTGGCAATGTGAAATCTCGATCGAAGCAGGCGAGACCGACAATTTTCCTACAAAATGCAAACTTCACATCATAATCTATTTTCTAGGACTGTTGGACAGATGGAATAGGAATAATAACATTTGTGCACTCAAGAAACTTGTTGCAAACATGTGTAGGCTCGATCAATATACGAATACGGCAGCGACATGAAAAGTTGAAAACTAGCAGCATGATTTTCACCGAGACGAGAACAAGCACAGATGGGACTTTGCTCGGGGTGTTTGGATCCAGTGACTAAAGTTTAGGAGGCTTTGGTTACATGGGGGTGTTGCATAGAGTGTTTGAATACTAATAAAAAACAAATTACAAAATATGTCAGTAATCCGCAAGGCGAATTTATTAATCATAATTAATCCGGTATTATCGCATGTTTACTGTAGCACCACGTTGTCAAATCATGGACTAATTAGACTTAAAAAATCATCTCGCAAAACAGTTTCAATCTATGCATGTGTCCAAATATCTGATGGGACAGCGACTAAAATTGAAGACGAGAAACAAAACACCCCCTTCGTTGGGCACAGAGTGACTAGGGCGTTTCGGTAATTCTAATGATATAAGATCTCAAAGTTGAATAAAGTGGCAAAATACCGTCTGGTCTGCCTCGTTGGATTTGTCCTTTGCACCGACGGCATGCAGCAAAAAACAAGAATTTGATCAGAGAATGCATGCCGGCACTGAATACATGGATGGAGCCTGTTTTTTCACACTGCTAAACACAATGTATGAACAGGACTGCTGAAACGCTTGTTCTACAGATGCCAGCCCCAGCCCTTTGAAGAATTTCTTAACACCACACAAGGCAGCTGCAACTGCAAGCAAAGGAAATTGACCTTGGTATATTGAAATTAGACTGGCAGGAGATCCGTTCTTCGGACAGATAACATAATCAAAGCAGGTCTCTCTCTGTAGCCTGTTGTTTTCTTGCCTGCATGCATGTTTTGCACATTGGAATGGTGTAAAATGGAGAACGCAGAGCGCCAAGCCGCACACGCTGTGTTGGGCGGTGACCCAGTATGAACAACTGCACTGCAGGTGAAATCCGTCAATCAACGATGATGTCGATCTCACCCGGTCCGGCTGACCGCTGTAGATGAACATGAGCATCTTCTGACTACCGTATAGATATACAGTATACAAGGATGCGAAGTCAGATTTTTTTTTTGAGGGGAATGCGAAGTCAGAGTTGTGACCCGTGACTGAAAACCAATACACCCACGGATCTATGCCTAGTTGACCCTGTTATTTAAGTTATGCAAAATCTACTTGATGGATTGATTCAGGTGCAACTATTTATGTTGCAAATTCATTATAGGGATTCCATACGAGGAGGACCATGTAAAGAGGAGAAAGACACATTAAGATGGCAAATGGAGTCCAAGCTGAAGTTGAAGCCATTGGAGATCTCCCATTAGAATTAAATAATGGCTTTATACTTAAACTTACAGATATCACTTATGTACCCTCTTTGCGTAGAAACCTAATAAGTGTTTCACGTTTAGACGATGATGGATTTGATTGCCATTTTGGTAATGGCAAATGTAAGATAATGTTTAATCATAAGTGTGTTGGTCTTGCCTTCCGACAAGACGAGCTTTATTTGTTATCACTTTCTGAGAATGTGAATGTTGTGAGCACTGAGAATGAGAATGTCTCCTCGTCTATGAATGCAAGAAATAAGAAAAAGAGAGTTCACGATGTATCATCGAAAGTATGGCACTGTCGTTTAGGCCATATTTTGAGGGGGAGAATAGAACGATTGATTAAGAAATCAATTCTTCCGCCATTAGAATTTTCAGATTTAGAACAATATATTGATTGCATTAAAGGAAAGTATGTTAAGAAAATAAAGAAAGACGTCAAACGAAGCGCAAGGATTTTAGAAATAATTCACACAGATATATGTGGTCCTTTTCCGTGGAAAGTGTGGATGGTTATGATTCATTTATAACATTCACAGATGATTATTCTCGTTATGGCTATATTTATCCAATTAAGGAAAGATCAGAAGCATTGTATAAATTTAAGATATTTAAGGTTGAAATAGAAAATCAGCACAATTTAAAGATTAAGATAGTAAGAACCGACCGTGGGGAGAGTACTACGGTCGACATACCCCATATGGCCAAGTTCATGTACCTTTTGCAAAGTTCTTACAGGAAAATGGCATAGTTGTCCAGTACTCTACACCGGGCGAGTCTCAGCAGAATAGAGTAGCCGAAAGACGCAACCGTACCTTAATGGATATGGTGAGAAGTATGATAAGTTACTCCACTTTACCGATAAGTTTATGGATTGAGGCATTAAAAACCGCCATTCATATTCTCAATCGAGTACCAAGCAAGTTGGTGCCCAAAACACCATATGAGTTATGGACAGGAAGGGAACCCTCACTTAACCACTTACATGTGTGGGGTTGTCCAGCTAAGGCTAAAGTATTTAACCAAAACATTGGAAAGCTAGACTCCAAGACAGTCAGTTGTCATTTCATTTGCTATCTAGATAAGTCAAAAGATTATCGTTTCTATTGTCCTGACAGACATACGAAGTTTGTAGAAACAAGACATGCTATGTTCTTGGAGGATGATATAGTCAGGGGGGCATGATAGCGCGAGAAATTAACTTTGAGGAGAAGCGGGTATACGTGCCCACTCCGATGGTTCATGAGCCATTTTTCTCGTTACCTGTTGCTGCACCAACAGTACAGGACACTGTTGTGATAGCACCCGTTGTTAGTTCTCCCGTGGCAACAATAAATGAACATGAGGAACATGTCCTTCAGGATCCTATAGAACAAGTTGTCGCACATGAGGAAGAGCAACAACAGCCCCATATAGAACAAACGCCAACTAATGAGGCCCCCAGAAGATCTCAAAGAGCTAGAAAACCATCCATTCCTGATGACTACGAAGTCTATAAATGTAAAGAATTTCAAATGTAGGGTGATCCCACCTCATTTGAAAGAAGCCATGAGAAACGCTCACTCATCAAAGTGGCTTGAAGCCATGCAACATGAAATGAGATCAATGAGCACCAACGGTGTTTGGGACTTAGAAAGAATTCCTAAAGGAGCCAAGATAGTAGGCTGTAAATGGGTCTACAAAACTAAATATGACTTCAAAGGGAACATGGAAAGATTTAAAGCGCGACTTGTGGCGAAAGATTTTACACAAAGAGAAGGAATAGATTATAATGAGACATTTTCTCCAGTCTCATGCAAGGATTCTTTTAGAATCATAGTGGCGTTAGTGGCACATTACGATTTAGAATTATATTAGATGGATGTAAAGACGACTTTCCTTAACGGAGATTTAGATGAGAATGTCTACATGGCACAATCAAAAGATTTTGTCGTAAAAGGAAAAGAATGTATGGGATGCCGCCTGTGGCAATTCATTTATGGATCAAAACAAGCCTCTAGACAGTAGTATTTAAAGTTTGATGGAACGATAAGTAAGTTTGGGTTTAAAGAAAATGTAGAGGACAATTGCGTTTATACAAAGTTCAAGAATGGGAAATTCATTTTTCTAATCCTGTATGTGGATGACATCTTACTCGCTAGTAGTGATGTTAATCTACAACTGGAGACAAAGAAGTTATTGTCCTCAAATTTTGATATGAAAGATCTCGATGAAGCTTTGTTTTAGGAATAGAGATTCACCGAGATAGAAGAAAAGAGGTCTTAGGATTATCATAAAAGGCATACTTAGAAAAGATTATAAAGAAATACAAAGATGCATGCGTGTAAGCCTTCACACTGCTCCTATAGTCAAAGGCGATAGTTTTAGAGAATTGCAATGTCCCAGGAACCAATATGAGATCGATCGGATGAAAGCAGTTCCATATGCTTCAGCTGTAGGAAGCTTACAGTATGCTCAAGTATGTACACGCCCTGACTTAGCTTTTGTTATCGGGATACTTGGCAGATATTAGAGTAATCCAGGAATAGAACACTAGAGAATGATGAAGAAATCTTTGCATTATGTGTAAGGCACAAAAGGCCTCATGTTAACGTACAGAAGATCTGATTCCATATATTTAGAGGGATATTCGGATTCAGATTTTACGGGAGATGTAGATGATAGAAAATTCACATTAGGGTACGTATTTACTCTCGCAGGAGGAGCAATATCGTGGAAAAGCTCCAAGCAAACTGTCAATGCATCGTCCATGATATATGCCGAGTTTGTAGCTTGTTATGAGGCCACGGGGCAGGTGAACTGGCTAAAGAAATTTATCGGGTTGAAAGTAGTTGACGACATCCATAGACCACTCAAGTTATACTGCGACAATGAACCAGCAGTAACTTATGCTCACAACAATAGGTCAAGTAATGCTGCCAAACACATTGACATAAAGTACTATGTTGTGAAAGACAAAGTCTGGGATCATGCTATTAGTATTGAGCATGTAAGCACAAAGAAGATGCTTGCGGATCCGCTTACAAAAGGCTTGCCACCCAATGTGTTCAGAGAACACTTAGCCGGCATGGGTTTACGGGAAAGCCTATGATTACTGGACAATAAGAGCCTAGATGAGAATCTGTTTCAAACCAGAGAGGTGTATTGTAGCTGTTAATCCAATAGTACTTGACTGTTGTGACGAGGCACGCTCTATGCGCTAATCTGTATTGGAATGGGAAAAAGAGATAAGTATTTTAATTTTAAGACAAAAGATGAAATCAAGGGAGAAAATGTTAGGTTGATCACTCCACCAAGATTGGCCCAACGGCCAACTTGGGCCTTGATCCCGCGCCCAGATCGGGGCGTCCAACCCTACATGGTTGGTGGGCCTCCGCCGCACTACGCTATATAAAGAGGTGGGGGTCAGCGGCTTCGCGGTACGAGGTTCACCGGTTGCCACAGTACCCTACCGACAGAACCCTAATCCGATCTAAGAGAGCGCAGCAGCGGCGGGAAGCGCAGCCACCGTCCTCCTCGACTCGCTGTCGCCTGGACACCGTCGTCACTAGACTGCGTCACCCCGCTCCATCGACCCCAACTATACAACGCCTTCTTCACTGACGCCATGGCCAGCTCCTCCGCCAAGCCCACTGATGGTCGGTAACACGTCCCCTCTCTTTAGTCTCTCCCTCTGTCTAGTTCATGATCTATGTCGTTTTATCCTGAATAGAAGCATCTACACCCACTGATCTATGCCTAGTTGACCCTGGTTTACGCTTACACTTCTGACTACCGTATAGATATACAGTATACAAGGATGCGAAGTCAGAGTTTTTTTTTAGGGGAATGCGAAGTCAGAGTTGTGACCCGTGACTGAAAACCAACACACCTGGATGGATCATTTGTCTCGTGCCCGAAAACGTACTTCAACCCAGAGTCAGTGTGTTGTTCCGGACGTACGTGTGCGCTGCAGTGCAGGCATCTTCACATGGAGTCTGGTGATAACATACGTGAGGCCGTGAGCTCGGAGTGTCATGGGTTGGTTACACTACCACAGATAACGCTGGCGGATTCGGCGGTCGAGTCCGGCACCGGCACCGGCACCGGCAGCGGCAGGTAGGAGTAGGATACCGGATACGACGACGACGCCACGGAACGGACTCACACGGATCGGCCGGACTGGAAGGAAGGACGCAGCATGAGACAAGCACTGCAGTCTGCAGAGGACTCCGGTCAGGGCGACTGGGCGAGCGAGGTGTTGACTTGCAGCTCGGCTCGACGTCTTGGCCACCTCTCGATCTCGGCTCGGGAAGTCTGGTTGCCATGGCGGAACGACACCGATACACACAGTCGGCAAACAAATTAAAACAAAAAATTTTCACGGTGTGTGTAAAGGCTAAAGAGTTCCGATCGAGTCGCTTCCAACGTGCAGCTCCTACCAAACTCTAGTAAATATTCTGGTCCCTGGGTTTATTGATCTATACTACTCTACGCATTGCGAATTAAAAACTCTAGTAGGGCCTGTTTGGTCCTTCACCACCTCCTAAAATTCATGTCACATCGAATGTTTAGACACATGTATAGAGTATTAAATATAGACTAATTACGAAACTAATTGTACAACTTGCGACTAATTTGCGAGATGAATCTTTTAAGTCTAATTAGTCAATGATTTGACAACGTGATGCTACAGTAAACATGTGCTAATGATAGATTAATTAAGCTTAAAAAATTCGTCTTGGAAATTAGCCTCTATCTATGTAATTGGTTTTATAATTAATTTATATTTAATGCTCTTTATTAGCCTCTAAATATTTGATGTGACATAAATTTTAGGAGCGACTAAAGAACCAAACACCCCCTAAATATTCTAGTAGCATTGCGAATTTTTAATTTGCAGCAAAGGTCAGCGCCTGCGCCGTATAGGTATAGACTGCACACTGTGTGTGCGGTCGGCAGTGTACACTGAATTTATTGTCTGCCTCTTGCTTCAGCTAATCAGCTGCCTGCCGCCGCTTACAGAGACGAACACGCGTAGAGTAGACAGAGGCATCGCCAACACGCGTACTCAGCCATGGACCAATCGGATCAGCGACCCCGGCCGCACCCGCATGGTGCGGACGCACCGACGACGACACGCCGCTGCCAGATTGTCAATGCCCTGCGGGCTGAGCCTACGCGCGGCCTCCGTCCACCGGGGTTTGTCCCTGTCACGGGCGCGCGGCAAGGGAGAGGGATGAGGTGCAGCCACTAGCCAGCACGGACGCACGGAGCCGAGGCAGCACCTGCTAGTTTGGTTTGGACGACGCGAAAGAACAAGATGGTGGCAGACCCCGTGAGCGCGCGACACCGCGTCGCGACGTGAGCGCCTTTTTGACTCGCCGAGCAAGGTGACAAGGGCGCAGATTAGATGGACGCGGACAATATCCCTCAGGGGACGTGCTACTTGCTCCTGGCCTCCTGCTCGCAGCTTGCAGCTTGCCGCTCGCTCCATGAAACCTGAAGCCTTCCTGTTTGTTTACCTGCAGCTCCTGCTCCTCCTCCTCGCGTTCGCGTCGCATCGATCGGGTCGGGGCACTGCACTGGTACGGACTGCCGACGTCCCGTATGATTAGGAGTCCCTCCCTGCTCTGGATTGCATGCGATGCGATGCTGGGTTTCAGAGTCGTGTCTCGGTTTCACATATATGCATGACGATGATCCATCGATGCATGCAGGAGCAGGACTCGTGACTGGTGAGTACTCAAAGACAACACGGCACATCTGTCAGCCTAGGGTGCGAATGCCGCCATGGACAGGGAGTACGAACAAATCAACGACGACATCACCTCCGGCAGCAGCTCGATACCATATGATTGCTACTGCCTACTAGCTCTAGCTGACTAGCTCCATGTGGATGCATGCATGCAGATGCTGCATGCGTGAGAGTGAGGTCACGGGGTACGAACGAACGAACGGCATTGCCATGCCGCTGTTTCCGCGGCTACTCGATGACGGAAGGGTTGTCCTGGTCCGGTTCCTGACACGGCTGACGACATGTTGCGTACTTGCATTGCATAATACAGGGGCTGTGGCCAAAGAGAGGGCTAAATATTAAAGATCTAGGGCTAGACCTAGAGAATAATGATGATTTGAGAGTAAGTAACAGTGATATAATGAAGAAATCAGACGCGTGATACCTTAGGGTCATCATCTGATCAGCTACATATATATACGCATGCTGGACTCATCTTTTTGTTCTACCACGCTAGCTACTAGTGTACTATCAATGGCGCGTGGCACATGACCTCCATTTGTATGGGGGTAGAATAGCCATTTTTCTCCCTAGATTGTTTCAAAGGTAAGTACGTTTCTATCGTCGATGCTCGGTTTTATCTCTAAACTATCAGAATGGTCCTTTTAGTCTTTAAAGTTTGTTTTATGTCTAGTTTCGTCCCTAGACTATTAATTGGGCTATCCCAATAGTAACATTTTACTTTTTTGGTTCTTGTCAAAGTGGTTGTATTAGTTTTCAAACTTTTCTTTTAGGTTCATTCTCGTTTACATCCTTCGTGGCATGCCACATTGTTATGCCTCATCGGCTCAAGCACCACAACGAGCAGAGGTAGACGGTCATCGTTGAGATGACTATGAGCCATGTCGATCTTTGAAGGTTGGGATACGTGCAGGTGCCAGTCAAATATGCTAATTAAAGGCGGCGCGACCTATGGATGTACACGATGGGATGGGTGTATGATAACGATGGGTGGAGGCTAGCTGCAGGCAGGTTCAAGTCAGCGGGAATTCATATCCCTGTTTCCAAGATTCTTAGGTGTTGAAAACAGTGTAAATAAGTTTCACCCCATGAAACTCATTCCATCCCATGAAACATTTTTTCATCTCTGTCTTCATTTATACTATGCCACATCAACTTATTTAATGCTCCTAAAAATCCTATTGAGACTGGTCTTATAGTGGAAGAGGCCTTTGAGCTTCTACAACGCAAACGTACACCTCCTGCTCTTCCATACCAGTGTTACTGGCGCATGTCGAGCAACTCGCCCGTCTAGATAATGTAGCCAATGCTCGAGGTAGCATACGCCGACAACTGCAATTGCTGAGGCAAATATCCCAACATTGGTTGACCGAGAGTCCCTTGTATGCCTTGACCAACTTGGCCTTAGGCAAATTCAACCCCTTAAAAACGATGAATCCATAGGTGCTTTTGTTTACTAGCACAAAATTTGAGTGACGGTTTGTTACTCATGGACCCTATAGATACGAAAGAAAGTATATTTTCTTTAGGAACCTAGAATTTGAGGAGGGGCACGTGCCCCGCTCCTTGTGTCTGAGTCCATACAGGACACGACCGTTTGAAAAGTCCCATGACCTCTAGTTGTTGAGTTATTGGGGCTTGAACCCCGCCAGGCAGCTGCACATCAGAGTTTCGTGATGGGTAGTAAGAGAACATTATCCATTTTTTGTTTATCCAGATTAGCCTTTTGATCCGCCCTAAGGAGCTGTCCAACAGGTGATTTGTGAACTCTGAAGATGACAATGCTACAACATGAAAAGTAGTATTTTTCTTTCTTATTAGTTTGCAAACACATTGCATAGATGTATATAGTTGGCTGCTCGGTGGGAGACCCGCAGATCTCTCAGATCTCTTAGCTAGTGCCAGCAACTTAGTAAGATCGGAAGGAGAGTTACCCGGAGCGAGGATTGATGGGCTTCGGCGTAAACTGAACTTGACGGTTAAACGTACTGGTTCGGGCCGCTAAATAGCATAATAGCCTACGTCCAGTGTGGCGTGTTATCTTGCGTTGGATTGCTTTGTATGATGATGTTACAAGGGGTGCACCTATCTCTCTTTATATAGTCCAGAGGACGGGTGCACAATTCTAGTCCTAGTCGATTACAACAGAAGACTTCTAATCCTATTACAGAGATAGACTTTTCTAATCTAACTAGGTCGGTTCTTCTTGCCTTGGAGAGCACGCCACCTTGTATCGTGCCTTCTAGACTGACCATGAACTGGCCCATCTCTTTACCGGGTAGTCAGCCGCGCTATGGGAAACCCTTAGAATCTTGGTCACTCAGGAGTTTATTATCGGCTCTGAAGAGAAGTAATGTGGCATGCCATGAGCCCATAAGAAAAGTTTGAAGGCTATACAACCATTTTGATTAGTTCGTGGATGAAACTAAGTTCAAAAGTAAAGTTTGAATTAGGTCACTTCAATAGTTCAGAGATAGAATTTAGCCAAAAGTAAACTTTAAAAATTGAAACTATCACTTTAGCAGTGCTCATGGACGAAATTGAGTATCGGAAAATAGTTGATGAATGAATGTGTATAGTTTAGATCTAGCTCGCAAATGCAAAATTGCCTCCTAAATAGTTCAGCACTTTTGGCAGTTGGGACGCCAAAAAACAGTGCATAACTTTTACCATGTACTTCTATATATGGATGTGTAGTGTTTGGTTAGGTTTCTTATGGTGGAACATGTCCACCGGGTTCAAGTTCTCAACTTAGCATAGGTGCTTGCATTTCCTAGATTTATTCCAAGATTTAACGGCCTTATGTTTTTAGTGGTAGGCGACGTCCCCGTCGACAGCGAGGTTTCTGTGGTGACTTTGTGAATCTCGAGATGCGCCGGCTTAGTCCTTCGGATATGCTCATAGGGATGAGTGTGTTCATAGAAGTAAATGTGCGTGTATGTTGTGGACGTCTACGTTGTACCGTATAATTCTAAAATTTATATGGATGTGTAGAGCCCAAACGGCATAGAAAAAAATGGCCATACGCTTGTAATTGTACACGATGGCATGCGAGATGTAACACAGCAGAGCAACGATGCGCCGACATAGGGAGGTCTTCTTCTTTTTTTTTAAAAAAAAACAAAGCTATGCTTTATTCATAGCTGATACTCTCTCTCACACACGCATCAGACTGTACTACTGAAAGTCTTGTGTGTCAGCGGGAGAGACATACGGAGTACTCTGTAGTAGGTTGTAGCTAATAGAAGTAGGAGTATGTTGTCATGTTGGCACGGAGTAAACTACTCTATGGTGTTCGTAGTTTTTGATCCCAGTCATCGTATCACTAGCTGATGCATGCATGTCAAAACAAGTACACTACAGGATCACTTGGAAATTTAGAACAACAGATTTACTTCAAAATAACTATTAAACGATAAGTGGCTAAATTTATAGTGAATGATAGATGGTTGTCAATGATACCAAGTAATGAGTGATGAAACTTAAAGTGTAAACATGTGTTTGTTCGGCCTAAATATTATAGACACGCTCCATTTCATATGATCGAATCTTACGGTAATTAATCTTTTGGAGAAGTAATTTCATGAGAAATATAACTATGGTTACGTTCCTGGAATTTGCTTGAAGACGAAGCTTCAGCTTCTAGTTGGGTAGGCTAATAATCCTCCTCTCTCTCGCTAGAAGGTTAGGCAATAGGAACTTGTGTACTTGCTGATAATTGAGCTAGTAGCAAACTAGGAACTGTCGGTGCCTTTTTGGTCCTAGCTAAGGTTTTCATTTTCGGAAATTAAAATTTATCGGTGATCACAGATAAAGAGGATAAACAGGATATATCGGAATATCGGACCAAATTCAAATAAAATTTAATTTGAATTTAAGTGAATTTAAATAAATTTAAACAAAAATTATAATGAAAAAGATAGATATTTTCTTATCGGCACCTAAGGATAAAAAGGATATATCGGAAATATCGGAGATTTTCAATGAAAAGGAAACCATCTAGCTAATAATCATACACATTCATTTGGTTGGTTTACGAACCGATAAGTCCGATTGGTCTTTGGTTTGTTGTAAGAGGAAAAACATTGTTGGTCGACCGATAAGGCGCATACCAAACCAACGAGCGAATAAATTTGAATATCTGCAAATAAAGTGCAGTCGTCCTTCCCCACTTCTTTTTTCATTTGCTGAAAGTACTTGTTTACTGTGCTATGTAGCGTTTGACACTTCAGTCAAACCAAACATCATATATATATTCATAAACAAGAATACAAGATGGATTCACGGATGTCGGATAGTATACATCATGGATAGTGAGCATTTAATTAGAACCATGCTTAGGATCCATACTACATAACAGGCAGCGACATCAATCAAAAGTTCAAAACTTGTTGCGCGATTGTCATCGAGGCCTGGGCATTGACATATACATGTTGTGATGACTTTGGTGGTATGAACTGCAGGATTTTGGATAGAAAATGGTAAGGCCGTGTCAGTATTTTGAAGATCTCAAAGTTGAACAGATAAAGTAGCATGCCGTCTGCTCTGCGATCTGCCTTGGTGGATCTTGTCGCGCAAAAACAAGAATTCTGTTGTACAATAGGAATACCTGCCGGCACAGGTTCGTCAAAAAAAAAAAAAAAAAAACTGCCGGCACAGCGATGAAGAATTATAACGTCCTGCAACATTGTATGAATGAAGAAGGTGAATACTAGACGACTGTTGAAACAAAACAACGCTTGCTCCACGGATGCCGGGCTTTCAAACATTCTCAAGAGGCAGAGCAAAAAACCCTACTGTAAATAATTGCAGCAGGAGACACAATTGTTACACGAGGCATGAATCAACGATGTGTCTGACCAGTATGTATGAACTCCACCTGCTGGTAAATCCATTACTGTGGCATTGTTTCAGTCAGATGGGACTTTGATTACTAGACTGCAGAAGCCGCCGCGTCCAGGACCAGGAGCATCTTGAGAAATTCTGACTAGCACCACAGCCCAGGGATGCAAAGTCAGAATTGCGAGCTGGGGCTGAAAACCACAGATGGAACAAACACGTCTGACGGCAGTGCACTTTACATCTGGATCATTTGTCTGTAGCCGTGTCCTGTGCGGCCGAAAATTCAGCCTCAAGATGTATGCGGTACACACTGAAACCAGACTACAAAAGCATGCATGTGTACTGGTATCTGCCCTCTGCTGATAATCTATCGGTGTCAGCAAAGTCATGGATGGCTAGATAGACAGATAATAATGTTTGCGCGCATCGGCTCATGTACGTCCAGCAGGCAGGACGACGACGCCACTGAAAGAAACGCGCGCGGCGTGCGGACACGGGGACTGAAACGCCGCGTGAGACTGCCTGTGCACGCGTTTCATCAGCGTGGACCGACGAGGACGAACGCCGCGCCACACAGCCTGGCCCAGGCCTCGGAGTATATATTATATAAAATGTCACGTACGGGAGAACAACCAACTAACGTATACGGTATACGGCACCATTCCTGCTTGGAACTGCAGGCTACTCGATCGCTATACCGCTAGCTTCCACGCAATGCCGCCCGGCGGGCGGCGAGTCTCGCTGAGGACGTACGCGTACGTAGGCATGACACTGTATGACGCCAGCTAGTTCTAGGATGCTATTGCTACCACGACGCTCCTGCCTTCATCTCGTTGCGTTGCCGTACGGTACTATGCTCTGCCGGCTGCCAAACTAGTATCCTCTGCTTCCAGTTCCAGCACTCCGCAAGGCTTACTTACAAGTTACAACAACTATTCTGAAGCAAGAAGCACTTACTTTGCACAAATCACACCATCACATGCATCATCGCCGAGTAATCAACAATGCCTTTTTATTTGCGATCGAGGTCAATCAATAAATAGCTTGTCTAGGGTTGCATACAAATTTTAAGTCCAAAAATTGACATTAACTAATTACATGTTCATGCTCCAAATTATAAGTCGACTATTTTGACTTTTTTAATTCGTCGATTTTTTCTATATGTGTGTTCGACATGTATTATTATATCTAGATGCATAACACAGAGTGATTTATAATTTGGAGTAATATAATGCGATCGAGAGACCGAAACGATGGTTTCTGATGAGGACCAAGGAACAGGAGGAACATTTTCTGTTCTGCTGCGTCTACAGACTGCAAGACCTTGTGCACGTTCGGATAGAAGGAAAGTTGCTCTGCGGGATTGGCCCACACTAATGTTTACGTACGTTCCAGCCCGAACTCGGCCTGTTAAGGGCCCGGTACTTGTCCCTTCTCCGTTATTTGGCCCAGCAAAGTTCCTCGGCAAGAGCTGTGTACTGTAGGCCCACCGCGCAAAGCACGAGATCTGCTTCGCTCGCCCAACCTCGCCCCCCTCCCTCGCATGCCGCCGCCGGCGAGGAGCCCGACCACGGGGCCTCGGCGGCGCGCCCTCGTCGTCCCTCTCCTCCTGCTTCCCCTTCTGCTGCTCCTCCTCCACCTCGTCTCCTCGCCCTCGTCTCGACCCCTCCCCGCGCCGCGCAAGCCCAACTCCCAGTCCCGGGCCTGCGACTACTCCGCCGGCGAGTGGGTGCGCGACCCCGTCGCGGGCTCCTCGCTCCGCTACGACCATACCTGCAAGGAGATCTTCAAGGGCTGGAACTGCATCGCCAATGGCAAGGCCAACGCCCGCGACCTGCTCGGCTGGCGGTGGAGGCCCGCTGGTGGGCCTGAGTGCGAGCTCCCCCGCCTCGATCCGCGCCGGTTCCTCGAGCGCCACGGGGACACCAGTATTGGTAACTTCCCGCTCCCGTTTTGTTGTTTCCGAAAAATTCATGAGAAATTTGACATGCGATGCGACTTGGTGGTGACAAGGTGCTGTGGTCGGGTAGTTTTCAAAGGAATTGATTCGGGAGCTAGGATTATCGGGTGTGTAGAATGTGGCGACGATGTGTGGTGCGGTCCACTTAGTTATACAATGGTCAGCAAGCGAGTAATGTGATTGCATGCCTTCCTTTGCTTGGTGGTCTGGTTGGGGATGGGAGTAACCTCCAAACATGGGCACATTGATATGCATTTATTAGTTACTTATACATCTCATAAGCTAATTTGCGTAGGTGTATCATATTTTCCAGTTTCCATCTTCTAGAGTTGTTATGTGGCGCTATGGTTGCATGTTCCATTGTTTCCATTCTGTGACATGCTTCTAATTAGATTATTAGAATTGCCACATGGTAGAAGCAAGGTTCATTCACACTTCCAAATTCTGAGGCAGTAAGTGTACTCAAATTTTCTGCCTGTTGCAAGCTCATATATTTAGAGTCTCCGAAATTTGCCTTGCTATGCTGACGGTTGTCTGATACCTTTATTGCAGGATTTGTGGGTGATTCCTTGAACCGCAACATGTTTGCCTCATTAGTCTGCATGCTCAGGGGAGTCAGTAGCGAGGTTCGCAAATGGCGTCCTGCAGGGGCAGACCGTGGCTTCACCTTCCTGCGCTATAACCTCACCGTGGCATACCACAGGACAAATCTCTTGGTACGCTATGGTAGGTAAGAAGTGTCATTTCATTTGGATTAGCATAAAAAATGGTTATTTGGATGTGTGACCTACTTGTATTGTTATTTATGCCAGAATTTTATTTCATCTTTGCATATCTTGCTTCCAGTTTAGAACTCTAGGTGTAACTTGGAAGCACTGAAAATTTTGAAATACCTCCCAGTCGGGCATTCTTGCTACCTGGTTTAATAAATAGTGGGTTAATGTTAATAGAACTATGCTCTTATCAGTCACTGTGTCTCTTTATTTTTTCCTATTTGATTCCTTCGAGTTTTTTTTATGTGAATTAGACGCTGATTCAGAATTTTTTTGTTCATGGCGATACTTTTGTCCTTCTAATTCGTCATTTTTTATTGAACCCCATATCACTCATTTTGTAGGTGGTCAGCGAATCCAAGTGGAGGCACTCTAGAATCTCTTGGATATAAGCAAGGTTACAGAGTTGATGTGGATATTCCTGACCAAACATGGGTAGAGGCATGTAGCTTCCATGATGTTCTTATTTTCAACACTGGGCATTGGTACGTGAATCGGTGAATTTCACTGTTCATGAACAAATAAGCATTAAATCAACAGTTCTACAGCTTGATGCCAAACTAATGGCATTTTATGATTTAAGTTATTGGCGTGATCAATTGACAGATAAACAAGTTTGTTATTATACAAACTAAGTACTATAGTTACATTGTTTCCCATCAAAGTTGAAACTTGACAAAAGTGCACTGTGAACTACTTCTTATTCACAATATACTATGTTCTAGCCAGTTAATACATCAGAAACCAATGAATATAATTTTATTGGGAGTTGCCACTAAATAGCTTTTGCCTGATGGAAGAGAATGTGATTCAGCTCACTGTATATCTTTCTGAGGGCTTTTCAATTGTCTTAATTTTCACACAGCTATCATGTTGGTTTTTGTCTGCTTTGATAATCTAGACAATATTGTGACACACATGATAATATATAATGAGGGCAGCCTACCACCTCAGCTATTCCCTGATCCCTGAAAAATTATCTTATCTTGCTCTGTATGTATGTACGCATATATTCTTTTACATCTGGCCTCATTTGCTTTGTTTTGTACTTAGGTGGTGGGCACCCTCGAAATTTGATCCAATACGGTCACCAATGCTGTTCTTTGAGAAGGGAGGCCAATTGTACCTCCTTTACTGCCACCTGCTGGACTGGATTTGGCTCTTCAAAACATGGTATGCCTATAGCCTTGTTTCTTCATGTCACTAAAAGCTCCAGTTTAGGGCGCCCTAGCTGATATCTAATAACCACTTTATCCGTACTATGCAATGGACTGGCATTTCTCTAATTCTCTTTGTGAAAAAAGTACACTGCCATGGTATATGGATATTATACTTCTGTACTTCAACTAATTCACGAATTTTGCCAGTTCTTTTAATATTCTTTACCATGTGAATTTGATCTGAATGGATTTATGATACTTGTATCTCTTAAAAAGACCAGAAATTCCCTATGTATGTCTATCAGAATGGCATTCAACTTATCTTTCTTATGCTCTGAATAAATAATTTCCATCAGATAATGTTTGCGAACAAAGCAATGAGACCAAACACAGTGAAATTCTTCCGGACTCAATCTCCTAGACATTTCGAAGGTGGTGACTGGAATGAAGGTGGATCTTGCCAACGTAACCAGCCCTTGTCGTCAGAAGAGGTACTGATATGATACTAAATACATGAAATGCTTAAATAGCAAACTTTTCACCTCATGCAAGCTTTATGTTTCTTCAATGTTTGTTCCAACATCATGCATAATATGCTGACATGGATTTGGGTGGTAGGACAATTGTAATATAAAGAATGAGAAAATGTTTATTGAAGATAATATGACTCAACCCTTATTCAGTTTTTTAAGGTTACTGGATCTGAATGACAAACTGTTTGATGGTTTCTGGCAAAATCTGTTTTTTAATTAGACTAACATATTGAGGCAAATCTGTTCAGGTGGAAGAATTTTTGTCTTTGGACAATAACAGCACCAATGTAGAAGCACGATTGGTAAACCAACACTTGATGAAGGCTCTTGAACAGTCTAGTTTCAGAGTTCTGGACATCACTCGCATGAGTGAATTCAGAGCTGATGCTCACCCTTCAACACAACTGGCGGAAAAAACACGATGATTGCATGCATTGGTGTTTGCCAGGACCAACGGACACATGGAACGATTTGCTAGCATCCAATCTTGAAGCAGTTGAGAACTAGTCTGAGAAATAAAATTCAAGAGCTCACCTGAGAAATTATCCCTAACTTCATTCTTTTTTTTTTTCGGGATATGAGTATGAAGCATGAACCCACTAGTAGAATAGAGTTTTGCTGAAAGCTGTTTTTAGGCCTTTTTCTGCAGCTTGTTTCATATGGAGCGGAGCATTTTCCCCACTTGTATTCTTGACCCTGTATATTTTAACATCACTGTAAAGTTCCACTGATGATATACGGATGCTATAACAGGTAGAATCCATTGTGTTTGTTTGAAACTAAGTCGCATGTATGGACCAACAGATGCATGGAGCATGTTTTGGCCCAGACAACACTACTGACATTTTGACATTTCATTCACTGCAGATTTGAACTGAATTCATGAGTCCCGGCGAAATACCTCTCCCCAAAACACCCACCCCTAGTAATCTCATTCTCTTGCCATTTTTCTCATCAGGTGAGACCAGCACCAGTGTCTACCCTGAATTAACATTCTGCTACCAAGCTGTGTGTCTGCAGGAGCCAATAGGAAATTGCAACGTGGCTATGTGTGCCTTTGACTTTGTATTTAGCAGCAAGATGGGAGTTGCTGACACGATGTGGATTGCTGCAAGTGAGGCCTTGTTTAGATCTCATCAAAATTCTAAGTTTTTTCACTCTCTCTCCGTCACATCAATTTTTGGACATATGCATGGAGCATTAAATGTAGGTAAAAAAAATAATTAATTGCACAGTTTGGTTGTAAATCACGAGACGAATCTTTTGAACCTAGTTAGTCCATGATCGGACAAAGTTTGTCAAATACAAACAAAACGTGCTACAGTGTCCGGATTGCAAAAATTTGCAATCTAAACCAGGCCTGAAGCTCTAACGCTAACAGAAGTCAGGGCCTCATTATCGATCTGCAATGGACACGCTTCCTTTTGAAATAAATGCCGACAACAATTGAAGAATATATAATTGGATTGCTCCAAGCCTCCAACAACAACCACCACCACCTACGTGCAAACCATCTAGGTATCGTCGATCAAAATGCTGTATGTGTTGCTCCTCACGTCGTTGTAAGCTGCTAGGAGTACGTGCTTGCATGTACGGGGAGGTAGCTGCTGTACCAGTAGTATAAAAAGTATGCTGCCGCAATGGATACCATCTCGAGCTACAACTAGAAGCCTCAGGTCCACCCCCCGGCGATCGATCGACAGAGCTAAGATGAGGACGCCGCGGGCTGTCTCCTCGTTCCTGGCCCTCTCCGGGTTCCTCCTTCTCCTCGCCGTCTCGGTGGCCGCGACAGGCTACGGCGCTTCGCCGGGGGAGAACGGCTATGCTGGCGGACACCACGACGCTCAAGCGGGTTCCAACGGTTACGGTGGCGACGGCGCTGCGGCCGGTTCGAATGGCGGCGGCGGCGGCCAGGAAGGCAGCTACACGGTGCCGGCGTACCAGAAGTCCGTGGACGGCCTTGACGAGAGGTACTACGAGAAGTCGTGCCCGGACATGGAGAAAATCGTCGGGACGGCTGTGATGAAGGCTGTGAAAGCCGACGAGACCCTCGCCGCCAGCATCATCCGCCTCTTCTTCCACGACTTCGCCGTCGGGGTACGTAATAAGCTAGTACAGACAGAAGCTTAACTAGTTTATGGTCGACTGGTCGGTGAATGGGCGAATTGACATGGTGGAGATTGTGGTGTTGCCGGCGGTCGGTGCGTGCAGGGCGTGGACGGGTCGGTCCTGATAGACGTGCCCGGGAAGAGCGAGAAGTACGCGCAGGCGAGCAGGACGCTGCGCGGCTTCGAGCTGATCGAGGAGATCAAGAAGGAGCTGGAAGCCAAGTGCCACGCCACCGTCTCCTGCGCCGACATCCTCACCGCCGCCGCCCGCGACGCCGTCGCCTCGCCCGCGGTCAGGGGCCCCTACTGGTCGCTCAAGTACGGGCGCAAGGACCGGAAGGGCTACTTCAGCGCCGACGCGGCCGACCGCGACGTCCCCATGAACGGCCAGAGCGTCAACCAGCTCATCGCCTTCTTCGAGAAGAACGGGCTCAACATCCAAGACCTCGTCGCCCTCTCCGGTGAGTCCTGACTCCTGAGTCGTGAGTGCGTGCAATGCATCGGTCGTGTACATACACACACACACGCTGACATACAGTGACATGCATGCATGCATGCGTGCAGGAGCTCACACGATCGGTCGCGCGACGTGCGGCGCGGTGAGGCCGGGGCTGTTCGGCCGGCTGAAGGCAGGCACGCTGGACCGGCAGTACGGCGACTTCCTGCAGCGCAAGTGCGGCGCCGGCGGCGCCGCGGAGTACGTGGAGCTGGACGGCGAGACGCCCACGGCGTTCGACAAGCAGTTCTACAAGAACCTGCTGCACGGGAAGGGCTGCTGGACACGGACCAGAAGCTGCTCGCGGACTCCCGGACGGGCGGGTTCGTCAGGTCCTACGCCGACCAGAAGTCCCAGGCCTTCGTCGGCCAGTTCGCCCAGTCCATGCGCCGCCTCGGCGAGGTCCAGGTGCTCACCGGAAACGAGGGCGAGGTCCGCCGCAAGTGCTCCGCCGTCAACTACTAATCAATCACCATACAACCGAGCTAGGAGATGCATCATGCGTGCACGCCTACTATTCGGCGGCGAACCATCTCGAGTTTCTATTTTGGCGTCTTGAATGTGCTAATCTTTCTTTTCGTATGTAGAATGTGCTGCGTATTTCATTCGTTCAGTGATCTACACGTACTGGTACTGGTACATGCATATATTGGCCATGAGTGTCTTGGAGCCATGCATGTCCGTCCGTCCATTTCAAGGGCTGCAATCAAACATTTTGAACCATATAGTGATACCATCTCAATGTCGTCAATGTGTGATGACGGGTTGTTGAGCAAGAAGAAGAGTTTTCACGGGGCTAATAATATTGATTTTTTAGGTATTATTTATGTGATGTGATGAGCTGAAATGAAACGCACGGATTTCTCAGAAAAGGGCCCCCAACAAACTACAAACGGGCCTCCATTTTGTATCCTGAAAAAGAAAAGAAGATAACGGAGCGGGCTAAATTAAAATGTCAATCAGAAGAGCCCGTGTACCACTAGGACATCAAACAGGGCAGGGCCTCGTCCTGGCATGGCCCATTAAGCAGTACATACACGGTGCCTAGGGGGCTCGCGTTCAAGCATAGAGAATTCGTCAGTGCGTGAGCACTGAGCAGTGCAGCTTGCAGACGTTGATGACTAGACTACAGCAGCATAGGACACGGCGGCAATCTGTTGATGTGGGTCTACGCCATCTGTGATCTCTCTATCAGGTCGGATCGGCATTCCCACAACAAAAAGAGAAGAACAAATAGATAACAGTAGAGAGATACTCCGAATGTTGGATGAGTATTAAGGTGCAGAGAATGTCCCATGCATCACGGTTTCATTATTATGTCTACCCTAGCACTAGCACTAGCACTATCAGGGAACTGAAAGCAGGGCAGCGCATCTGCGCATGGGATTGTCCAGATAGGAATTTTGGAGACTGCTTCGGCTGCCTGTAAACGCAGCTGCTGTTGGCTGTCAGTACAGTAATTTTGTGAGAGCCAGCTGTTGCAGCAACAGCAGTGGTTGTAAATTAAAAACCGGCCGCCGAACAGGGTTAATTAGCTTTGAGAAACCGAAATACAAAGAGCGGAAGCGTGTCAACCGCTCTGCTATGTCGGGCGTTGAGCTGATTTACCGTGTGTGAACTTTGTTCTGCTGGAATCAGGCAGGAACCTCTCTGGGGGCTGGGGGCTCAGCGTTGTTGATTGACAATGGCCACTGCCACAGTATATGACAGAGTAGTAGATTCCATATACGCAGGTCTAAGAAACAGGTCAATACACCATTTAATAAATAGATACATACATTCTTCTTCATTTGGCTTGCAATCAGATTTAAACAAGTCATTTGCTAGATGAGTTGCAATCAGATTTAAACAAGTCCATGCATCTTTCCTTTCCGCTCTATCCACCGGCGCACGCGGAGCAGAACGTGGGTTATGGTTGATCGCTGGCCCAGCAACGAAGGCTACGTTGCAACAACATGCGTTTTGCTCGCCATCCTCATCATCGTCTCCTGCCTTTTTATTACGAAAAATGATTCAAAGTAGGAGAAGAGATATATATCGATTGCCGTTTGTTTGTTTATTAGAGAAACAATATGTGGAGATGTCGATTACCTTACCTAGTATAAGTTGGTTGGTGGATTTTTGGATAACTAAGGGACCCATGGGGGCCCAATGACAAGTTGCTGGGCTTTTCCCCTTTTTTTAATACAAAACCGGATAGCCAAACCGGGCCAGCCCGGAGCCCAGCTGTCTTTTGTGTTTTTATGCAAGCTTTGTAGTACTGTACTATTGATGCATGTTTTCTATAGATACGCAGTGATAGATGCAGAACTAGCTGTAGCTGATGAGTAAAAATAAGAGTGATCTTACTTCTCAGAATATATATGTAAGAGCAAAAACAAACACGGAGAAGACGGCAAAGATCTCCATGTGCTGAACCTGAACCTTCTCTTCCGGTCAATAACTACAGCTGATTTGAGAGCAAAAACAAACACGGAGAAGACGGCAAAGAGCTCCATGCAGCTGTGATGGATCAGTATGCATGTTTCTGGAAGATAGCATCTGTCCGTTGGCCGGTCTAGTACACGATTTTCTTCCCCTTCGGAACACGCTACCTACTCCCATCCCTGCATTCACGTCGCTGTGTCACCACTCACCAATACAAGCAGGCATTAAACATCATTCCGCGCTCGAGCCTGGTAAGGGCTGGTTGGAATAAAGGAATTGAAAATAGAGGAATAGAAAAAATTATAGAAATAGGATTGATGTGCAGTGGTAAAACAGATAAAAGGAAAAATACAGGAAATAACAAGCTAAGAGGTGTTTGAAATACATGAATTCATAACAAGGGAATCGCAAAATATATGAACGATAATGGATCATTATTAGTGTCTAATGATAATATGTTAATTGCATAGTTTGTCTGTATTCCTCCTCCACGTGGGGCCATTGGCGCCCATGTACTCAAACCATGATAGTTTATTGTTCAATACAGTTGTAGTCCACTCACAGGTTATCTCCTTTATCTATTGCTAGCACGGATAACCTCCACTCTTCTCACTCTTCATTAGCGCAAAATCATCGACGGAGAGTGGGCTGCTGCATCGGTCTTCGCAAAGGAAGAAAAACCATGAGAATTGTTGGATGCTTTTTTTTCTGTGTTTTGTTCATGCAAGGGACTGCAAAGCCTTTCCACAAGAATAAATTCCTCTATATTTCTTTTAAAAATCCTTCAATCCAAACAGGGCCTAAACGTTTATTGGTTTTCATTTTTTTTAAGAAAGGAAGTCAAAAACTTTGCCGCGATTTCTATTAGACGAAAAAGGAAAAAAGGCAAGTAACAGCCCAGTTTTATGAATGAAAACCGGGCCAGAAAAACCATACAACTGAGGAGAGTGCCCCACTCATCCTGTACACCTTTAACTTAGATACAACTGTCACAACTCACGCCAACACTTGCAACTTGGTCGAAACGACCCAACTATACAACAACAACCCAACTAATAACAACTCCAACCTGATCGAGACGACCCAACTACCACCTCAACAAGGTCAACTTACAACTGAACACGGACTGAGGAAACAAAGACGACTTGCCGGACGACACTCAACATCACAGCAAGGGGCACCACCAAGACTAGACGACAATGAGCAACCATGGAACTAGAAAGCCTAGCAATGCCTCCAAGAAGCAAACGACGCTAAAAGCGCTAACAAGCTAGCCCATCAAGGAAAGGTATTCACCTGCAACATCCAGCACGGTAGGAGAGGTAGAAAATGACGCCTCCAAGGAGGGAAAGGGGGTCCGCAGACGTCGTCGTCCAAGTTTTAGCCCTGACCTCAAACAACCTCCACACCGTCGCCACCGGAGACCTAACCCTACCAAAGAGGCAGGATGTGGTGATGGGTCAGCAGTAGCCCCGCCCGCCCGCCACCCCAAAGGGCGTCGGCCAGGAGAAGCACCGGGAGAAGCTCGCCGGAGAGTCCGCCCCCATTGAAACCGGCAAAGCCGTCCAGTAGCAAGCAGATTCAGCCAACTCCGCCATGAAACCCACCTGAGGAGGGAGAAAGGCAGATGGCGGGGAGAAGAGGGCCGGATTAGAAGAAGCCCCAGTCGCCCAGCCCACCACCGTCCCAACCCCTGCCGAGCCAGCCCCGCATGAACCACGCCGCGCAAGGCCTCCAATAGCCTCCGCACCGAGCAGCCACGCCAGCATAGGCAGAACGGATCGAGCGCCAAAACCCGTCACCATGAGGCCAGAAAGAACGAGCACCCCACCTGCCACCGCATCTCCGCACAGTAGTGCCCGCGTCCGCTGACGCTGCCCACCACCGCACCGATGCGCCCACGACCATGCGCAGGGGCACGGGAGACATCGGATTCGGCCAAGTCAGCCACCTAGAGCAGAACCGCCTAATTTAATACCTCCCAGGAGTGCTCGTCTTCTATTAGACACTAAGCACCCAAGGGAGAACACTAAATTACTCGGTTCCGTCGGGCACACCCCAAGGGAGAACCCGAAAATTCACATTTTTCTATCAGGATCACAAATGAGAGAATAAAGCTTACATCATTCTTAACCATTTCTTACATCACTTTTAATACAACATCAGAGTATAATATTTATTATCATAACAGCGGAATGTAATCATATTATCAGAGTTATGAACAATTTAATGTAATAGCGGAATATAAACATGTGATCAGAATTACAGCATAAATAATTACCTATTCATGGCATGGTGAAACAATGATATGTAATCTATGACAACAGATTATAAAACTTTCCTTTATAAAATATTTGGTGAGAGTTATAAATAAAACTATGATCGCAGCGTAAAGGAATCCTCGCTGAGCCCACCAGGAGGTATCCACACACAAGGGTCAGCTCTAGCATCCACCTATCACCTGCAACAGGGGGAATAAAACCCTGAGTACTCAATTGTACTCAGCAAGACTTACCCGACAAGAGGAAAGAAAAGACTCCAAGGATATGCAAGGCTATCTGGCTTGTGGGTTTATTGCATTTACAGGAAGCATTACTACGCGCGCGTCCTTATATTCGATTTTTATTAATAGCCGCATTGGTTCATTAACTAATCATTCTATGTAAGCACCTATGCTACTTTCAAGCAGGTGGTAAGCAATCAGATTTCCTTTTCTTTCCATCTTTCATCTTTCAGTTCTTACTACGGTGCTAGGCATAAGACAAGCCGTACCGACTTGACGGCGATTCGTGAACCAATGTGCCCAGCTGTGTGCCCCGAAAACACACGCCCCGCTTATACCCAAGACACAAGCAGGACCAACCCATCACCCTCCCGTCCTGAGGTCCTAGGTCTCCGTCCAAACTGGGACTCCAAGCCTCCGCCCTTGAGTCCTGGACTCAGTGCGGTGCAAGGACCTCCTCCACCAAAACATAACCCTGACAGTCGGTCCAGAAAGAGCCGGAACCCACGACAAGAGAGCAACAAGTCTTCCAAGCGCCCATACCCAAGTATATGCTCGGGACAATAGATCTGTGACTTGCCTCGATGGCTTATGCAACGACCGGTCCTTAACCGACACAGACAGGTAAAGCAGTGTAACCAAGCTATGCCCCGCGTCTACGGCGACACAACCTCTTACACCCACCAATACCCAAACTATATCCCTGCTCGGTCACCATTTTTCTTTTCCACCATTTATATTTCCCAAGTGATAATAATACAGTAATATATTTCCTATCTCTCGTGAGTGACAGCAATCACCCGACTTCTATCGGAGTCTGAGCATAACATTCTACATGATCCTATAATACTAGTAAGACTCATAGGATAAAGATATATATGCAAGTGGGTTTCATTCAACTCCTTAAACTTAATGCACAAATATAATTTAAAATCAGAGAAAGTAGGGTTATGCATCGGGCTTGCACAGGTAAGATATATATTAAAAAGTTAGTATCTGCATCTTTAAATCATCCACCATCAACTGAATAGAAAACCTATTGCATCATCTTCTGGAGAGAATACCATTACACCATCTTCGGATTCTCAATCATCCTTCAATTGATCCGTTGATCCATCATCGTACCTATATGATCTGCAATGCGATGCAATGCAAGAAGTAATTAATTAACGATAGCCGAAACTCTTAGAAATCCGATCACGCCTCACAAGCTAACACGATAGCTCTAACGCTGGTCGACGTATTCATGTTGTCGAATAAGACGTTATTTCCCAATAATTATTTTAGTTATATAAACCCAAGTTGTTTCTTTATTCTATTCTATCAATTTAATCTTTATTCGTAATATGACATCATTATCTATTTAGCAAACTAATTATTATGGAGCTACAAAAAATTACAGTGAGTACCTAATACTACTGTAAAGATTTCAGATCCAACACTATTACCAATTTACCACGAAAATTCCTATAAGTTTATATTTTACAATATTAAGTACCTTAAATTAATTATATAGCTTCTAAGAATATTATCCAACTATGTGAACAAAGTATACTAGCAGGTAGATCATGATTTTAGGAGATTAACAAAATTGGTTTTACCATTTTGGAGAACTACACAATTTTATATTGATTTCACAAGTCTATTCCCGAAACTAAATTAGCTAACCGTTTTAGAAAACTGAAGGAACCAGCAGCCCAAAACGGCCCAGTGGAGATCGGCGGCACTGTGTCGGCCCAATGGGTGCGACAATGCCTAGGCGCTGCAACAAAGACCTGCTGACCAGTGGGCGAAATAAAAAAATGCCCAGCGGCAGACGGCTCAGCGAGGGACGCTGTTGCTGCTGCCCAATGAGACCCGGCAACACACGGACGCTGCCAGCGCCCAGGTGATGGCGTGGCGGTGGCCCAGCAGCCAGAGAGGCCAGGATCAGCAGCAGTAGGCTCAGCGGTTGGCACAAGGTCACCCATACTGAGCCAAGCGCCCACGCGACCAAGGCCAGACGGCGGCGATGTTTTAGCGATTAGGCCCCTGAGCTTTCTCAAAATCAACTCGCTGTACAACGCACTATTTACGTGAGCCTCGTATTTAGCAAAAAGGACCTTGTATAAAACTTCTTCTTAGACTCTTACCCTTCTCGTCATTCACAAAAACAGAGCATAGCACAGAGGCGTCGGCCGGCGGCGGCGGAGCGGATGAGCAGCGGTCGTTGCGGGATCGGGGTCTGGCGTGGGGACACGGCGTGGGACAGCGCGACTGCAAGGTCGACGGCGGCGCATGTGGGCGGTCACAGAGGGCAGGAGGTCACCCGAACAACGGTTCCGCAGGGGCGAAGGCGCGGCGCGTGGTAGCGCGGCGGCGGCGGCAAGCAACGGGAAGACGATACGGCGCCGCAGCGAAGGTAGGGAGAGGTGCCGTGCGGGTCACAGCGGAGGTGAAGCGGCTCGGCGTGTGGTGCCTCACCGGCTCCAGCAAAGCGAGCTAGCGCGGCGGCGCCGTGAACGCACGACGGCGGCAAAGCCGCCATGGCGCTAATGGAGGGAAGCGCAAGTGGGAGCAAAGGCCTGGGCGCTACTGGACGGGAACACACGGTGCGGGAGAGGAAGAGGAGGGGACGCCAGATCGCACACACGGAGGAGAGGAGGCGAGACGAAGCTACGCGCGGCTCGAGACAAACCGCCGCGGCGGCGAAGGAGCAGCAGGGCGCAACGATAGGCAGCGCGACGCGCCCGGTGATGGTGTGCGGGACACAGCCATGGCGTGCTGCAGCTTACGTGCACTTGCGCGCGCGGTGGCGGCGGTGGAAGCGGCCACGACGGCGCGGAGGGCGAGCTGAGGTGCTGCGGGAGGGGCAGCGCGGCGGGCACTCGGGCGCACAGGAGGGAGAGCAAGGGAGGCGGGCATGGTGATTGCAGCGCGGGGATAAGAAAGAGGCAGACAAATAGAGGCAGCAACAGCAAGCGCGGCCAAGGTCGGAAGGACGAGAGTAGGACCGACGAGCAAACAAGCTCATGTGGGACGGCGGCCAAGGCGTGCGCAGGGCAGTGCCAGCAAGGGCAGCACGCCAAGGTCACTAATTCGACGGAACAATGGAGGCAAGCGAGGATGAGACCGCGCAAGACAGGCAAAGAGACAAGACAAGAGCCATTGAAAAGCAGGCGCGCGAGATAGTGCCGGGAAAAGAAAAAGGACCTGTCGCACGGCCGCTCACATAAAAATATCGTATGCAATAGCTCATACTCGTACCAAGCCATGGAACAAAATATTTAAACGTTATGTGATTATTTTACGCAAAACAAATCGCCACAAACAACGCTTTAAAATATACTTGACGCGAAAAGCTAGTTTTTAAAATTTTAAAATCCGAGAAAATCGTTTCGGAAATTTTATTAGACCTAAATCGTGGTGCTAAACAAGCTCGTAACACCAGGGGTGTTACAAACTCCAGCCAGGCCAGCGCGCGGACGCCCTCCTCCGCCCTGAGAGCGCCGGATCTGAACACCCAGGTGTCGGATCCGGCTGCCCAGACCCTGAATCAGACCATGCTGGAGCTGCCGCCGCTGCTAGGTCATGGAGAAAGGGGAGAAAACCGAGGAGAGGAAGGAGCGCCCACGCCACTACTTCGCCGCCGCCACCACCAGGAGGAGCCCCGCTGCCACCATCTCGGCAGGTCTTATGGCCCTGTCGGCAGCCGGCGCGGCGGGAGAGGGAGGGGGAGGGTGGGGGCGGCGCTGGGGTCCGATTGTGCCACCTGTAAACATCCCGCCTGCCACCTGTAATAATTAATAACAAATATATAAACACAACACTACGCCTGCGCGTAAAAGTTGGCGCAGGAAAGGATGTATTGAAACCATTTGTATCATGCATCCATGCTAGGCTCTTTTTCGATCCTTCTAAAATTAGTATACTCTAACTCTTAGCACTTGCTAGGAGCATTCATCTTGCTAATTCTTTGTAATAGCTAACATAACGCCTACGGTTGCTAGACTAGTTGGTCAAGCCTCCGGATGGCGTCCCCCGTGACCAGAGTTCGAATCCTTGGTCATGCAAATTTATGGTCGACGGTGTGGAAACATTATCTCGTCTGTCCCGCGTTCCCAAAGCAAAGATAAAATGGATCAGTCCTCTCACCGGTTAACGGGCCCCTGTATGCGGTGGGATATGGGGTTCGGGGCTTTTCTCGGGCTGAGTAAGAAGTCCTCTACCTTAAGCTTAAATAGCTCGGGAGTGTCTACCCCACAGCCCAACTTTTTTTAATAGCTACTAGCATAACTATTGGTTCACCAAGTTTGCACTAATGTGCGCACAAAACACTTGGTTGCAATTTTCCGTCAATTTCGCTTGGCTTATAAGCCGTACTTTTTCAGCCAACGAACAGTATTTTTCTCTCACGATAAATCAGCCAATAGTACTTTCAGCCATGACTTATCAGTCAAGTGAATAGGGCATTTGTATTGAATTCCCTTATGGCAATGCTTAACTATTTAAAGGTCATCAATATTCAACCCTGAGTTCTCAGTACTTGACTCTTCAGAGATCCTCCTTCTTTGCGACAGATCGACTCTTGAACGATTTTCACCTTTCAAACCTGAGTCCTTGATCACTTTAATTTTCATTAACACTTGGGGACATATTATGCATTGTGACTTAATATTCAATGTTGTCATTAACCACATTAGTCACACATTCAATGTTATCATTAAGGGAGAATTATCTATTTGGCACTGAAACAAATCAGTGTTTTGTATTTGGCACTCGAAAATTTGAACTTTTCTATTTGGCATCAAGTTAAAATTTCATTTCTTAAATGGCACTGCCGTCCATTTTTATTGGTCATCTGTTAGTTGACTGGTTTGATCGTGTAATTTTTTTCTCCCTATGTCCAATGTACCCTCTATTAGATACAGAAGACTGGAATTTGGCCGAGCCCCCGGAATCCCAGATCGGCGACCTTCTTCCCCGGCTCTGTTGTGCCACTATGCGAGGCCCTGCCTCCACGGCCGGAGCGCGAGCAGGCCACCCCGCAGGAGGCCGCCCCCAGCCTCTGCTCGACGAGCCGCGTACCCGTGCTGGGGCCTTGCCTACACGGCTGCGCCCTCCTGATACTCCGGCGTGGACATCTCCACGGGCGCCATGGCCGCAGCTTGAGGCCTACAGTGTAGGCAGAGCGAGCGCGCCGGAACTCCATCACCGGAGCTGTGGCCGCAGCGGCGGACGACGAGCAGCTGCTGTCTTCTTTGATTTCGGCCAGCTCTTGTGCAGCGCCGTCAATTCTTCTTCGATTCCGGCTGGCTCATGTGGAGCGTGGTCGATTCGCTCATCCTCCGTGTGTTGCCTGGACATAGCCACCGCCTGCGCCAGCTTCGGTTGCCGGCAAGGCCGTCCTGGCCCCTATGCGCGAGACCGGCGGCGGCTCGGCAGCTCGCTCGCGCGCTTGCCCGGCAGCAGCGTGGCGGCCTGCTCACGCGTGCTCGCCGGCCTTGGCAAGGCTGCCTTCTCGTCCGGTGGCGGCACAGCAGCACGCAGGCGCGAGCCTGAGAGTGGGCGAAGGATGGCAGCGGCGTCGCAGGCGAGCAGCTTCTTCTTGGTCTTCTATGCTCTCTCTCTCTCTCTCTCTCCCGCCTTCGCGCTCCGAGCTTGCGCGAAGTGCCGCCGAGCAGCAGCAGAGCTCCGGCCAGCCGCTGCCATTCCGATCCGCGAGCGCCGCCACAATCCCGGACCAAGCTCGCCCCCTTGACCCACCTCGACCTGGAGCTCCGCCCCGCCATGGCTGCGCAGGAGCTCCGGTGAGGCCCCTTCCCGACTGCAATTTTCACGGAGCTTACCTTCTCATCGGTGCCGCCCCGCCTCGACCTCACATCCACACTCCTAGTCCTGGCGCGAGCGTCGTCGGAGCAGCACTATCTGTGTCCATGTCCGTGCAGAACTCGTGCTCGGTGTTTGGGCGCGCCGATGGCCACGCGCAGCTATGGCAGTCGAGCGTGCAGGTGCCTCAGCTGCTGGGGAGCCTGCTGTTCCTGGTCGTCGGCAAGCGCGGAGGTGAGGCCGAGGAGGCAGGGCGGCGCGGACGGGAAGGAGAACCACCATTGGTACGAGCAGAGGAAGGGGATGACGAGTGGGGCCTACACATTAGTGACTAGGATGAGGGAAGTAGTTGAGGGCAATATCGTCCATACGAAAATACTTGAACTTTCATATTTGGCACCATGGGTTTCTGCTGCAAACAAGGTATTCATGTCTTTTTGCCAGTCACTTGACACCATTACTGTCCTAAATGGACGGTAGTGCCATTTATGAAAGCAAATTTTAACTAGGTGCCAGATAAGAAAGTTCAAATTTTTGAATGTCAAATACGAAATACTGGTTTGTTTCAGTGCCAAATAGATAATTCTCGCTTCACTGGAACTGCTTCCCTGAGGGGCCTGGATGCTCATAGTCACACTACTCATATAATGGTCTGGCCGGTTGAGCCCATACGTGTCGTGACTCCACCGTACCATAGCTTGACACACGAGGGGAGGGTGTTGGCTTGCCTTCCACGTTTCTCTTAATCTTCGAACAGGTGCACATAATAGAAAAACTTTGCTGGCACCTGGTTGGTTGAGCCCGTGCGTGTCACGACTCCACATGGCTTGGCTCGATGCGGGCCCAGGGGAGGGGGCCGTGTTGACTCGCCTTTCGTCTTTCTTAATCTGACATGTGTACACAGTAGCCACCTATTTAAGATGAGTGAATCTCCATTTAATTCCGTTTCTATATAAGATTAATCATTTATTGCACCTAGTATTTTTAAGTGACCACGCAACAAGTTGTACGTCAAGTTGCAACGCACCCATATAGGCCCGGTTCGCTTCGCTGAAAAAACAAGCCGAAACAATGTTTCGGCTGATTTGTTGCGAGATAAAACATTGTTCCGGCTGAAAAAAACAAGCTGAAAAGTACGGATTATAAGAGAGGCGAACAGAGTCATATTTGATAGAACGTACATATTAACATATATGCATATAAAAAGAAACAAAAGCCCAAACTAGGTAGCACTAGCACACCTGATTATATATCCAGCTGGGGGACAAGCAACAAATTCGATCCCCTGGTTGAGCATTAATGCATTATGCGCGGCTATGGCTCTGTTCGCTGGTTGGTTTTTGGGTTGATAAGCCCGACTGGTGCTGGTTTGTTCTGAGAGAAAAATACTATTGACTGGCGGATAAGTCCTGGCTGAAACAAAAGGCGAACCTGCTGTATATATATACGAGCTCCAGCCAAGTGTTTGTGTTTAGTTGGACCGACCAGTCAACTAGTACTCAACTTGACAGACGACATTGCTAGCTAACCTTCGAAGCTCAGTTCGATCACCATCAACTTCCACAAAATGTGCTGTGCATGTGCATATCTATAAAATGATGTGAATGATGTTGTTGTGTATGTGGAGTACTATAAGTTATCCCCTTTTAATACATGTATATACTAGTACGGTAGCATCGCTAGCTAGATCCAAAAAAACGAGCAAAATCCTCTACAGAGAGCGAAACCGAACACAAAGAAAACGGCAAAGAAGGCCATGTGACGAAGCTTCTCTTCCCGGTCAATGCCACACGCTACGTACTGGTTTTGTGAGTTATGCGGCTGTGATGGATAGGTCAAATATGTCTGTGGAAAGATAGCCCTATATATCATAATTTGTTTCATTGATCCAGCCACATTTTTTTCTCACGTTAGTTAGGAACAGTATATATAATATCAGTGCATGGCCATTCATGCATCTGTCGTGAAGCAGCAGGCAAAAAATATTCTTCTTGAGCCTGCTAAACTCTTTTCTTTTCAAAAAAAAAAAGATATCCATACATGCAGTCGATCAAGTCCGTTCGCCTTTTGACTAGCTATATTATACATTTGTGCATTTATGCATCATTCATGTTAAACGATATACTAATTAGTAGCAGATATATCTAAATATAATAAGGAGAAAACTAAAAAGAGTGTAGGCAAAGGTTAAGGCCGGTTTATCACTACGTGAAATAGTATTTGTAGAGGCGACTTTAGAGGCTTTGTAGGGGTGATTTGTCCGGCCGCCCCTACCCAAGCGTCTCTACAAATCATGTATTTGTAGGGGCGGTTCCTAGACCGCCCCTACAAATCGATTTGTAGAGACGGTTGGTGTTATCAGCCGCCCCTACAAATTGATTTATATAGGCGGCTGTATATTGAGCCGTCCCTACAAATCAATTTCCAGAAATCACGACAAAAGGAGCAAAAAATAGCATTTTTTTAATCCGAGGAGGTCCCTACCCGGCAGCAACACACCCACTCTATAGTTGCAGCATTTTTTCATGATTTTTGCACACTTTACATCGGTCGAGATTCGAACCGCATAATCTCCCTCACACACAAACTCCTCTACTACCACTGCACTCACGATCACTTGTGTCTACCATCCATTTTGGTTCCCTACATATTATACAAAACTGAGCAAAAATTGATTGTTTGAGGCCCTAAACTAATTCAAATGAAAAAATTGTCAACTACAAAGTTTTATAACTTTTCGAGATCTACAACTTTCATTTTGATAGTTTCTCCATCCGAGGTCACTTATAAAATTTGAATTTCAAATTTGAGAAATTCGAACGTAGTTTTCTATGACAGGATGATTTCAAATGAGAAAGTTATCAACTATAAAGTTTTGTAACTTTTTAAGATCTACAACTTTTATTTTTACTGTTTATCCATCCGAGGTCGTTTAAAAATTTAAAATTTTAATTTTTTAGAAATTCAAACGTAGTTTTCCTTGACAAGATGATTTCAAATCAAAAAGTTGTCAACTACAAAGTTTCATAACTTTTCGGGATCTACAACTTTCATTTTAGTTGTTTCTCCATCCGAGGTCGTTTATAAAATTTGAATTTTAGTGCTTAATTTTTAATACTCGGTGTCTATTTGTAGGGGCTGTTCAATATTGTAGGGGCGGCTAGATATAGAGTCGCCCCTATAAATCGGGTCATTTGTAGGGGCGGCTGATAACACCGGCCGCCCCTACAAATCTATTTGTAAGAGCGGCTCATTTGGCAACCATTTGTAGGGGCAAAGAAAGAGAGGAGTTGCCACAAATCATTTTTGTAGTAGTGTATATCTCATATTGATAATAATTAGTTGCTAAAAAAAGCTGAGATTGTGTTTGAATCTTTAGCTAATGTATTATTACCTATCACACAGCTAACAATTAGCTAATAGCAGCTAGTTTCTCCCAGCTAATACAACTAATATAGTTACTCCTTTAGACCCTGAATAAATTAATTCATGTAGTTGTTTTAAGTCAATCTTTTTACAATTCCATCAAATTATAGAAAAGAATGCCAAGATTTATGAGTAACACCATAAACTATATTCATATACTTATTTTGTGTCACTAATATTTATATTTTTTCTATTAAATTCAGATAAATATGAAAAATATGGACTTAGGATAATTATAGAAATTGATTTATTTAGGAACGGGAAATAATTGGATCCGTCGATTCAAATGGAACCTTAGAGCATCTCTAAGAGTTCCAAAACCCACTCTCAATATTTATTTTGTGACGAGATTGAAAAAAAACTACCCTCCAATAACTTCCTATCTCAACTCCTAATTTTTCTGCACTTGAAAAAAATCAACCCAATCGTACGGAAATAAAATCGCGAGCTTCGATCGGCCAATCTCAAGGTGGAAGAACGTGCGACATGCTTCCCAATACAAATGTACAAGAGAGAAATAAATTAAAGTATAAAAGTGGTTATTAAGTGATTTAGAAATAACTTAGGAGTCTTGATGTAAAATTATCTTCTATATTTTAAGAGTGAGATTTTATAAACTGTTGGAGAAACTCAATAAATATGTTCCCAATTTTCTTTAGACACTTGAAAAACTAATTGATTTACCAATTATTTTTTCCGAAATTGGTGGAGATGCTCTTAGTATATCGCTGTATACCTTTTATCTTGGAAAGAGATTTCAATGACCGTACGCTATGGATAGGTGCAATAAAAAATCAAAGGAAACATTCGCAACCGCAACGTGCATGATGCACGAATTGGACACACGCGTGCAGTGCTTCACGATGTCGGCACGTCGCGCCACGTAGAAAACAACGACCTGCGCCGTACGTCCGCCATACGTACGTGTAGCTGCCATAGCCGCTAGGGTAAGGCATGCCAGCATGCATGTAGTGCATCACTGCCCGTGCACGCCGGTCGCCAGGCCCCGCCGAACGTACAGCTAGCATCCGCGGGTCAATCCTTGGGCGGGCAAGAGTGCAGCTAGATTCTAGAACCACGTACCCGGTCCATCCCCGGCCCGGCCGGCCTGCAGCGGCCGGCACCCGGCAGGGCGCTGCGCCACTGCGTTCAGCGTCTGCTCGCGTGCATGCCGATCCAGTAGCATAGCTAGCCTGCTACCCCCTGCTGCACCTGTCGGCATCGCGCCATTGATGCAGCTCTAGCTCCACAGACCACAGGCCACAGCGTGTCTTTGTCGTGTTTCATAGGCTCATAAACCATGATTGAAAATACTGTTAGCTGATTTATTATAAGAAAAAAAAATACTATTAGTTGATTGAAAAAGTACGATTTACGAATCAAGCTAACATGGCACGTTCGTGTAGCCGTGTGGAGGGGGTGCCAGCCGCGCGGGTGGTACGTACTGGATGCACACACAGACACAGCCACACAGTGCAGGGCGGCCAGTAGCAGGGTCCAAAGGCCAAAGTGCAGCTTCCTTCGAGATTGACCTGTCAAGTGTCCATTATGGAGTAATAATGCTACTAGCTCTCTAGTAATGCTAGCTCTCTGATCAGTGATCAGCTGTGGCACACTGAGAGCGGAGCCGACCAGGCAGACGGCGATGCACGGCAACATACGCATACAGGGAGCTGACGGCCGGCGTATATGCAGGAACCGGAACGGGCCACACGCGGACGACATTTTAAAGTAGGGTCGTCGTCGATCGGGCAGATGGGCTACCAATCGAACTGCCACGTCGATCTCCTACGCTAACACTATACGCACAATGTGACGAACTGACGATGAACAAACCTATCTAGGTTGCTGGTCGTGAAGCATCGGGATCAATTATTATCGACTTTATCGGTGGGCGTGTGTGAGCATGCTGCCTACTCCCTCTATCCCAAAATAGGAGACATTCTTAACTTATTTGAAAGTACAAATGTGAACGTACGTCTTCAGAAGTTGCCTACATCTCTGCGCTTCCGGCTGACCATTTTCAGAAAACAGAGGGCGCTGTTGCTTTGTCGGACAGGCGTCAGAAACAGTGGTGGGTGAAACCGCAAACCGGCATTCTGAAACTAAACACGGATGGTGCATTTGACAATGACAGTAAGAAGGGCGGCTGGGGCTTCATTATTAGGGATGCTGAGGGCCGCGCGGTGCGCTCAGGAGCCGGGAGAGTGGATTTTTCTGATAGATGCGTTCCATGCCGAACTTTTGGGATGTTATGCAGGTCTGCAGGAAGCAGCTAACATGGACATTGCGCAACTCACACTGAAAGTGGATGCGTCTATGGTGAAGTAAGCACTGGAGAACGATGACTATCATCTGTCAATGATGGGAGGAGTCTTAACTGAACTGAAGTTGTTGATGCACGATGAGTTCGATCTCTGTAATATAAGTCTTTGTCGTCGTTGAATGTAATAGTGTAGCACATGCTTTAGCTGCCATTGGTTCTAAACTCCATGGTGAGTGTAATTTGTCTTGGGATGGTGTACCTCATGAGATTGAGGCCTTGGTGACCAGCGATTTAGCTAGGTCCGATGAGTAATATAAAGTCCAAAAGTTTGAAAAAAATAGGAGACATTGTCGCTTCTACGATAAGTCAACTTTATTTAACTTTGACTAATTATATATATAAAAAATGTACTTTCATAATAAACTTATTTGAAAATATAAATATTGCACGTATTTTTATAAACCTAGTCAAAGTTAAAAAGTTTGACTGTGACGTATCTCATAACATCTTCCTTTCTTGGACCGAGGAAGTAGGTTTCTGTTTGATTTTATTTGATTTGATAGAGGCGTGCATGCATGCAAGGGCGGTGGCAATAACGACGATGACCACGATACGTTTCACTTTCACCGCTTTCGATTATGAACCGACACTAATTCTCGTCGATGAGGATAGGGGCGGATCTCTGTGGTATGCGGTATGCACTGGCATACCTGCAGAGTCTAACATGTATAGAGTATATATACATGTATATTTATTTGTAGTAAAATAGAAAAACTTGCAAAATAACTAATCGAGGGCTTTGCAGCGGCGTGAGGCCTTTTTTTTTTCACTCTCGAGGCCCAAGACCTCACCCGGTGACACGGCCTATACCATTTACGGGCGACCTCACGGCCACCTAACGTCACTTGGAGCGACCCCACACGACGGGACTTTATGGTAGGAGTCCATCGATCCAATGTCATTGGGTCTCGAGATCGCCGCCGTCTCCGATCAACGAAGCCCGTACGTGCTCGGGTGAGGCTACGACGAGGACACGACGTCACCACTAATCATGATTAAGATGGTTAGATTGAGGATCCGCCCAGCTACTTGGCTGCTGTTGTTGGTCGGTTGCTTTGTGCGTGCACGACTAACGTGCTAGGCATAGATCTCATCGCTAGCTACCGAGGTATTCCATCTCTCGCTTTTGTCTCTTCTCTTTTATTTTATGTAAAAACATAACGCCTATTGATATTGCTAGGCAAGCGGCAATTGTTGATATGGTATTTTCTACAATGATTTAGTGAAAGCAAAATTAAGAATTTGTTAAGAGGCATTTTTAAGTGGATAAAGATAATATAATCGAAACATTCACGTCCCTTAGAAAACAATTTAAAAAGTCGGATAAGTAGTATGATAAGTCTCTTACATACTCTCTTTTATGTTTATATTTGGGATTTTATTAATATGACGTTTAAACTATTTATATTAAAATTTATGTCTTTCAATTTCATACTTATCATGTAATTTAGTGTGTATATCAAATTACGTTTAATTTTATAATTATTACCAAATTAAGAAATGGTTTTACCGAATTATATATGAAAAATTTTGAATGGCATACCACGAGTTTAAATCCTCGGATCCGCCACTTTGCATGAGGACTCAGACTCAGAGAGAGAACATTGAAGTGATCGCGGCACAGGAGTACTGTACTAATATTCATTCTGCATGGTACTAATATTCGCCGGGCATCGGTTGCTTGTAATCGAAATAAAGGTTGCATTTTCCCTCTGTCCCCTGGTGATTAGGAGTTTACGGCCACATCGTTTTCAAATTTACCAAAAAAAAACAAAAACAATCGAAATATCAAACATACCATGGAATTCGAATTCGAACGAGATAAATTTAAAAGTCAAGAAGAGATAGAATAATATTTATACCAACCATTTTCACCGCTACCTATATAGTTGTAAGAATGAGCGGCACACATCTCATTTTTCTGTTACATTAATTGAAGAGTAAATTTCACCAGCAGTCCTTAAACTTATCCTGAGTTATCATCTAGGTCCCGGTACTCTCAAATTGCACATCAAGGTCCCTAAACTTTGTTTAATGTGTCATTGGAGTCCAAACACCATCTCCCACGTCTATAGCGCTGGTGTGGACTGCCAGCTCTGCCCACGTGTGATTCAGAGTTACGTGGGGCAGGGCATACCACATCCGTTAGTCTTCAGCTCAGTTCTTCACCACGTCCAAGTGCAACCACCTCTCCCTCGCTTTTCCTCCAAAGTACGCACACAACCGCATATAATCCGCAGTATCCTCGCCGTGTTCAGTCGCCGTGCGTCGTCGTCCTGCAGCTTGTTGATGATGCCTCTGGTGCCCACGATGGCAGCGTCGTAGAAGAAGCTGACGATGGCAAGCCGATGAGCTGCTCGTCGAGGAAGTCCGAGAGGATGAGCTCCTCAGCGAAGCTGACGATGGCAACGTCGTAGAAGAAGCGGGTCAGCCGTCACTCCGTCAGGGATACGAGCTCGTACGCGCCCAGCTCGCACTCGTGGCTCACCTGATGGAGCCGCTTGGATCTGGAGACCTTCCACGTCTAGTACACCGAAGAGCGACGCCTCCATGAACGCCAGGGTGTAGAAGAGCGTTAATTAGCTGGTAAGCTGGAGCGCAGCACGCCGCCCGCGCGCGGTGGAGGTCTGCGCGGCGTGGTGTTGCCACTCTAGCTCGTGGCTGCGGATGAAGATTCGTGCGCCCTCACTGACGAGGTTCACGGTGATGCACCGGAAGTCTGTGATGTTGAGTACGCTCGCAAATCCGCCGAGGAGCACGGCGATGCCCCCAAATGAACTGAAGCTTCCGGAGCCTGTTCGCCGCTTTCTTAGCACGCCCCAAGCGCGACACCGTTAAGCCGTGAACCGCTACCACGTACTGCCCAACGCCACAACTGGAAGGACGCCGATTCGGCACCTCTGGTGACTGGTGCTGAGCGCGCCGTCAGGACATCTGGATGCATGCTCGGCTGCACATCAGCGGTTCAACACCGATGCCCTCTCCTTCGTGTAGACGAACGGGTGTGGGATGCCAGATGAGGAGATTGAGGAAGTCAAGGGGTTTTCTATAAACTTTACCCTGCCCCCACCTAACTTTGAACCGCACGTCATTAGAAACATCAACGCTGGCAGTCCACATCAGCGATGTAGACATGGGAGATGGTGTTTGGACCGGGATGACGCACTAAACAAAGTTTAGGAACCTTGGTGTGCAATTTGAGAGTACCGGGACCTAGATGAGAACTCGGAACAAGTTTGAGGACCGCCGGTGAAATTTACTCTTAATTGAATTATGAAAGTGTATTGTTTTAAAATTAGTTTTAGGCAGAGGTAGAGCCTAGAGAGTAAAGAAATAATATAAACTAAAATTGCGTCAGCGGATTGATGAAGGTGAAATAAAGATGATAAGAAAGGAAAGTGGCTATCTAGGCCGTTGCATATACATGTTTACACAACAATCAACAAATTCAACTGACAGAAAAAAGCAGAACATCAGTGGCTTGTTTAGAGGGACCCGTAATCTTGTGTCTCCCTATTCCACCCGAACTAACTTTTCCTCACCCAAACTAATAAATTAATATATAGGGCATGGGGAAAAAAATTAAACACTACTAGCGCTCTGTTTTCGTTCGAGTAGTGCCTGCATAATTAACTAACTAACAATGATGCATCATTAGCCGATTCAGTTTTGTTCTGTAAACACACATCTGTTACATTTGAGGAAAAAAAATGCTTGATGGCAACGTTAATTTACTTCTTTAGAACGTAGTGCTAATGATGAGGCTAGCCACATACAGTACCGCTTTATTAGGTTTCTTCAATTCAGTTCGTTCTGAAAGGCTCATACACTTTAAATAGAATCACTACAGGATACAATATACTACTATATATAAATATATATAAACATCTGCCATTTGGTTACATGGGACTATATAAATAAACACAACGCTGCACGCAAAAGATGGGGCAGGATTCAAACGATATCATGATGCTTGTGGTCTTGTGGATCTTGACTAGAAAGTGCATGGGCCCGAGGAAAAGACAGATTAGTTGGCCGTTCGATCGATCGTTTTTTCTGAGGAAACCGTTCGATCGATCGATCGAGGAGTGTTCCTGCCTACTAAATTATATTAAAGCTAAGCTAGCTAGGAAATTTAGTCCTAGATTCTACTCCCATCCGTGGTCTTTTCAGTCAGCACGCATAAACTAGTAGTGCATCCAAGCTGGATCAGAGCGCTAGCTCCTGCCCGGCGCCGATCCATCGAAAAGGATAGCAAGGCAGGCCCGCCGCGCCCGCCCGCCGTAGCCATGAAAATGGTACGGATTTTTTTTTACCGAGACCGAATCCGTTTACAGAGGTTTAAATCTATTTATAGCCGAGTCTAGATATTCAACATCCGATACCGAATTCGTATTCGAATATTCAAATCGCATATTTATGATATCCAATTATGTCTGCTTAATACTATCCGTATTCAAATCGAAATAAAGACAGAAATATGAAAACAAATATAATATCGATGATAATATCCTGTCGGTTTTCATCCGTACACGTACAGTTCGCGTACAGGCGGGGGATAGCCTGTCTACCTAGCGGGACGGACGGACGGACAGACCCCGTTGGCCGTACGCAGATTGCATGCATGCATCGGCAACTGCGCGCGCGGCGGGTTAGGGGAGGGCTGGCCTGGATCCATGCACGATTCTGTGGATCCCGGTCTCCCCTGCCTGGGTCTTTTGTTCTCATGCCGCCATCGACGGCCGGCGTGCGTAATGCCCGGTCGATTGGTGGCGTGTCCGATCCATATGTACGTACGCGTGCACAGATCGTACTCTCGATCGGGCATATGTACCGTGCGTGCACGTAGCTAGTAATCGGTAGCGTAGAGTTTGTATTATTGTTGCCTTGTTCTTGTTGCATGCTGGTACTCCGAGGACACAAGTCATCACCCAGCCATTCAAACCACGTGTTGAATAAAACTAAACTTGAGGCTGAAGCTACTAAAGGCTCGAGTCTTTCTAAACGCGTACGATCATCGGACAAGCACAACGGTTAGTCGTAAATCGTACTCTAACCGGCAAGTGTACCATTATTTTTTTTTTGGCGAAGGATCTGATCGAATTGGCAAGTGTGCTAATGTATATACACTACTGACGTACTTACGATCGATGGAGCACCGGACAACATGAACACTAGCGTACGTTACATGGCCCGAACTAGAACAGTTGAACTTTCATGCTTACATGAGATGGTATGTGCTTGTCTTACAGGTGTGTGGATTTGTGCTATAATGGTGCATATATGGTGAAAATTCGATTATAATCATAGTTTTGTTTTTTCTTTTGCTGTGGACACCCCCGGCCCGCACCTACTAAGGTCTTTATGGACCCACCCCTAAAACTACTACTTTGTTTGGTTAATCCCCGCCCTCCTCAAACTTATTCAAATTGGAGATTAACCGAAACAAGTGCTACGTGTGTGTGTACATGCATCCAAGCATGCATACAACAAGATGCAGATACGAGTGGTAAACAAACAAAAGAAGAAGAAAACAAATTAAAGTGCACGCGAGCTTAATTCGCAGCAGGGGGCGCCGCGGCAATTAATTTGCATCTCGTGTGAGCGCGGAGCGCCACCAATGCAAATAAATTTAACGCCGCCCCGGCCCGCGTCCATGCCAATACGCTCGTTCAATTTCGAAACATGCATGCATGCGCCCTCTGTCGGTTTGAAAATCAAATTGTTCATGGCTCCA
Source organism: Miscanthus lutarioriparius (assembly GCA_904845875.1). Lineage (NCBI taxonomy): Eukaryota > Viridiplantae > Streptophyta > Magnoliopsida > Poales > Poaceae > Miscanthus > Miscanthus lutarioriparius. The sequence goes on from CAJGYO010000004.1 coordinate 20,830,734, forward strand.
ATTCCAATAGCTAGCTCTCTTGGGTTTGGGCCAGGGTACCACAATGCATCAGGGCATGCTGCATGCACAGCAAGGTGGTACCACATGGTGGTTGTGCGTTGCCATCTACTACTAGCAGTACGTTTAGATTAGTACGGCAACTAATTTGGCGCCGTTAACAGCTGGTGACATACGCTGTACTAATCGAGGTCTTAATAGTGAGCGTTTCGGGGATCGGAGGCAGGTGGTCGACGAACCACTCACTTTCACGTCACGTGCTTGACAAGTTGGGCCTCTGATCCTGAGTCCTGACTGTCTTTGTGGGCGGTCGGCATCGGCATATGGATGGGGACCGGATCCATTTCCTCACGGTGATGAAGCGGAAAGCGGCGTCGTTTTTGGCCTTAATTACCGAGTGCTGATACTCGGGCCACGTCAACGGCTACTTGTTAGGCGCCAATACGTGCGACGGCACGTCTCGGTAATCATGGCATTAAGGCAAATTAACACGCATGCATCGCTGGACAGTCTGAGCGCCTGGCCGCCTGGGTGATCTGACCGAGAGTGCCTGGAAATGAGAGCAAAACGCCGTCAGGCGCAGGTGCTTTTGGGCATTTGGGGGAACGCACGTCGACTCAGATCCTCCTTTGCTTTGGGCAGTGGCTCTGGGACTGGAGTTGTAGCTGAAGCCGCCAACAACTTTTCAGACGACTGGACTCACGACCAGGTTGGAGGTCTGGACAACCGCGACACCTGGCCTTGTTTAGGGGGTGTTTAGTTATCCCAAACTCCTGAATTTGACACTATGCAAAAAGAAGATTCTTTGTTACATCAAACTTGTAGTACATGCATGGAGTACTAAATATTGACGAAATCAAAAACTAATTGCACAGTTTGATTGTACTTTGCGAGACGAACGTTTTGAGCCTAATTAGTCAATGTTTGGACAATTATTACCAAATACAAACGAAACGCTACAATGCGCAACAGTAAATTCGGCGTCGCCGAATCGGGCGAACTAAACATGGCCTTAGTTCTCCAAAAGCGCACTGTGCAAAAAGAAGATTCCCCGTCACATCAAGCTTGCGGTACATGCATGGAGTACTAAATGTAAATGAAATCAAAAACTAATTGCACAGTTTGATTTAACTTTGCGAGACGAATCTTTTGAGCCTAATTAGTCAATGTTTAGACAATAATTCACAAATACAAACGAAATACTACAGTGAAGAATTGTGCACTATGCAAAATTTACAGGTGCAAACTTTACCGAACTAAACGCGCCCCTGCTGGCAGGCCGCTGGGCGTACATTCTCCTCGAAAGCGAGAACACTCGCACTCCTCTCTTCTCGCGCAGTGCACAAACGGAAACGGGGCACCGGGCATCACACCAAAGCCACCCACCCACCCGGCAGCCGGCACCCCTGCCGCCCGCGACCGGCCCGTTGGCGTTGGCCCCCGCCCCGGGGAACGCCACGAATTCTTCACCTCGAGCCGAGGCCGGGGACTAGCTATTACTACTCCGTATCAAAGAAGACAAGCTTGTCGTGATTAATTTCCGCCGAGATGGCTGTCAGCTGCAAGCTTGTTGCACAACCGCAACCAGGTTTACCGAACAATCCCAAGAACCACCCAGTTGATCAAGGAAGCTGACGATGGCGACGATGACGGACCAAGGCACATCCAACTGAAGAAGCTGGCTCCAGTGCTGTGGGGATGTGTTCGGTGTCTTGTTGTCTTTCTGTTAGTTCGTCTGGTCTTGCTAGCTACGGAGTAGTCAGTTCGGTTCCTGTCAACTGTAAGGTGCTAGCTTAAACTCGCTCTGGCACGTTTCTGACCTTTTTCTGTTGCTTCTCTGAAACTCTCTAAACGCTGTATTTCCGTTCCTATGGTAATGGAAACGGGGATACCCTCGCTTCAATCAAAAAAAAAAAAAGCGAGGCCGGGGAGGGCTGCCCCGCCACGGTTGCCCCGGACGGGCGCGCGCTAAATCATCGGTCTATCTTTCAAAAATACAAAAAAAAAAAGCAAAACCATCGGTCTGGACGCAGACGACATCGCACTGTAAACCACGTGGCAATCCGTCGCCCGCGCGACCCACACACCACACCACACCGCCCCGCAACGCCCTCCCCCCCCCCCCCCCCCCCCCCCCCCGGCTTTAGCGGCCGCCAGCGGAGTCAGCCAGCCACCTGATCAAATCCACTCGACTCGCTGCCGTTTCCTTCCCTCCCTTTCCACTGGTTGAACGGACGAAATCTCCTCCCCTTGCTCCCGTCTCCTCCGCGAAGATAGCGAGCAGGGAGGCAGGGCGCGAGGAGGGTCGCGGCCCGCGCGGTTATATCTACCACCGCACACGCGTCCGCCCGCCGTTCCCCTCAGCTCGGGCGCGGCTTCCCTCTCCCCCCGCCCTGCCTCCCGCCCCATTTCCATTTCCCACGGCCATGGCCTCTTCGGTGGCCGCCATGCCCCACGAGTCCTCCTCATGGAGGGACCCCTCCCGCCCCACCCCGTCCAGGGGCTTCTTCAACATCCTCGTCTCCTCCCCCGACGCCGCCGCCGCGGGCTCCGCATCCTCCTCCGCCAGCGAGCCCACGCCCAGGCGCCGCCGCCAAATCCTGGACCGCTGGGCGGCGGCCGCCGCCGCCGTCACGGCCAGCGCCGCGCCGGAGCCCGCCGACCAGCGCCGCCGCGCCAGGGACGCCGAGCTGTCCGAGCTCGCGTCCGCCACGCGCCCCGTCGCCGCGCGCGCCGCCGTCTTCCGGGAGCCGTCCCCGGCGCCCTCCGACGCCTCCTCCACGGCACCCTCCTTCGCCGCCGCTAGCGCGCCCTCCGAGCTCCCGCCCGCGGGGCCCCGGGCCTCGTCGCTCATCCAGCGCTGGCGCGAGATCGAGGCCGTCGGCCCCGCCACGCCGCGCCCCGGCACCGCCGCCGACCCGGCCTCCGCCTCCGACTCCGACACCGGCTCGCCGCGCGGCCGCGTCGGATGCATCGTCAAGAAGCTCAGCGGGGCGTCCTCGCTGCCCGAGGAGGAGCTCGACGACGTCGCCAAGTCCAAGCTCTCGCTCTCGCAGTCCGCGCCTCCGTCGCCCGCGCACATGCGCGACGCCTCCTCGCAGTACCCGTACCCGTCGGGCGCGATCAACTGCCCCCGCCCGTCGCACCTCGTCGTCCGGACGGTGCGCGGCCGCCGTGCCATGGAACAGCTCGTCGCCGCCATGGCGCACCACCGGAGGCGCGAGGTCGCCGCGCTCGCCGAGAGGCATACCGTGTCCCGCTTCGCGCACAAGGGCAGGATCCAGGTAACCTCCGCTTCTTGTCGCATTGTGCATTTCGATCAAATTACACATGTTAATCATCGTCTCATGTACTTGTTACATTTATTAATCATCATCACTGGGATATCGCTTGTTGGTTTCAGCCCGGGCTTATCAGCCAGCCAATAGTGTTTTTCTCTCACAACAAACTAGCATCAGCCGGGCTTATCAGCCCAGAAACCAACCAGCGAACAGACCGATTGTTCCCTTTCTCGATCCACAAATCCTTGTTTCAAGCGAGCCAAAATGGTGGGAGCTGTTCATTCTAACTCCCACACATGGCGTCGTATGAGAGTTTGGTGGATCGGTTTCTTCCCAACTGGCGTTGCTGATCAATGTCATGTGCGAAGTCCATTATCGTGCTTGCATTGTTTCGTCGGGTTCGTTGACAAGTCAGTATACAAAAACAAACCAAAATGAAATAAATTGAGGGCTATTTTTTTTTTACCGTAAATATTTATTTTTTTTGAAGAAAAAAATGCTCCTAGTCTTATTTGCTTATTTATTTGTCAGTTGGGACTCGTGCAATTATATAGAAAGTTCCACCAAAAGATCCTGAAATTGTTTGCAACTACATGGACGAACTTCACTTTCACACTTCACAGATCTGTTAGGTTGTCATTTTTGGACCAGAAGAAAAAAGGGAGTCAATTAAGAAGATGCAAACTTGACATAGTATTTTGCAAAAACACGTATGAAATGGAAGTGTGCATCTAAGACAGCAGTGATGGGTCAGTTTACAGGTTGTTACTCTGCATATCTAGTGGGTGAGATGTCTGGGGCGAATAACATCTCTCGTTTGTCTGGCTCTTCCGTTTCGTACACAAACTGACATGTTATGGAGATGTGGGTGCTGCACGGTTGTGGTCAAGAGGCCACATGACTTGACAGGTTCATTGCTGGTATATCATCTCATGTACCTGAGGCAAATAAATAGGAGTAATGTCTTGGTGGTTTGTTAAGGACAAGTACCATGCAAATTTCAACAACCGTTAATGCCATTGTCTTTTAGGTTTGGTTTAGTTGTTACCGTACCTTCAGTCACTTGGAAACCCTTTGGTTATTCTTTACTCCAACTCTTGCCAATAGTGATGTGCATGGTACTGGCACCTAGGAAAGCTGACCTGCTGTAAAAACACAGCACACGTTGGCTTGTCTGCAGTAATATGGTGTGTTGCGGAAGTATTGCCCGTTTTAGAAGCAGCCCTTGTTTGTGGAGAGTATTGTGCAAGTATTTTGATTGGTTGAGATCCAATTGCATATGCTGGGCACAAACAAACATAACAAAAACTAAGTTATTTCTGTGTCATTATTCTTTTCTCATGGACAAAAGTATTCTTTCCTTTTCCTCAAAAGAATATTCTTTCCCTAAGGCAAAGATTGGTTAAATCATAGTGCACTACCAATGCTGTCGTCTTCTGATGGAGTAATTGTATAAATCTCCTCTCCTCGTAGAGCATTGGAATTTTTTTCTTTTATGGGAGATACTGCACTTCCATTTTACCAGGCTGTGTAGTATTCAACTGTAGCTGATCCCAAGGTGCTCTTTCACATCTTTACAGTCCATGCTTCGTCTGAGAT